>CAXHSM010001557.1:0-600000 GCA_964019185.1 Maratus speculifer
ATTTATTAAAGTACAAATCTGAAAGGAACAATCTTTATAGTAATGAAAATAGAAAGTTTTTTAAGACCAAATTTGGTACATAAAGAGCTACTGCGCTGCAATTTGCGACTCACTTCTTGCGAACACGAGAACTTAGAAAACATTGTGCTTCACAGTAGCCATCTCACTCACAACTGACAGTGAAACAAAATGTCGGATATTGCTACGCGACCTCTACCGGCCTTTTCTGGAACCATCACCACTTTGAAAGCCGTGCACTCAGTAACAGGAGATACACTTTCTCGTGTTTGGGACGAGTTTGGCTATCGCATAGATGTTCGCTGTGCAGAAAACGATGGGCGCAGTAAACATTTCTAATGTCTTGAAAAACCCCTTGAAACTTCCTCTTTTCATTGGTATACAGATTATTCATTTTGGATTTGTATTTTAATAAATGCAATGTTTTGAAAATGGGTGCATCATTTAGAATAACCCTGTATAAGAGTATACAGTAGAACATGCGTACAAAAAGAAAGTATTAGAATCCTGAACATTTCAGGCTTCATTTTTTGATGGATTTATACATTTTGGGATGATCTGAACACAGTTTGATTATTTTTAGAAATGCTTGTCTGTCTATATCTGTATGTGACAGAAATTTTCTAGTCATTCCCTCACAACAGTTTATTCTTGGAATATCTTCAAACTTTGTATTCTCTGATTTAAATGACTTTGTGCGCAAGATAGTTTAGTTATCTCTTGCATATATTTTACTTCAACTGATGCTGATGTTTGTGATTCATTTCGCGAAATTTTAAAATCACCCTCGAAATTTTACAGATATTGTATTGTATGCATACATTTGGCTTTTGTATTACTTCTTTGCTATACTGAAAAAAAAATAAAGCGTTTTTAACACTTTCCAACGTAGTTTAAAATAATTTATAAATTAATATTTTATGTCTTTTCTTCTTTGCTCTAACAAGCGTAAATATTCTCGTATTGTCATGCAACGTTATCGAGGATTACCGTAGCAAATTTTGATAATGAAAATGAAGTGTGTTCTTATATTGTTAACGAATGGTGAATTCAAAAATCGTCTAAACTGCCATGAGAAAGCATTGTCACAAAAAAGAACTGTTCTGTATTTTTGAATAATTCAACCAAAGTAAACTAAAAATTATAGCTAGATCGGAGATTCAGTACTAGATCCTAAACCATGTACCAAATATCAATCTAATCCGATGCTTCTTACGGCGGTTTTTGTTGAACAGACTGACATATTGAAACACTTTTAATTTTTCGTCACAAACAATAACCTATATTCTGAAGAAAAGGGGGTTTATATAATACGAGGATTTGTTAACCAAATATGTTGGTTAACTGGATGTCGGATAATAGAGAGTCTATGGTATTTTTATTTGCATCAATTATTTCATATCCTCTTAGTAATTAAATGCAAGAAATGACATAGCAAGCAGAAATTATGTCATTCAGTATTGCCCCCTCTCTTCCCAAATCGAGTCTCTGGATCCGCCGATGTACTTACCGTATATGGGTCATTCTCATGAAAAGGTGCTTTTTACAGTCACATAAAAATACATTCCAGAAAATGTATAAAATTTCAATTTTTTTTTTAAATATATGTATATTTAAGTTTTAAATAAGCCATCGAAATTATTTCTGACAAAATAATTTTAATAATTGACTTTGATTTTTCAATGAATATAAGTCAAATGTCTCCTCCGTGGACGTCCCAACATCTGAAACACAAAATAATTTTCATTGATTTTCAACAAATTTAAATATTTTTTTTTTTTTACTATTAACTAGTTTAAAGTCTACAGTTAAGTTTTAACTTAATATTTTAAAAATATCTTTTTATTTTTACTAAAGAATTAGTTAGTACACATTGTCCCAAGCCAAATGAGTCTCCCTCCATGGACACAGAAAATAACTTAAAAAAAATACCATAGATGGCAGCATATGTAAAACCATCATGAGACAAGTTTGGAAGAAAGGTAGCCATTTTGATCTTTAGGAATAACTTGTCTGTTGTGAATTTGCTGAATCTTTTCCAGTTTCTTGGCTACATTTAGAGTTTAGCAAAGTTCTCAGTATATACTCCGTGGTCATCACAAATAAGGTAAGGAAAGCTCTTTTATAATTATAATACAAACTTTAGATAGATTTATTATTATATTTATTTAGAATATATGTACCATTTTGGTAACCACAAAACCAAAGTACTTAAAAATTCAAAACTTAATTTTTGTCTCCTCCGTGGAATTCCCCTCCGTGGACTTGGCATGTCCACGGAGAGTATTTCATTGTCCAAGGAGTAGACAGTATCTTAAAAACTAGGGTATTTTTGACCAATTAATGTAATATGGATAAAAATTAATATAAGTAAATACTTTTTAATGAAATTTAATGATTTTTGTAGTTTCATTTGTATATATATATATATATATATTTAAAACAACTGCATTATTATTATAAGAAGGTAAACAATTGAAATAACAATATAGACTATTTATAATATTATAGTTTCAATAATATGCAAAAAATATTTTTATAACCAAATACATTTATTTATTTACTTTTAGGAAAAATGGGAAAATCAAAAATTAAAAAGTCAAAGCAGTCAGATGATCAAATTCAGAAGAGAAGAGAGCAGAAAAAACTTAGTATGAGATGTGCTAGACTGAAACTAAAAGAAAACCCTTTACTGTTAGAAGAAGCTAAGAAAAAGGAGAGAGAGCGATATCAAAAAAGAAAAAATGCTGGGAAAATTAGAAGTGTTAAAGATATGACTGAACGCGAGAAAAGAATGATAAGAAAAGTCTGGAAAGAAAAAGCAAGGAAATATCGCAAAGAAAGAAAAATTGTGGAAGAAACTGAATTGCATATGAAAGCAAATACTCCTCCAAGTTCACCTTCTGAACTGAATAATGCTGGGGTTGTCCAAGAAAATAATAATAGTGGAATTATGAGAGGAAAGAAGATTGTTAGAAGAAACCAATATAAATTAAAAAAGAAAATAAAAGAATTAGAAGAGAGAAATAAAAAACTGAATACTAGAATTGAAAAGTATAGAAACGATAAAAATGCCAAAGGATAAACTCTCCTATTATGATGTGTGTTCAGATTCTGAGAGTGAAGAAGAAATTGAAAACCTAAGAAAGCCTAAAAGAAGTGATTATGTTGTAGTGCAATTTATAGGGAAAAAAAGCATCAAACACTACATTGGCTTGATTATGTCAGAAAACAACTCTGAAGAGTGCACTATCAAATTCATGCAAAAATCATCCGGAAAAAGTAAATTTGTATTTCCAACTGTTGAAGATATTGTTGTTGTCGAAATTACTGATGTTGTCCACATCTAAAACAACCTATGTTGGATGCTAGAAATCATTATATTTTTGAAATCAAAGACATTCAGCGTTTTAAAAATTTAGGCTAATGACTTACAGTTTTGCTGTTTTACTATGTGTATTTTCTTTTGTTTAATTAATAATTAAATGACTGATATTTTTCAAATCTAATATTATGTGACTACTTTCCCGCAAAATGTTTTCCTTTATTGGAATCATAAAGTTTAATTAACTAAAACATAGTAAGTGTCATTATTTAAAAAGTGCTATTTGTTTAAAATTGAATGTTTTGTTGCATCCATTTTTAATAGGTATTCTTATTATTTAATTATAAGAAATAAATGTGTACCAAAACCAACTGTGGCCAGTAATTACTCATTTATGTTTTCATTCAAAATTTTAAAATATAAATGTCCCCTCCATTGACTATCATGTCTCCTCCGTGGACATATAAAATTTTAAAAAGGTTAAAAACTAGTGAAAAACAAAATAGAAAACTCGACTACTGATATGGGGGTATTATTAAGCATAAATGAAAACATCCATGCAATTGAGGAAACATTTTACACACTTTTGTAAAATAACTTTTTTTTTTGCTATTTGTACCTTTTTCATGAGAATGACCCATATATGTCTGTATAGTATTTGTATATAACTTTATGATTTGAATGCAATCGTTATTTGTGTGTATGTGTTTCAATAAAGTATATCGAAGTTAAGTTATGTGTAAGTTAAGAAAGTGATTAACTTCAAGTTCAAATAAACCAAGCATAGAAATTTGAATAAGAAAAAACTTGCCAAGTTGCTTTATTGAGTAGCAAATAACATAACAAATCATTTCAAACAATTGAAGAACTTTATGCATGACAGGAGCTATGGTATAAGGAGCTTCGAAAGACCCTGTTTTCTTGTTAGATTTCACTCCTTTTGTTGGTGAAACCGTTAATGAACTTGACATTCTTTCACATTAATGATTTTGATGGGAAATAAATGTCTGGAACTTATTCATACTCTACCAGAAAGTGGGAGGTACACTTAAAAACTTAAATTTCAGACTGGAATTAATCGAAAGAAATCCAGAGAATAATAATAGAAGCAAAAAAAAAGTCTGCTTTCAAAAATTAGCCAGCGCCATAAAATTTGTAAGTAACCATTTCCTTGTATATCTTAATATTAATAACATATATTCCACAGGGAAAAAGTAAGAATTTATATTATAAATAAATATTTTGCTTATAAAACATTGTTGTATTAATAAAAACATTTAAAACACATTAAAATTTTTTAATTACATGTTTCAACTCATTTTAATCGAGTCATCTTCAAAATATAAACAGAAAATAAAATTACAAACATAATGAACGTGAAAACTGGAATAAATAATTATTGAAATTAATTTAAATGCTTCACGCGCTTTTTAATTTGTATATTGTCCGTGGTCTTGTTAAATAATTGTCTAACCATTCAATCCATATATTTGGGACGCGAAGTAATAGTGAATCGTTACAAATAGGTGTACTTTTTAAAGGAATTTCAATGGATGCTCTTAAAAATTAGACCTGTGTATTAATTTACCCTCATTAAAAAGTATGTTAATGTTCTCTTTTTGATTTAATCAGTTTTCTTCTTGTTCAGTTTTATACCTATTATATGTTCTTTACGCCTGATTTTAAACTTACGTTGGGTCATACCTTTATAAAAGTTTTTTTTCTCCCCCTCTAATAAATGGAATCATGTAAACTCCTTTTTCGCTGTGGAATAAAAAATTATTAATATTACGATATAGTTATTAATGGACATAATCAAGGTCTGCTAGTGTTACTTTTCACATTGACATTTTCCTTCTGTCATGCCAACAAATGAATAGAAAATTCAACCTATCCGGAGATGGCATATTTGTTGCCTCAAGGAAAACGGAAATGTCAAAACAAAAACAAGGCAAGAAACATTGTGCTATTTCCGCAAAAAGTGTAATACAGATTTGTCTGAATAACGTAATATAGATAATCTGAACAGGATTCTATGAACAGTCGACTCTCGTTAATTCGAATCTTCGCTTAATTCGAACTAAACCTGAAGTGCCGAAATTTTCAATGGCAGAATAACGTTAAAAATTTTCATTAATTCAAACTCATTTTTTCTTGACTTCGTTTAATTCGAATTAACGAGAATTCCGAGTATTTATTTTTCTTCTCTTTCTCACGGATTTCAGATCATTTGAATTATTGTTTTCTTTGATTTTTTGTGAAAATTGTTCCAAACGAGTACACATATAATGCAATGCAACCGATATCCACTTTCTTAGAGCCCCGTCTGTCCATCAGTGACGCTTTAAATTTTTCTTCCATCGTGCTTGTTTCTAATCTTTTAATTTGTTTATGTATTTATCCATTCTAATTTAATATTAAGTCATATTCTAATGATATCAGACGAAATAAATTTTAAAAACACTATAACATTAATTCCTTTGTAATAGTACCATATTGAGCATGTTTTCATTTCATAATTTCCATAGTTCGAACTTTGGATAACTCGAACATTTCTTGTGGTCCCGACGAGTTCGAATTAACGAGAGCCGACTGTACTTGTTTTTTGACTGAGCCAATGATTAGGTAGTTTTAACATAATTTTTTGCTGTCTAGAAATCAGAAATTTATTGGGGAAACTGAATTTTGAAAAATTTCCCAAATTTAATGCCTTATTCTTCTAGATAGATGAAAATAAAAAATATAGACATATAAATAAACAATAATGGCAGTTATAACAGATGTTAATTTTCCATGTGGATGAAAAAAGTCCGGGCCAGGATTCGAAACAGGGATGCATTGGCTGAAGCCATCAATGCTCTTTTCACTAAGCCATCCCGGACACGAACACTGGAGGATTATTCACCAAAACAACCTTAACGATCACATAATCTGGTCTGATACTGGGAATCAGCTGAACAGAATAAATCGAAAGTCAATGCATGGAACTGTAGAAAATGGACATTTTTCACCCACATGAAAAATTTACATCTGTTATAATTGATTTACCGATTGAAAAATCGTGTTAAAAATCAATCTAAGATAATGACAATCTTTAATTTTAATGTATTCTATGAACATCTCACAATTTTATGATAGGGATCAATGAGTTTGTCTCGGTCACATGTTGAAAATGCAGCGTTACAATTGATAAAATAAGTGATTGGTCTTAAGGTCAATTAGGATGAGAATTTACTGGTTAAATATATATAAAATTCTATTATCGCATATACTCGTGTATAATTCAAACCCCTTAACTTTTAAAAGAAATTTTGTTTCGTGGATAAATCAATTCATAGTGGAATACAAAAAGTGAAGAACATTAAAAGGCAACAAATACAGTCGAGTCTCTATGTAACAAAAACCACCGTTCCAGTAAAAATTCGTTATATAAATTCGATGTATAGAGAATGATGTTAAAAATCGTATTTAATGTGTGAAATTTGAACAAGTATTATTTTTGATCTTTTGAATTAAGAATTTGAAGTGTTTAAAAGTAAGTATTAACCTAACATTTTATTTCTTAATTATTTAAGCTGTTTCAAAAAAGAGAACAGGCATTTATTTGAAAGCGTAATGGAAATCAAATAAGGAAGACTTGCATTAATTTCAGACAAAGAAATCTGGGATTTTTTGTTGTTTTGATTTTAAAATTGTTACGCTCTCAAAAGAAAAACAAATGCTCAAATTTTAGCAAGGAATGAAAAATTGTAGTTCATATTTTCCTCCATTTGAAGGCCTCTCTTGTGTGCCTCTCATTGATCCCTCTCTTACGTGTGTAACAATCCAATTGACACTGTTTTGAGAAGGATGTGGAAAGGTGGGATGAATTCGGTGGATTTAAAGAACAACGAGAGAAATAATATATATATTTAAAAAAACCTCAGCACCGACTATAAATCAAAAATAAGTGATGGAAAATTGATTCCATATGATTTCGAAGCTTTTTTAAAACTGAATAAGTTAAGACAATTTATGAAAAAATTCGTTATATGGAGATAGATATTTCGCTATATAGAGACTGTTTTTAATGTAATCATGCGAAAAGGGGACCGTTCCTACTAAAAATTCGTTATATAGAGAAATTCGATGTACGGAGTTTCGTTGTAGAAAGACTCGACTGTATACTAAATAAGCAGCAAACCGGTTTAGGTAGCATTTAGCGTATCGTCGTCAGCGCTGTAGAAGGTATAAATTTGCAAAATCAAAAAAAAAAAAATTTAAATCCCCCCCCCCCCCCTCGGAAATTCTCAGACTTTGGGTTTTCAATGGTCACAAAGTGCCATTTCCCCCCTGGAGCCACAGAAAGTGATCCCGAAGAAAAATCTCTTAATTCAACACTGATTATATGATCTCAGAGCAGCGGACCATCAAGGACTTGAATGTTGATAAGGATAGAGTTCATGAATAATATTAATAAATACTTTGCTCGCTATATTTCAGCACAACCTCCTCAGTCCTGATGTCGCATGTGAGCGACACTAAAGAACAATCTTCAAATTAATTTAAATGTTTCTAGAACTGCTAAAATTACTTTTAGATATTTTTAATGAATATGTGCAATTAGGGTGGATCGAAATTTTTTTTTCAAAGTGTCAAAACCTACCTATGCGGAAAAGATGTTCTCTTGGATGGAGATTAGGGGAAAATAATTAAAAAAATTAATTTTAAATTTTACTACTGCCACAATGAGGTTGAATTTCGAAAAAAAGTGAAAAAAGACCTAATTTTGGCTAGATATTTTTGATTCAAAATAATAGTTAAAAAAATTATCCAAACCTACCTACGCGTAAAAGATGTTATATTATATGCTGAGTATGAGAAAAATAATTAAAAAAATTAATTTGAAAATTTAAATCTGCCGCAATGTGGCTCAAATTGTATTTAAACGTTTTTACAGGTTTTTTTTTTTTTTTGTAAAATAAATATGAATTTTAGAATTTTTAACATTTATTGCAATGAAGTGATATTTAATTGATTACAAGATAAAAGCTTCAGTTTCTTATTTAACACCTTCCTTAGTATTAAATCAAGAAAAATCGCCAAAATTGCAATTGGCGATAATGACGTTCGGTATTGAAAATCGACATAAGATTTTGTAATTCAATTCGATTTTTATAAAACCATCTCTTATGTATGGTCCATACACAGCAGAAATACTTCCGTGACTCTTTTGATTATTAGTTTTGTAGAATGAGCGTTGCGTGAATAGATATTATTGTTAGTAGATGTTATTGCCACTGGAATGGTTGCTGGATTTACCGATTGCTTCTGAAATCATGTCGTTATTAAATCCGTCAGTTAGTGGAGGTTTCACACATTTTCCTAGTAATTAAATCTATGTAATACGTCGCAAAAGGTCGAAAAGCTGGTAAATGGAAAATATAGATATTTTTTAATGTAATGATTTGGATTACAGCAGACCGTTTGATTTCACTCGCGCAATTTTTGAATTCATATACTGACATAAATAAAAATACAAAAAGCTTCTAACATGCTGCGAATAATCTTTTTATTTCACCAGTGAAACATTTGTGCCCAGCCGCGGTTCCATCCACGCTGCAAAAGATTACATAGTGGAACCTCATTGGTGTGTAACTAGCACAAAAACCATTGTAGTGGACGCTTGAAGATCAGTTCCATATTTCGAATAACACATCCTTTAACATCTATGTTAACAGATATTCCGTCACAACCGATCGCAACCAACTTTGTTACATGCATATTATTGACAAAAAATGTACGTCGTGTTTTCAAATTGTTTGGTACGCTCCCAGAATTTATATATATGTGGCCGATGTATTCGGAACCAAGTTCTTTTTACAAGCTCAAGTCTGCTTCTATTATGATTTTTCTTCTGTTGTTTTCTAGTGATGTAGTCTGTCTTTACATCCATCAAAGTTTATAGAAAATGGCCATGATCATAACCTTTTGCAAATGGCTAAAGAGAATGGCTAAAACGATGGAGTGGTCTTTGGTTTGTTTTGTCATGCCGATTTTTTTCTGTCAATAGCATTCGATTCACAGTTTTGTGAGATAATGCCCACATCTTGAAGTGCACCAGACACGATGGCAGTTGGTCGGAAATGCCCAAACTGTCCAATATTCTGGCTGATGCCAATCTTCGGCACTACAGGTGATATGACACCTAGCTTGGCAGCATTTTGGCTTTTAAATAATAGCTGATGATGCAGAAAAGTGAGTTTGCTCTTAATACGTCGGTTTAGTTTACGCTCAATATTCATATTCAAATCTATTGAACTGAAAAAAATAGGCAGTATTTTCGGAAATGGTCCAAAAGACTGTAGTAGCTTTCAATATCTTATTTTGTTTTACAAGAATTAAAAAGAGCGCAATATTTGTCGTTAAACAGTTTATTTTTTCTTAAAATGCTGCTGTGGTAAATCATTGAGATTGAATCTCATTTACAGGTCCCTTGTAACTTATTAGCAACTCCTTCTCACTGGCAGGAAAAAAATAGATGTTGACCGATTTTTTTCTTCCGTTATTTTTAAAATACGAATATATAAATTTTATAACTTTTTGTAATAGGGAGCATACTTACTGGCATATCAAAGCCAGACCCAAATAGGGTGTAATTCATATCTTTCTCTCTCTCTCTCTCTTTTTTATTTTTATTTTTTTAACAACGCCATGGTACAGTAATATTCAAGGTACACTAGGCTACACAGTACACAAGCAGACAAATCATAATTGAAAAAACTGGAACTGCCAGTTTTTCGAAACTTTAAATCACTTGCAGCAGTAGTAAATTTCGAAATCAGTTTATTTATTTAATTTTTTTACTTAATATCCATGCAATATAATATTTCTTACGTAAAGGTAGGTTTTGATTGATATTAAAATGATTATTTTGCGTCAAAAATAAATCTAACCAAAATTAGATCTTTTTCTATTTTTTTAATATTTTATCGAACTTTCAACTTTTTTTGCCAGTATTAAATTTCGAATTTATTACTTATTATTGTTTTTTTACTTAACCTCCATACGCTATAACATCTTTTCCGCATTGTTGGATTTTTAAAATTATTAAAATAATTAGTTTTTGACAAAAATAACCTAACCAAAATTCGGTCTTTTTTCAATTTTTTTCGAAAATTCAATCCTTTTGTGGCAACATTAAATTTAAAATTATTATTTTTTATTATTTTTCCCTTAATCTCCATACAATAGAACATCTTTTCCGCATAGGTAGATTTTGATGAATGGTAATTTTTTTTTCGCCATAGACAATCGATCCACCCTAATATGAATGTGACATTTTAAAGTTAGGAGCCAGAAACATCATCGCCAGGGTCCCCGTTTTTTGCACAGAAGTCATGGCCAGCGAGGGAAAAATTAAAAAATAAATAAATGTAGAATATCCAATAAATCACTCATTGGTGGCTGTAAGTTTATTAATTCAACTGTAGTCATTATAGAGGGAAAAACTCCTTTTTGCAAACGATCTTTTACCGAAATGTCCAAAAAATATTCCATCATTTACTTCAACCAGCCGTACTCATCGACGAAAGAACTCCAGAATCTCTCCTCTTCTCATCTCGAGACTTCCCTTTTTAAATCTAAAAAGAAAATTCTAGAACTTTCTGTAATCTCAAACGATCATCCTTTTATGTAAACAGAATTCTTGTCCAGATACGAGACTATTTTACACAGACGATAAATTTATTTAAAAAAAAATATTATTTAACCAATTTATAATCGACTCATAATTTCTTAGGCAGACGATTTTTATAAATGATTAATTTTAAGAGAAAAAGAAAAGAAATGAATTTATTAATGCACACATCAAAGGTTGACGGCGGAAAAATAAATAAATAGATAAAATAAAATAATGATATTTTTTGAAAGGTATGGTTTTGGAATAAATTTAATAAGATTTTCTTAAAAAGGGTTGATAAAAACATAGAAGAAATCAGTTTTATTTGGAATATTAAGAAATAAAGTTTTAATTAAGAATATTTTTAATTTAGAGCCATCTTTTTTAATTTACGCATACTGGAATAATGTTTTTTAAGGCAAATTAAGAATTTATATCGTCTGCATACAGATTAACAGATTAGATCTAGAAATAAGATTTTAATTTAATAATTTGAAGTAAGTACGGAACATTATTATAAGAAAATTAAGGTAGTATAAAGGTTAGTTTTGGCGAAAATTTTTTTAATTTGTAATATTATCCCCCCTCCCCGAAAATTTGTATGAAATTGATAGTTAAATAAAACTACAAGTTCAGACAACAGAAATATAATAATTTAGAAAAGTCAAATTTTGGAATAAAACTGTGAAACCCAGGAAGCCAAGAGATGGAAGAAAAGAAAATTAACGCAATATAAAAAATATTAGCGATTAAAATAAAATAGTTAAGAGGAAATTAATCTGAATTAAATTTAGGTAGGAGCATTTCCCTGAAAGAGATACAATACTGTTACAATATCACTTACTATTTGTAAGTGCATAGGAGATAATACATACAATAACAGTAAATAAGTTATAAATATAAATAAGCAAGAGATAAAAAATATAATAAAAACAATAACAATTCGTTCTCATGGAAGTTTAAATAATTACAATAACTTAATGCATAGGTTATTTTAAATAAAGTTCTTCAAATGAAAAAAGTCTTTCCATTGTGTATAAAAGTCTTTTCCAATGTTCACTGAATACAGTTTCTTTAATTAAAGATCTCCAAATCTAGTTTAATCTTTGTTTTTTATGTTATGTTGGATCCAACATCTTTTAACAATCAATCAAATTTTTCTTTCAATAATATATCATTTTTTTAAATAATAAATAGCATCACTTTCAATATCAATAATAAATAATATAGAAAAATTTTAATAATAATAACAACAACAATAATAAGTAGTATAATAAGACTCCATATCATAATATTTTTCAATAAGAGTATAATTAATACTAAACTTCATTATAGAAATCATAATAATAATAATAATAGTAATACAAGAGTATAATCAAAAGAAAATATCACTATTTGTTTATTATTGATAGGGAAAATATTGGTTGAGGATAAAAATAATTACATAGCAACTAAATAATTTTCTTATCTTCTAATAGCATAAGAAAGTATTTTTTGCTAGCCGAAAGTATAAATAAAAAAAATCATAATAATTCCAAAATCCAAATAAAATTAAATCTAACTATTTAGAAAATGGACTCTCAACCAGTATTTCCTTACAATAATTCCTCTCTGATACTCTTTTACAAAATTGTCAAATTTGGTTATAAGTTTTCAAATGCCAAATGTAGAATAATGTTTTATCTACACATGGTTTATAAACTTTAATAATAAAATACAATAGGAATAAAAGGTGTCATTCTTAATTGAGAAATGGAAATAAAAATAGTGTGCTTTTTTGAAAAACTTTTTATATCTGTAGTTTTCACAATCACTGAAAATCACATATTAAGTTATAGGTTTGAGTAAAGTCATCAAATTTATAACTATTATCACCTAATATCTTTTGAATAAATATTATAATACTAATGTCAATAAATGAGTAAATATAGTTAGACTTAAATACACTTAAAATTAATTTATCAACATCAATTTGAAAGCCTTTACAATCAAAGTGTACACCTTATGCCTGCATAAGGAGCCCAATTTAATCCCAAAAACTCCCAAAAACAAGTAATATTCTTGTAGCGCTTCAAGAACATACCTGCTAATGTTGAAAATTATGGTGATAAAATATTTAAAGAATAAGAATTAAAATTTAATCTATTGTCTTGACTTTAGTTTGATCTAGTGATTGTGATTGTATCTGAGGATTTGTTTGTTTTTTGGGTTGCTCATGAAACAGTTTAAAATCTTCGGGTGAAAAATAGGGTCTTAATTTAGAAACATGCACAATAACGGAATTCTGTCCTGTCTCATAATTAAATTTATCTATTTCATAAGTTACATTAGAAAGTTTATTTATAATTTTGTATGGTCCAGAGAAAGTAGGTTCTAATTTTCGAGTGTTAGGGTATTTAAATTCTTCATAAATTATAGTCTTGTATTTTTAATGGGCATTCGACAAATTTTCGATCATAGAGTCTTTTACTTTTAAGGTGAAATTCCTGAGTTCGCGCTTTCGCAATTTTGAGGGCTTTGTCTACTGGTGTAGTATACATTTTAACTGCCTCACACAAAACCATTACCCACCATTTAAAAAAAAAATCTGAATCAAAATTATCGTGAAATTGTGACTATATTTAGCTGTTAACATTAACCAGAAATTTTATCTAATAAAATAGAAATTGTAAACATCATAGTTATACCTTATTATTACAAACTTGCCTTTAATCGTGCATAGAAATATCATAATAGTCTTAATAAGTAACAGTAAATATCTTAAGAGCATCATACTCCTCAATTAAATCCTTAAGAATAAAAATATTTCAATCTTCAACACATAATAATGATAATAAAAATACTCATAAATACGTAAGTAAGTAAGATTCACAGTTAAATAATCAAATAAATAAACCTGACAAACAGAGAACTATCTACAACGAATGGTGATTTATAATTAATTGTATATCCATACACAATTAATTGTCAAATATTATAAGAATTTTTTTGTGAGCTACTTGGAAGAGTATCAGAGGATGGCAACTCACTCCTAAAAATACATTCTCTTTCCCAATGAAAAGCATTACTGACACCCCTATTTGTGCATATCCTACAAGGTCTTGAAGGGTATGAATTTTGAATATAATTATTTTGACAAACTCTAGGTCTTTTAAACTGAGATTGCCTTTGGGGAATCCAATTCCTAGGTGTATTATTGGGCCTAACTGGCTGAATCCAGGGCCTAGTTGGTTGAAAAGGTTGAAAATTTTGTCTAGCTGAGGGTTGATTTATTACTTGGTTTGAAACTAGTGGGGTTGAAACTTCCACGAATTGTTTGACAACCCGGTACCATTCTATGGTACTACTAGGAGGATTTATAATAATACTGTTTTTGAATTCTGGTTTTAAACCATCAGTTAAACCTTGTAATAGTATATTTTCACTAAGATGTAATTTCCTACCAATTTCCATTTTTTTACGAAAATAAGTTTCTAAATTGTCTAAATTATCTAATTTCAGATTTGAAAAATCAGAAAAACTCGGGAAATCTAATTCAATGAGTCTTTCTATCAAAATTTTCTTAATTTGTTCATAATCCGTACAATTTAAGCAGTCATTGATATAAATTTTTTGCGCTTCACCTTTCAAATACTGCGCAATAAAATTAAATTTCCATTCTAGATTTTTCTGTTCCCTATCACATGTTTTATCAAAATAAGTTAACCAAGACAAAATGTTCATTCCAGAACTCGGGTCAAACGGTACGAACTTAGGATCTTCCATAATTTTTTTATTCTTACTCATTAGAATAAATGAAGCACTTCTATTTTCTTTATTAAATCCTAATCGTAAGGTCATTCGCAATAAATTTCAAAGTTAATGATTTCTATCACTTACATATTTTTTCAAATTACTATATTTGATCCATAACATACAATAAATAATAAAATAATAAATAAATTAGTAAATTAATAAATTAACTTCAAATTATTCTCATCAATAAAATAATAAATAAATAAATAAATAAATAATAAATACTTTCCATGAATCATAAATAGAATAAAAATAATAATCAAAACATTTAATAAAATAACTTACAATTCACGAAAAATCTTCAATAAAATCCATTCTTCATTAAATTCCTCATCAAATACCTTTCGCATACTCACTTACTTCGCACTTTGAAGTCATTAATTTTCAAAAATTTTCCTTTGACCGTGAATACTGAATCAAAATTTGTGCGCACAGATCAACATCAAGCGTCAGGAAATCCACATCAGACTCGAAGCGACTAGCAATTATTTCAGATTAGCATCTTTCCGAGCATAGTTGTAAAGTTCTTTAACAGGAACACACGCCATTCCACAGATTCTGTTTGCAATCCGAAAAAGTCACATAATTATCCTGTCGACTCTAGAAAAGACTGTGACATTTTAAAGTTAGGAGCCAGAAACATCATCGCCAGGGTCCCCGTTTTTTGCACAGAAGTCATGGCCAGCGAGGGAAAAATTAAAAAATAAAAAAATGTAGAATATCCAATAAATCACTCATTGGTGGCTGTAAGTTTATTAATTCAACTGTAGTCATTATAGAGGGAAAAACTCCTTTTTGCAAACGATCTTTTACCGAAATGTCCAAAAAATATTCCATCATTTACTTCAACCAGCCGTACTCATCGACGAAAGAACTCCAGAATCTCTCCTCTTCTCATCTCGAGACTTCCCTTTTTAAATCTAAAAAGAAAATTCTAGAACTTTCTGTAATCTCAAACGATCATCCTTTTATGTAAACAGAATTCTTGTCCAGATACGAGACTATTTTACACAGACGATAAATTTATTTTAAAAAAAATATTATTTAACCAATTTATAATCGACTCATAATTTCTTAGGCAGACGATTTTTATAAATGATTAATTTTAAGAGAAAAAGAAAAGAAATGAATTTATTAATGCACACATCAAAGGTTGACGGCGGAAAAATAAATAAATAGATAAAATAAAATAATGATATTTTTTGAAAGGTATGGTTTTGGAATAAATTTAATAAGATTTTCTTAAAAAGGGTTGATAAAAACATAGAAGAAATCAGTTTTATTTGGAATATTAAGAAATAAAGTTTTAATTAAGAATATTTTTAATTTAGAGCCATCTTTTTTAATTTACGCATACTGGAATAATGTTTTTTAAGGCAAATTAAGAATTTATATCGTCTGCATACAGATTAACAGATTAGATCTAGAAATAAGATTTTAATTTAATAATTTGAAGTAAGTACGGAACATTATTATAAGAAAATTAAGGTAGTATAAAGGTTAGTTTTGGCGAAAAAATTTTAAATTTGTAATATGAATATCATAAGCATCGATATATAGATTGATAAAATTTTGGAGACGATTCATAGAAATTTTAAGCAGGCTTTTATAGTCCCATGTAATATTTGTCTCAGGACTAAGGAGGTTAAAATGCTATAAGAAAGACAGTTTTAAAATTAAAAAACTTTACTGTGAAAAATTACTCGTAACAAATTTTTTGACTTTAAAATTCTCAATAGCTAAAAGGCTCAACTTTACAGACTTATATATGTACGTTATGTTAAAAAAAGGATTACAATGTATTTGGGATCATATAAAAAAGTGCCAGATTAAAAAAAAAATACCAGAAATCATTTTTAAGCTTCCGATTTGCTAATATGCTTGTTTAAATTGACAAAATTTTTGTTGGTAGACATTTCATTTTAGTTTCAATATTATTTGGAATAAAATAATGTTTTAATATTAAAATATGCCAAAGTTCGTAGATAAAAGACATATACATAATTGTTATTTGCAATTAGCGAATTATGAGAGCGAATATAAGCATATTCCTTGTTTGAGAATTTTTTTTATTTGTATAATTTTATTTAAGTTTTCTCAATACATGAACAGATGCTTCCTTCAAACTTTCTTTGAGAAGAAATTACATTTGCATATATCACACAACTCTTTCCTCCCTAGTATGTATTAAAAGCTGTTCGCTTAAGATATAATTTCGAGAGAATTTTTTGTTGCAATTTCACAAACAAAAGTTTTCTCACCACTATGAGCTACGAGGTGTCTACTTAAATGAGACTTCTTAGAGAATTTCTGGTTGCATGTCTCACAAATAAAAGGTTTCTCACCAGTATGAATTAACAGATGTTTGCTTAAATTACCCTTTAGAGAAAATTTCTTGTTGCAGATTTCACATACAAATTGTTTCTCGCCAGTATGAATTAAGAGATGCCTCCTTAAATTACTATTATCAGAGAATTTCTTGTTACATGCCTCACAAACAAAAGGTTTCTCACCAGTATGGATTAACAGATGCTTGCTTAAACTATTCTTTAGAGAGAATTTCTTGTTGCATATTTTACACACGTTAGGTTTCACACCAGTATGAATTAATAAATGCTTTCTTAAATCACTCTTTCGTGAGAATTTCTTGTTACATGTCTCACAAACAAACGATTTCTCACCAGTATGAATTACGAGGTGTGTACTTAAATGAGATATTCCAGAGAATTTCTTGTTGCAAGTTTCACAAACAAAAGGTTTTTCTCCAGTATGAATTAACAGATGTTGGTTTAAATTACTCCTTTCAGAAAATTTCTTCTTGCATATTTCACATACAAAAGGTTTCTCACCAGTATGAATTAAAAGATGTGTGCTTAAACTACTCTTTTGAGAAAATTTCTTGTTACATATATCACACACAAAAGGTTTCTCACCAGTATGAATTAAGAGGTGTGTGCTTAAATTACCTTTTTGAGAAAATTTCCTGTTGCATATTTCGCACACATAAGGTTTCTCACCAGTATGAATTAAAAGGTGATTGCTTAAATAATGTTTTTTTGAAAATTCTTTGCTGCATACTTCGCAAACAAACAGTTTTCTTTGCTGTGAGTCAGCTTCTCCTAAAACTTCTAGTAAGGAAATATTTTTCTGCATATTTCGCACTTCAAAGGTGTGAAGTGCATCTACCTTCATGGCTTTTTGCATCTGCAATAAATAAAAGTAACACAATCTATCACCTTTCATGATTCATGAGAAAGCCATTCACAAAAAATAAACTTATTATGAAATATTAATTTAATATCTGGCTCATAATCTGAAGATCAAACAATTCTTTTTAGACTCAGAAATTTTATTTTGTGATTGAAAACGAATATTTACGGCGGTCTATAAAGATACATTTTTTTTTTGAAAAATTTCTTAGTCGGAAAATTATTGTTTTATCCGCGGATTATACGCATGGAATTAAGATAAATTAATGTAGAAAACTGAACTGAAATAGACTCCCAGATACCTGATGCTCGTAGGGCCAACGGTGTGTCAAATTATTTTTCTAACTGCATAAAGATTTAAACTATAATCAACATTAGAATAAATAAAATAAATAACTGCCACAATACAATAAAACACTTATCATAAAGAAAGTATTGATAAAAAGGAGAAATAATTGTTATAAATGAAGAGTAAATCAAATATTTAGGAATAAATCTTTTATAAATAGAAGTATTTTTAAAACATTTATAAATAAAATGCAAAGCAAACTTATGGAGAAAATTTTGTAATTTCATATTGCCCATGAAAACAATGATACATTGTTAAGGAAAAAAGACAAAAGAATTTATTTTAATGACAAGGGGAATTATAATATTTAGATGCATTTAGTGGAAATTCCTCCAGATTTAAGAACTTTTTAAACTAACATAATTGATTATTGCAAAAAACATTTTGCATTAGAAATGCAATTTACAGTGTATTGCAATAATTTAATTATTTATTAGTATTTTATCCATGTTTAGAGTCGTATATAATAGGTTATAAATAAAACAAAATACATTTTCAGTTTTAACGAACAGTTTTGGAATGCATTTATAGATCTGTATATGCAAATTGGGTTATAAAATAGGTGAAAAGTTTCATTAAAGAG
This sequence comes from Maratus speculifer, assembly GCA_964019185.1. Lineage (NCBI taxonomy): Eukaryota > Metazoa > Arthropoda > Arachnida > Araneae > Salticidae > Maratus > Maratus speculifer. Next base: position 18,940 of record CAXHSM010001557.1, read on the forward strand.
ATTTAAGCTAGAGCTGCTTATAATACAGTCTGTAGAGAGTACAAGAATAAATACAGAACTTCAGACGGAAAGGAAAAATAAATATTTTACTCAGAAACAATTCAATCAAGAAAATGTTCAGTATATTTAATAAAAATTATCAAAACAATAAAATTTAACATTAATGATGATGCAGTTTTGTCTGTTTAGGAGCAGCAAAAAATATCTTTTAAGAGCAAGATTGTAGAATCTTATATGAAAGTGCAGAAACAGATTTGGAATACATAATAGTGACTTTATATACTGGGTATATAATGCTTCAAACTGCATTATATACCCAGTAATTTAAGCAGGTTTGGGTTTCTTTCGGAAGAAACCTATTTCTTCCTGGACAGTGGAAGAAACTGGAAAAAATTGAAGAAATGGAAAAAACTGCCAGAAACCAAAACAAGTGCTCAAATTAAAATATATTAACTATGTAAAAGAATTTAAGTATAATTACATGAAATCTAAATTGGAAAATTTAATTATTATTAAAAATATCTATTTAAAAGTTATTTTTTTAATATTAAACTTCAGGTTTAGCAGACATTTTCAGTTGATGGATTTTTATTACTCTAGAGATAGAGGGATATATTTTTTTTAATTGCTCCATTTATATAAAAAGAAAAAAAACTACCTACAAATTATTAATTTTTCATATGAAAATATATTATATGAAAATATATTATATACTTTTCCTATAAAAGTGCATTATTTTAAATTGTACAACACAGTAAATAAATAAATTTGTAATTATTTATACTGACATCTAGCATAAATATCTGAATGCTGATTTTAAAAGATTAGTGTTCTAAAAATATCTATGGGTATGTCGAAATGCTTTTAAACTATCCGGACATGTAAGACTTGAAAAAAAAAACTTCATTTTTTGCTGTCATCCAATTTAAGTTGAAAAACTGGTTGCAGCTTCCTGTTTGATAAAATGTTATTTAATTTTCTACTGGCTTTGTCACCTAGCAACCAAGATATACCTAATTATTTCAAAATGTAAAAAGTTTTCTGTGCAAACGATAATTTGTGATAAATACATTATCTGTTTTATTTCTTCAGCTTTTACCTAAGCTGTGTGAAACAATATTCTTTTTGTTTTTGAGTTTGATTAGAATGTTTTTTATGAGAATATGTGTAAAAATGTTACGGTTTTTATTGGAGTTGTGTTTTGTTAAATTATTAATGTTCGAAAGAACCTGAGTTGAGTTTACTCATCAGAATAAACTGTTTAAAATGAGAGATGCGTATTTAATTTTGAGTTGAGTAAAATATTAATAAAATAAACTTTCAAAAAATTGAATTCTTCATATGGTCCGTCGAGCCGGAGAAAAATCAGCGAGTTGTTATTCTACGTCAATGACTGAAGGATAACTGGTGAATATTTTGTGCTGTTTTGCTATTTCTTCGATGTTAGAGATAATATTATAAAGAGTCAAGAAGGGTAAGTGCACCCATTTAATTTTTATTCGTTAAAAATGAGTATGAAAGAATTAAAAGCAAAAAAGAAAATTTTCAAAACCAATTTAACAAAACTAAAAGAAAAATTATCGAATTCTGAGCTAGAATTAAATGAATTAATTCTCATAAAGGAGAAACGGAATAAATTAGAGCAAAATTTTGCTGAGTTATTTGAGTCTATTTTTAAGATAAGTAAAGAAGATGATACTGAGGATTTTATTAAGGAAAACGAAGAAATTAATGAAATTTTAGAAATAATGGAATTTGAACTTACAAAAAAGTTATCAAAAATGAAATTGCAAACTGTTAATTTAGAAAACGTCACAAAGGCTGATAATAACATTAAATTGCCAAAGTTAACTCTTCCTGTATTTACGGGTAATTTGCATGAGTGGCTTTCCTTTAAGGATATATTTAAGGCTACTGTACATGAAAATTCAAATTTGTCAGGGGCAATGAAATTACAATATTTGAAGTCTTCATTGAGAGGAGATGCCTTTCGTATAATTCAATCTATTTCAATCGTGGATTCTAATTATGAAGTTGCATGGTCGCTTTTGGAAGAACGGTTTTCAAATTCGAGAGAACAAGTTTACGCGCATTTAAAACGTTTTTTAAATATTCCTGTTATTCAGAATGAGTCCCCAGCAGCATTAAATCTAATAGATATAACAAATGAATGTATTAGGTCGTTAGAGATTTTAGAACAAAAGGTTGATGGGTTTTCTACTACTATGTTTGCTTATATTTTGGCTCAAAAATTAGATGTAAATACAAAAATGGGGTGGGAAAGACATCTTAAGCGGGATAATTTACCGAGTTTAACTGAATTGCTAGAATTCTTGAGAGACCACGCGCGTACACTAAGTGCGTCCAAACAAGTAAATACAAAGCGAAATTTTCAAAACGAAAGCCAAACAAAGCATAGCTTTTCAAAGGTAACATCCATGATTGCGAGTTTAAATGAGAAAAATATGCGCAAATGTGTTGTATGTAAACAGGAAAATCACAGTGTTTTTAAATGTCCCAAATTTCAAAAATTTAATGTACAGGAAAGAGTAGAATTTGTTAAAAAAACAATATGTGCTTTAAATGTATTTCAGAATTCCACTGCGTCAAAAAATGTAACTCAACATTCTCGTGTTCAAAATGCCATAAACGCCACAATATACTTCTTTGTTTTGATAGGCGTGAGAGAAATTCCAATGCGGTGGGAAACACAAAAAATTATAGTGATAAGGAAGTGCCAAATGCATTGTCAACAAATGAAAGTAAACCAACATTGAATGCTGACGCCATACCATTTGAGTTAAATAACCAAATTCAAAATTTCACTGGTACTTCAAATGTGAGATCGAATAATGTTAAAACAGTTCTTCTTTCCACTGCTATTGTTTATATGAGAGATAAATTCGGAAATAAAGTTCCGGTGCGTGCTTTATTGGACAATGGTTCAAAGAGCAATTTTTTAACATTGCAGTTAGTTGAACGATTAGGAATTCGAAAAGAAAAAAGTAATATTTCGGTATCGTGTTTAAGTGGATCCTGTGTAGCGGTAAAAAATAAAACTACTGCCTTGATCAGTAATAATTCGGGAGATTATAGCCGAGAGTTAGATTTCCTTATCATACCAAGGATTTCGCAAATTATGCCCTCGAAATATATTAATATTTCAGAGCTAGGAATCTCAGAGTCTATTATTCTTGCTGATCCTGAATTTAATAGACCAGGGAAAATAGATCTTTTGCTAGGAGCTGAAGTATTTCTAGAATTGATAAAGGTGGGTCGTATGAAGCTACCAAATTCTAAATTAATACTACAAAATACGGTGTTCGGTTGCATAGTAAGTGGGAGTGTTTACGATTGTAACCATCAGGAACAAATACATTGTGGGTTAATTACTGAAACAGATTTAAATTTCGAAATGAAAAAATTTTGGGAAATTGAAAGAGTAGAAGAAAGTACACCATTGAGAAATACAGAAGAATTAGCATGCGACACCCACTTTATAAACACACATCAGAGAGATATTACGGGCAAATTCATAGTACAAATGCCGTTGAAAAAAGATCCTAGTTCTTTGGGAGAATCAAAGCAATTTGCGGAAAATAGATTAAATTCACTTTGGAATAGGCTAGTCAAAAATCCAAATCTTTTAGAGTTATATTGCGCATTTATGGCAGAGTATAGAGAGTTAGGCCATGTGGAGGAAGTAGAGAAACCAGATGAGCCAATACATGCGAATTATCTACCTCATCATGCTGTTTATCGCCCAGATAAAAGTTCTACAAAATTGAGAGTTGTCTTTAATGGTTCACATGCAACTTCATCAGGAGAATCCCTAAATTCCATACAGCTGAATGGAGGTGTCATTCAAGATGATTTGTTTAGCATAATACTTAGATTTCGTACACACCGCTATGCATTTACAGCAGATGTAAAAATGATGTATCGCATGATACTTATCGATAAAAGTCAACGTGATTTACAGCGCATAGTTTGGAAAGATACTGTAAATGGTGAGATGAAATATTACAGACTATGTACAGTCACATATGGCACAACTAGTGCCCCTTATTTAGCCATGCGCTGCCTTAAACAGCTTGGTATAGATGGTGAATCTCAGTTTCCGTATGCTTCTGGTGTGGTACAATCAGACTTTTATATGGACGATGTCCTGACTGGAGCAGCTGACCTAAAATCGGCTAAGAGACTGCAAATTGAGCTTATTCAACTATTAAATACGTGCGGCATGAATTTACATAAATGGTTTAGTAACCATCCAGAATTAATGGAGCCAGCCTTTAAAAATGAGAATTACACTTTTGAAAATATGAGTGAAACTAAGGCACTAGGACTTTGCTGGAATGCCAATGATGATACTTTTACTTTTAGTGCATCATTCAGTGAGTAAACCAAGGTAACTAAAAGAAGTGTGTTGTCAAATATTGCTCGCATTTTCGACCCCTTGGGTCTACTTGGACCAGTTGTGACGAAAGCAAAAATTTTCCTACAAAGACTGTGGAGACTGCAAATTGATTGGGATGAAAATCTCCCTACAGCTGAGCTTGATGATTGGTTGCAGTTTTTAGAATCATTAAGAGCCATCAATAATATAAGTGCTGTTAGATACATTTTTACAAATAATCCAGTGCAAATTAAAATTTGTGGCTTTTCAGATGCTTCGGAGAAAGCCTACGGTGTGGCATTGTATGCTGTGTCTTCAAATTCTTCAGGAGAGCAAATTTCTCAGTTGCTTTGCAGTAAAAGTCGAGTTGCACCAATCAAAACAATCACTATTCCTCGCTTGGAGCTCTGTGGTGCAGTTTTATTAGCCAAATTGATGAATAAGGTTGCCAAAACCTTAAAAGTTCCTAAAGAATCTGTTTACTATTATTCAGATAGTACTATTGTATTATGTTGGATTCGAAAACAGCCGTGTGACTTAAAAACCTTTGTGTCATCACGTGTGGCTACGATTCAGAATCTTTCTGATATCAGTCATTGGGGACATGTGGCTTCTTCTGATAATCCTGCTGATCTTGTGTCACGAGGTGTAGATCCAGACAAACTTCTCCAGAGTAACTTATGGTGGAAGGGTCCACTATTCCTAACACAACAAACTGAACCTTCTTTAAATACTGTCGAACTTGAGCAAAATGATAAGGATCTATACAGAAGTGAACTTAAAAAGACTTTTTCAGAGACTTCACTTTTAATATCAGACTGTTCATTTTTTATTGACTATTTTTTGCAATTGAGTAATAATTATGCTAAATTAATAAGAAATCTTAGCTATGTTTTCAGGTTCATTCAGAATGTCAAGAAGTCAAAAGAAAGGTATTCAGGTAAGCTAACATCTGCTGAATTGAAGAAAGCTGAGCAGTTTATCATAAAATCTGTTCAAGAAAAAGAGTTCAGTTCTGAATTCACATTGTTATCTAAGGGTAAGGAGTTACCAAAAAATAGTAGATTACTTTCATTAAATCCTTTCTTTGGATAAAAATAATTTAATCAGAGTTGGAGGTCGTCTCCAAAATAGCACGGTAAATTATGCCCAAAAACACCCAATTGTACTGCCTTCTAAACACAAATTAACAGAATTAATTATCGAGTTTTATCACAAAAAATATCTACATATAGGACCACAAAATTTACTTTATTGTGTTCGAAGAGAATTTTGGCCTTTAAACGGTAGGGCTATTTGCAGAAAAATTGTACATAAATGTATTACATGCTTTAGGGCCAAACCTAAATTGTTAGAGCAAATTATGGGCGAGCTCCCGAAAGAAAGAATAAATGTAGACTTTGTTTTTAATTGCACAGGAACTGATTTCTGTGGTCCATTTTTGATTAGATATAAAGGTCAACGTAAAGGTATTTTTCATAAAGTTTATGTTTGTATTTTTATTTGTATGGTAACAAAGGCAGTGCATTTGGAATTAGTTACTGATTTAACGTCTGAAGCTTTTATTGCCACATTAAAGAGGTTTTTTGCCAGACGAGGCAAACCTCGAAAAATTATCAGTGATAATGCAGGCAATTTTGTGAAGACTAATGTAGAGCTTAAAAGGTTGCATGAATTGGTAAACAAACCAGACCAGAACCTTACTAATTACTTGATATCTGAAGGTATTGCTTGGAAATTTATTCCCCCTAAAGCTCCAAATTTTGGAGGTTTATGGGAATCGGGAGTCAAGTCCTTCAAGTATCACTTTAAACGTGTTGTGGGCAACTCTAAATTAACTTATGAAGAAATGTTAACTATAATTGTCCAAATTGAAGGTATCTTAAATTCGCGCCCGCTTACTCCCTTGAGTACAGATATTGATGACTTGGAGGTCTTGACCCCGGGACATTTTCTTATTGGTCGCCCACTTAATGCCATTGCTGAATCTGACCTGAGTAATATTGAAGATAATAGACTTAACTTATGGCAAAAGACCACTAAAATGGTTCAGACAATCTGGAAAAAGTGGAAAAATAGTTATTTAAGTACATTGCAGCAAAGGCATAAGTGGATGATATCAAAAAACAACCTCAAAATAGGAGATATGGTTATAATAAAGGAAGATGATCTTCCAGTGTCTAAATGGTTATTAGGGAGAATTGTAGAGGTATTTTTTGGTAATGATAATAGAGTAAGAGTTGTGAATATAAAAACCCCAAATGGAATATATAAAAGAGCAGTATCCAAAATTGCTGTATTACCTCTTGAAAAGTAATTCAGTTTTTATAAGAAAGTGTACATTATTGTAAAATTTCTTTGTGTATTATGTATTATGTAAAATTTTTTAAATATTTGCTTAAATTTAACTTACCTGTGACTCATTTATATTGTGTTTAATTGTATTGTTATTTATATTTTTTACAATGGTTGTAATTGCAGTGTTTTAGTTTGAAACCCCCCTCGGAGGTTTCAAGAGGGGCGGTATGTTTGATAAAATGTTATTTAATTTTCTACTGGCTTTGTCACCTAGCAACCAAGATATACCTAATTATTTCAAAATGTAAAAAGTTTTCTGTGCAAACGATAATTTGTGATAAATACATTATCTGTTTTTTTTCTTCAGCTTATACCTAAGCTGTGTGAAACAATATTCTTTTTGTTTTTGAGTTTGATTAGAATGTTTTTTATGAGAATATGTGTAAAAATTTTACGGTTTTTATTGGAATTGTGTTTTGTTAAATTATTAATGTTCGAAAGAACCTGAGTTGAGTTTACTCATCAGAATAAACTGTTTAAAATGAGAGATGCGTATTTAATTTTGAGTTGAGTAAAATATTAATAAAATAAACTTTCAAAAAATTGAATTCTTCACTTTCTACTGCTAAAATTCTTTTTTGCTATACTATGTTCCATTGTTCTAAGAAGAATAAGGATTTTAATGATTTTTTTAATCCTGAGGATAGACAGGAACAGGATTTTAAGATCAAAACCTAATTTAGGTTAGCTTCCTCCTTTTTGGCCGAAAACGATAACATAAAAAATATTAAGTAATTAAATTGTATGTTTTAAACTAATTAATACATACATAAATATACATAACTGTAAATTAATTACATGCATCGTATTTATTAATTATGTAAAACTGCTAACTATTCAAAAACTTTATTTTCATATACAGTAATATGTAATTAATTCATCCATGACACAGAAAGATTTTCTAATTATATGGATATCATTTATTTAAAAAATATTTTAGTTTTAGGTATACACTATAATGATTTTTGTAAGTGATTGTTTGTTATTCTAGAACTTTCTCAAAGAATATTTGAAACACTAATATAGTTTAAACTAAAAATTTTCTATGAGATGATTGATAATTCATGACTGAAAATTATAAACATTGAAGTTCATTGCAATACATTCATTTGAACTGATATTCAAATGAATGACTAATGTTGAAAATTTTCTGAAGGAAGAAATAAGATTTTTAGAAAACTGAGTGTTTCGCTCCTGCTTAATATTCACTTGCATTTTCGGTAGAACTCGGATTTTGGGCCGAAGACGAAGCTGTATTTTTGTTCCATCTCTATTTAATACAGTAATTATTATGCATTACTTGCATTAATAAAATTGATGTAAATTAAAAGCTTTTATTTAAATAGATTTCATTCTATTATTAGTAAAGAATCTCTATTATTTACTACTAGTTTCAGAAATTTAAATTAAAAAATATGTTGGTTAAACTGAAATGGATAACATTTAATTGATTTTGTGTATTTTGGATAAAATTTCTTTTCATTTAGCCAATGGTTGAAGATCTTTAGCAGTTGTTGTGTGTGTTTTTGGCTAAAAAACTGATGTAATTTAGCATATATACTTAATTAAAATTGTTTTGGTTCAGCGAAATTAATTTATAAAAGATTATAGAAAGAATATATTTATTATATCTTACAAAATTGAAAATACATTGTAAATTCTTAAAGAAAAACAGTTTCTTCCATTTCTTCCACTTGGAAGAAAACTATTTCTTCCGGCCGTTTTTTTCCACTGTGGAAGAAACTTGCCAACCCTGCCCCCTATTCAAGGCTGCTTTTGGTATGCGATCAGAATCATTCCTTTTCAAATAATGCCTTCATTTCCTTCTATAATGTTCCATTTTAATCAATATTTGCACAACATCAAGTCTTCTTGTGATTTAATTATTCCTTATTTTTCCATTATCGAACTTCTTTTTTGCTCCTCAATATAAATTATTGTTTCTTCATGAAAATCATAAATTCAATAACATTAACAAAAATTACAAATTAAAATATATCGCCCAATCCAAAGTTGCGGGTGTGACATTTACACAACTTAATTTAGTCACCAGCAAAAATATTTTTGAGCATTGGTTTCAATTTGTATGAATTTCAATGTAGACCACTTACACATACATTTATCTAAATCTGAAAATTGTCCAATGTATCATTTATTTATAAAAAAAAAATAATTTCCACCTGTTGCGGGTGTGACATAAAAAGGACATGCATTTTCATCTTTCAGTGCAAAACTCTGTGAATTATGACAACAGAGTGAATTGATATTTTTATATATTAGACAGTAATACTTAAATAATTATTCTATGAAAAAATTAAATTACTTACTCAATTCTTGCTTTTGTGTAAAATATTCAAAATTTTCGTTGCGGGTGTGACGACTTGTTGCGGGTGTGACTCATATAGCCAATAAAATAATGACATACACAAATATTTTCAAGGCAGATATTTTTAATTAAAGAATTAATCAATATTACAATTATAATATCTAGAGAGGAAAATATCAAACAAATTTCATTTCCAATCTTGAATTTATAATTTCTGGTGGTGGTAGCTTTTTTTACAAAAATGCTCTTGTTTTTCCTAGGATACATCTGACTGACTGGGCCAAATATGTACTTTTTCTTACATGTTTTTCAAACATTCTAATTCTATATCGTCACCATCCATTTGTCTTATTTGCCCATCAAAGTTTTCACTTTTTTAATGTCGAGAACAAAACAGCTTCTACAAAATCTCCAACTGCACATTCATCGTTGGATATTATATCCTTGTCAAAGTATGGATACATCTAACTGACTGAGCCAAATATACACATTTTCTTGATTTTTATTCAGATACTCTTATTCTATAACATCCCCATTCATTTGTCTTATTTGTTCATCAATGTTTTCACTTTTTTTTAAAATGTGGAGAACAAAACAACTTCTACAAAATCTCCAACTGCACTTTTATCATGGATATTATATTTTTCACAAAATATGGTAACAAACAAATTCTCTTGTGATTACTTTCTGAAGTTATTGCTACATTAATTGTTCCTACGTCAATAAAAACAACATGGTGTATCGATTGAATGTTGAGCTCCGATTGTGCTTGGTGCCAGTATTCATGAAGTATTTTCACAATATCTTCTGAAATTTCACATTCAGCAAAGTTCTTTTATATTTTTGAGGACTTTTTCTACACACATGGCAAAATCTGAAGCTGAATTTATAGTTGCAGAGTGTTACTAATGTTACCATTTTCTTGGCAACTGCACCAACCCCTCGACAACTCCTTTACCATGAAATGAAATGCAAAAGGATTGCCATCCTTTACCATGATTTTTTTAAAAATAGTCTCTTCTTTTCTCTCCTTGCTTTGTCTCTTTCTTTCTCTTGTTGTAGATATCCTTCATATTTAAAAGAAGTTTCCTTAATCTTTTTTCGATGATATCGTGATCTTTCTGTATTCTTCATTCTCTGCAAAAGAGAAGAAATTAATGTGTAAACTGAATAAATATAGCACTTGCAGTCCAAAAATATAAGCTTAACAAATTTTTAATATTTATCCATTGAAATTTCTAATCTTACATAAAGTTAATTATGTTAAATTATGGTTAATTTTAAACTGACTATATACATTTTATGCTAACTTAATAAACATTTTAACAGTTTCTATTATTCTTACTTCTACTTTTTATTTAATTTGAATTAAAAGAGAAAAAAAAATCTTCCCCTAGTATTGATTTACTTATTTTAAAAAACTAAAAATATATATATTAGATAAATACTATCAAATAACAAAATTTAAAAAAATGTATATAAAAAACAAAACAAAATTAACAAATTTAAAGAAAATTGCTAAAATATTGTTTCGTAATTTTCTTTTTTTAATTTCTATAAAATCTTACCTTTTAAATTAATTTCTTAATCATATATCACTAATAAAATTATTTTCTTGTAGTAAAGCAACAATTTTATCAATCCAAACTGAATAAATCAACTGCACACAGTGTCACATGCTCAGATGATGCAAATTTTTATTTATTAACTGGAATTCCCTCTATTAAATCAAAGGGTATAATTAAAGCTGCCAAGTACATGTTTTCTAGTATATTATTCTTTTATAAATTTACATATAATTTGTTCAAATATACATTTGTAATCAATTTTAAAAGACGTTGCGGGTGTGACTTTAATTAAATATCACACCCGCAACAGGGACATGTCACGCCCGCAACGCTCAATAATTATGATTAAAATATTAATTAATTTATTTTGTGTCTGTAATTCAAAGTATCTTAATAAACTATTTTTGAATATAAAGTTTCATAACTTTAAATCAAAAATATTTTTCTGTAGAGATATAAATGTAACTTTTTGTTGTGGGTGTGACACAATAATTAAGAGTAATTAAATATGCTTACCTTTTGTTATGAAGATTAGTGAACACTTCTCTGTAGATACAAAACTCTCAATAATAGCTGTCAGATCATATATATCCAAGTTTGGAGATTTTCAGAATGTTTGTTCAGCTCTACGTGACCATGAAATGTAAAGATTTTTGCCGCAGTCTATTTTACAAAGTCATAGTGTCACTTTATTAATTAAAATAAGTATGTTAATGACAAAAATTTAATTCTTTTTTGATAAAATATGAAATAGTACACTTTTAACAGCTAACATGCAAAATTTCAATCATATTTAAAGAAATTTAAATTTTCATCCTCATGTCCATTTTTTTGTAGATTGGGCGATATATGGAATGGATATAAAACTAAAAAAAGTCGAATTCTGCATGTACATTTTAACTGAATGTTTCATTGTTTACATTCGTAAATTATGCGGGGATTTTAGAGAATTGCTGATTTTAGGAGAGCGGATTTGAGGGAGTCTACTGTATCATCTAAATTAAATTCATTTATCAATGAAATAATACTTTACAAACAATTTATTTAATTTAGTGTAACCCTAGCAATAAAACCTAAGCACTGTTGCCATGTATTAATTACCTTTGTTTTATAAAACACAACTGTGCTACATTATTACACTTAAAATAAAATATGTGCATTGAATTGAATGGCATTACTGAAGATTTAATAACTTTAACAGAAATCGAAAAAGTAATTAATTAAAAATATCGAAATAAAGTTTATTTTTTAATCTTTTTATAACATACATACATTTTCTAATTTACTTCCATATTTTCTCTTAATACTCACGATTTGAAACTTATCTGAATTTTAATAAAACAAAAGTTTTATAAAGGAACTATTATATTAATTTATAATAAACCTAAAGAATTAAAAAAATCCATGTAACGTTCTTTAATGTAAGTCTTAAAAGATTAAAAATTTTAGCAAAAGTTACCAAAGTGCTATTTTCAAAAGCTTCAACAATTTGAATTATTGAAAAATTAAACTTTATTTGTATAAAAATTTAGAAACATGTTATCAAAAATGGTATTTATGACAAAGTTATAAATTAAGTCTTGTATGCTTGATATTATGAAATGAAAAATAAGCAAAAATTTTCTTACTTTGATACAATAATAAAATCCCCCCCCCCCTCCATGAAATCTAAATCTAACAACCCTTTCATCATCTCAAAATTTGCATATGCTATTCTCTAATCTGATGGATGTATGATATATTTTCATAGATCAGACACACACAATAACAGACTGAATAACTGCATTCTTTTTGTATTTTGATTATTTAACCTGTTTACAATTAGAAAAAATATCTTTTACATTTACTTCCCTAAAAAAAAGGTCTTTCAAAATCCAGAATTCCCTAAGGTGTCAAATATTGGAGGCTCTATCACCAAAATCTCTCGTCCTCCCCTGGTTATGACGCAGGTGGTGATTTTTCTTCCTTCTGATGATTTCTATCAACATTTCTTAATTTGTTGATTGAATTTTAGAACACTATGTACAGCGTAGTTAAAAAACATATGAAAAGTACACATAAAACACAGCAAACTATTGCAATTAATTTTAAAATTGAAAGTCAGATAATTTTCTTTTACTTTGCAGCAAGTAAAATAACAAAAGTATATAAATTTTGTATTGATTACAAATTTTTGTTACTTAAAGAAAAAAAATCTGTGTATAAATTGCATATAAAGCACAAACTATTATAACTATTTTTATAATCAGAAAAATTTAGTACAATTAAATATATTAATGAATCATAATTTTATTTTTAGTATTAATTTAACATATTAAATCTTGTATTTTTCAAAGATAATACATTATAAAAAACTGCCAATTATATATAAAACAGAAAACAAATTTTAAAATTGTATATACTCCAAAATACAGTAAAATATATACTTAATCAAATTTTACTTATAATTATTATATGTTAATAATTTAAACTATTGACAATTTGTAGTGATAAATTTAGAGAAAAAAAAGGTGATATTTTTTCGTTAAATAGGCCTTCACTTTTTTATAGCTATTCGCTACAGTGCACAATTTGGGCTTAATAAAATAAGATTTAATGACAAATGATACAAACAGCTATGAAAAAAAACAGTGGCGTATTCAGGGGAAGGCTGGTGGGGCTACAGTTCCCTCCAAAATTTGTGTAAAACAAAATTTAACTATGAGAATTAATCAAAATGAAATGAGATTTAATAAAGATACAATTTAAAAGTCATACAAGAAATATTCCATTTTATGCAGGTTTCATTTTAAAAGGTCCATTTAAGAGAGAACAAAAAATAACCATTTCAGACAAGTTTCGGTTATACATAGGTTCATTTTTGCACACCATGAAAATTATACTAATTAAGAATAAAACCTGCTTAAAAACAAATTTTTTTCAGTCCCATGCGATTCCATTTTAAGGGATTCGATTTTCCATGGTATAATACAGGGTGATTATAATTAAAGTCCGAGTTTCAAAACGCTCTAAAAAGCGAACTACTCGTTAGAATGGCGTCAAAATTTAACAGCGTATTATTGAAGAAGGGAGAAAGAACGTGAACCAAAAAAAAGTTCCAAATTTGAATGACAGATGGCGCTGTAAGCGTCAGTATATGTAAATTAAAATACCTGGCATGCTTTTTATGCGGTTTTTAGCCTCAGGACAATTAAAAACCGATTGGAGGGATGCTTTTTATGCGGTTTTTGGCCTCAGGACAATTAAAAACCGATTTTTCCCATCCGATGTGGTACGACCTTGCCGTGGTGGACGGGCTTACGTAACTAACAGTATCACACGCGTACAGTCATGTACACTGAACAATACAGTTGGTTTATATCGTGTAACTTACGCCTTAGCCGTTGTTTTACGATTTGTCCTTTGTAGTTGAAATTCTTATGCTTACAGCGCCATATGTCGCTAAAATTTGGAACTTTTTTTTTGGTTCATGTTCTTTCCCCCTTCTTCAATAATCCGCTGTTAAATTTTGACGCCATTCTAACGAGTGGTTCGCTTTTTAGAGCGTTTTGAAACTCGGACTTTAATTATAATCACCCTGTATATGCGTTACTTGCTATGATAAAAAAAAACACTTTAAAACAAAAAAGTAAATTTTTTTGCAATTACCTCTCAGAAACTTTCATTACATATCAGCCCCCTCCGAAATGATAAATTTAGATATTCCGCTGAAAACAAACCTAATGAACCCATATGAGTGTTTATGTATCTATATATTTACATAATTCTATATAACTTTACATTTACACATGTACATATACATACATATATGAGTATACATTATGGTTGATTTTTTATATTCAATTTACTTCTGTTTGTATAAAAAAATAATTAAATGGTCTTTACAATAAATAAATTATACAACTGTTGAAAAAAAAAAAGGTTTCTGTAAATGAATCATTGAATAGGTAGCCAGAAAATATGTTTTCAAACTTATAGTTTTTATAGTGTATGTTAGTTACTTATAGTGTATTTTACTCTGAAAAGAAAAAAAAAATGTAAATAAAAGTACCTGTTTTAAATATTAAGTAAATTTTAATTTTAAGACACCTTCAATTCCCAAAATAATAAAGTATTTGGCTAAATAATTACGATTTGGTTAGCAAAATATTCATTTAATAGTGTGCGGAATATTTAAAATTGCTATAAATGATAGCAAAAATGAAAGTTATGACATATAAAATTTTGTGTCATCATACGATAAAATCACAAATTCTAGAATTTCCAGTGCCGATCCAGTGGCGTGGTTGGTAGCGGCAGCTGCTGCTACACCATCGGTCTCTGGTTCGAATCTGGGTTCGACCATGGATGGTCGAACCCGGATGTGTGAAAAATGTGTGAAAAAAGGGAAGTGTGAAAAATGACCTTAGAAGTGTAATAAATGTATGTAATGGACATCTGTAATTAAAAAAAAGTGTTCTGGGTCATTCCATGTCAAATCAACCAATGGTCTGAACCTTGACATCTCAGAAATTTACAATTTTTGGTGCAGTGGTAGTATCAGTCAAGTGAATGAGAAAAATCAAAATTTCTGATTTTTTGGACTTTTATTTTTTGAGTTATTGACTTTCAAAAATTGAAAAATTGCTGAAAATTGACTCCACTTTGACACCTTTAAACGGCTGTAGACAAAAACCTATTTGACTTAGAAAGCTCCAATTGGTGTCATTCTTTTCTGCTTTTCATGATCTTTAAAATTATATATGACATGATTAATTTATTTAAAATTTTAATTTTTTATAAAAAAATTTAAAATTTAAATTTAAAAATTTTTAAAACTCCCCTTTTAATTTTTTTGAAAAAAATATATGTTTTAAAGACATTAACTGACTACGTGTATGCCAACTTTCATAATGGGATGACCATGGGTTCCTTTGCAAATTAATATTTTTGTATCATCATGTATGTTGAATTTGCTATATTTGTTTTCCCATGTTAAAAAAGTAACTGTAAGTTCATTTATTAAGGTTTGAATATTACTATTAATCCATAAAGTAATTTTTGTAATACAATAAACGTGAATATTAAATCTATTAAATATAACATCAGGTAATAACAGTGTGGGTTTTGTTTATGACGGCCATAGAGATGCCAAGTATTACGATTTATCTGTAATTGTTATGGATACACAACAAAGGTTACGGCGTTATGGGCATCAAATAAAAATTACAGAGAAAAAAAAATTAGAATTTCATCAAAGGATTGCTTAAAAAAACGTGAATTTCGACTTAGGATCACAAGAAAAACTTGAAATTTCGTTGAAATATCATGTAAAAAAATGCTAAATTCATCTGAGTCATGAAAAATAGCACAAATTTAGCCTAAAAATCATGGAAAAGGGCGAAATTAGATCAAAGGATTGCACAAAATATGCGAATTTCATCCAAGGTTTTAGTAAAAAATATGAATTTTGACAAAGATTTTGCGTAAAAACGAGAATTTAGCCAAAAGATCACAAAAAAAGCATGAATTTAGTCAAATGATCGCATAAAATGTTCCAATTTTGATAGAGAATCGCAAAAAACAAGCAAATTTCATTAAAAAATCATGAAAAAAAAACATACTTTTCGTCAAAAAATAGTGAAAAACACAGATTTCATCAAAAGGTCGTTAAAAACATGCAATTTTCGTCTAAAGATCGTTAAAAAATGTATGGTTTTAATTTAAAAATCTCGTAAAATGTGCATTTTTCATCAAAAGATCTCTGAAAATATGCAAATTTCATCAAAAGATCGAGAAAGACGTGCAAATTTCACCAAAATATCACTGAAAAACGAGAATTTCATCAAAAAAGTAGCAGAATAAATGAATGATTTAACATTTAACTTTTGAAAATTTGCGATTATTCCCTCCCCTTTCCCCATTTCATCCAAGAACACTGATTACTGGTAAGTTTTAATAAAACTTGGCACCTCTATGGCCAATTATCAGCGTGTGGGATATAGGCCCCCAGGGGATGAGGGTATCCTCCATGAGGGTCTTCTTTAGGGAATCTTAGATAAAGTTATCCAAGGCTCAAAGAAAATCACGGAAAACTCTGAACGGTTAGGCCAACGGCCGCGATTGGGTTCGAACCCAGCACCTGCCGTCTACCAGTTTCGAGGGCAGGATCCGCAGCCACAGATGGGGCAATAACAACTTGGGAAAAGCTTGTTTACTTAATGATAACAGAGTAGGATATCATTACATGGTTACTATAAAAATAAAAATAAAGGTATGCTAAAGAAAAAATATTTTACAGGTTCTCCATAAATCATATTACATAAAATTATCTCTCCATAATGAATTTCAAGTTATCCTAAATTAAAATCAGGTCTAGTTTCAGATCACTAAAATTGCATGAATGTTGTACATATTATCAATCTTCCATGGAATTTAAAGTTTCAAGTGTAGTCATTGAAAGGGGGGAGGGAAATTAACACCTGGAATCCAATTGAGCGTGATTCATGACTCTTCATTGCACATATGACTTCACTAATTTAAAATATTAGCTACACATTTAATATTTCATATTTTATGTTGTTAAAAATTAGAATTTGTTTATAATAAAAAATTAATTATATAAATATACAAAAAATATCAAGGACTTTTGATACGTAATTTTCCAAATAAAGTGAAGACAATTTCATTTCTCTGTCACTTAGAGTATAAAACCTCATACACCTTGCGTGTTATTAAAAAAACTTATTTCAAATAATTAACTTTGAGAGAACATTAACTGAATGAAGTCTGCAGCCAACAATCAAGTGATAGTAAGTATAATTAACTATTCATGTTGAGAGCATGTTCTTTTCATGTTAAAACTTGTTATGCTGTTGAGAGTACACAGCAAATTTGGCATACATGATGATACAAAAATATTAATTTGCATAGGAACCCATGGTCATCCCATTATGAAAGTTGGCATACACATAGTCAGTTAATGTCTTTAAAACATATATTTTTTTCAAAAAAATTAAAAGGGGTATTTTTAAAATTTTAAAATTTAAATTTTAAAATTTTTTATAAAAAATTGAAATTTTAAATAAATTAATCATGTTACATATCATTTAAAGATCATGAAAAGCAGAAGAGAATGACACCAATTGGAGCTTTCTAAGTCAAATAGGTTTTTGTCAACAGCTGTTTAAAGGTGTCAAAGTGGAGTCAATTTTCAGCAATTTTTCAATTTTTGAAAGTCAATAACTCAGAAAATAAAAGTCCAAAAAATCAGAAATTTTGATTTTTCTTATTCACTTGACTGATACTACCACTGCACCAAAAATTGTAAATTTCTGAGATGTCAAGGTTCAAAAACATTATTTTTTTGGTTGATTTGATATGGAATGACCCTTCTGCATTGTCTCTGTTTCTGTGTATTATGGATCAATCGAGGCGACAGCCATTGTAGCTATAGACCTCAAAGCACTGTCAATTCAAAGTGTAGAATTTTCAGTAGAAGAATAACTATAGATTCAGATCTTACCATGGTAATTTATTTTAGTAAAGAAAGTGTGTCATTAAACTGATTCTTTTTTTTAAAATATCCGCTACAACAATCTGACTTTCGCCATTTTAGTAGAGACGTCAACATAAAGAATGAATCATGGATAAACAATTCAGTCATTAATAATGATTCAGGAAAAAAATCACTTAAATAAATCTTCCGTTTAAAATTTGGATAAATTAGACTTTTGGAATTCATGAAAATTTTGCTTAGATTCCTTGCTAAAGCTTGTTAAATTTCTATCTAGTAATCAGTATTACAACCAGGAATTAAAATACAAATTTTTAGTCATAATTCCATTGTAGCTTTGCGGCAGTTTGATAAAAATAATAATGAATGAAGAAGGAAAAACTCATTCATGAGTAATGCATCAATCAATAGATAAACTGAGACAGTAAAATTTTAATTAATAAAACAAAGCTTTTATTAAAATAAAAAAAAAAGAACAGAAAGCAATTGTTAAAATTTGCGAATCTAGCACTTAAGTATGCCCTTGGGTATGATATTTACTCAATTTATTTTTGAATAACCCAGGAAGATTTAAAATAGGTTCTGTAACAAGCTTGTTTCTGTTAATGGTTATGTGATAACCAATATTAAACAAGGGTTTTAAAAAGGGGAGGGGGGACTATAAGTAATTATTGTTATTGCATCTGTTTAATTAATGACAGTATTTTGATGAAAGAATCCTTTTAAATGAATCGTAATTTAAAAAGTCATGATTCATTCTTTCATTGGGGTCTTGTGTTTTGCCCTGTGAATAATATCAGATAATTTTTAAAAAATGAATTTATTGATCTCACCCTCTTTATTAAAATAAGTTATTGATAACATAGTTTATTTTTGTTTATCTTCATCTAAAATTCTGCAACTTGCAGTTTCATAGTATGACTACATGGAATTTTATGTTCCCCAAATTTTATTCTGACCATAAGCATATTAAGCATTATCAAAATGTTTTATTTATTTAATTGTAATTATTCAGGCGATAATATTCATGTTTAAATTTCGAGAATGCAAACTCGTTTGAATTTTTATTAATGGTTAAATTTAAAACATTGTGTTGCTCGTAGACTGAATTTGGTTGTATTCTGTTCTACTGAAAGTAAATATTTTTTAAGTAATTTATGGCTTAATAAAGTTCTTACATAAATTTTATCAAAAATTACATAAAATATCAAAACAATTTACGAAACCAAGAATTAGGAATAATTTCACTGTATTCATCAGATTAGATTGATTGCTAATAAATGCTGTGGATGCACTGATTTAAAAAACAAATATTTTATAGTTTCCTGCATTTAGAAAAATTGTACCTGTCTCTTCTCATGCTAGAAGGCTACACTGTATCAACAATATTATTACTAACAGCATTTTATTTTCTTTGTTGAAGCATATTTAATTTATTACATTTACTTTTACAGTAGACTCCCTCAAATCTGCAATGCTTAGGACCAGAGGTTGCACAGATTTTAGAAATTTGCAGATTTCTCGTCATTGCTTTCCTTATATTCTTTTAACCCTTTGCAGGGTGCTGGTTTCATAGATATACCACTTAATTTTAATTCCCAAATGCCACATTGGCACCAGAATTTTCTTAAAGAAAATTATGGTTTATTGAATGTGTGAAACATAGCGTTTTCTTATTTACAAATAAATTTGTTTTCAAATTCTGATGTCAATCATTTATTTCAATACTTAAGCAATGAATTTGCCCTGCCCCGCAAAGGGTTAAACAGTAATTAGAATGTAATTAATAATGCAATCAAAACCATAATTAAATTTAATTTATAATATAATGAAATATTCAAATAAGTAACACATTAAAATAATAAAAATTTAGAATATTTTTTAAAATGATTAAAATATTAAAAGCAGAGATCAATTCAATAATTTATAGAAAAATGATTAATTATTTATTATAAAGAACTGATGCATTTTTCCTAAATTATGCAATGAAATTTGACTCATGAATGTACCTTACTAATTCACATCAAAATCATAAAATGAAAAAGTTTTATTTCAGATTTAGTCAGACTTAATAACTGAAAAAGCCTGTTTAATACATAAATATATTTGTTAAGGCCCCTGTCCTCGCTTGAGGAAACGCTCGCGAGCTAATGCTATTCCTATGGGGAAGCATTTTTTTAATAACTCTTTCGCATTTTGACATTTTTGAATAATTTTTTTGCATTGGATAGCTGAGGTGCATGCCGACAGCACACCTTTTTTACTTTTTCAATTTTGGTTGCAGATATTTTTTACAAAGTTAGTTTCACTTTTAAAACCGGTTTCGAAACTGAAAGTGCTTTTTAAAAAAATATCTGCAACCAAAATTGAAAAAGTAAAAAAGGTGCGCTGTCGGCATGCACCTCAGCTATACAATGCAAAAAAAATTATTCAAAAATGTCAAAATGTGAAAGAGTTATTAGAAAAATGCTTCCCCATAGGAATACCATTAGCTCGCGAGCGTTTCCTCGAGCGAGGACAGGGGCCTTAAGAAGATCGTGATTGCCTATGATATCAGCAATATCTTTTTTTTTTTTTTTTTTTTAGAAATAAACTTATTCTTCCTTCATGAAAAAGCATGAATTACTCTCGTTACTGTTTTTTATGTGCAATTTACTTCTGTTTGAGTAATAAAATACATAAATAGCCTTTTCGTGTTAAATAAATTACACAAATGTTAAAAAGAAATCTGCTTATATAAATGAAACAGTGAATAGATTTCCAGAAAATATATTTCGAAACTTACACTGTATATTGGTAACTTATATGGTATTTACTTCTTTTTAAAAAAATCTTGTTTGTGTAAATGAAAATATTTATTTTAAGTAATGTAAATTTTTTAACATCTTTAAATTCTAAACTAATAAAATTGTCGACCTGATCGTAACTATTCTGCTAGCAAAATATTAGCTTTACCTGTATGTAAAATATGTAAAATAATTATAAATGACAGCAAAAATGAAAGTTGTGATGCATAAAAGTTTGTGTCATCATTCGATTAAATGTTCTCGAATTTTCAACAGAAGAATAACTAAACACACATATCTTACCATTAATTTATTTTAATAATGAAGATGGATCTGTAAATTGATTTAAAAAAGGATATCTACTGTTACAATCTGAGTATGATAATTCTGTCGTAAGTCGACGCCATTTTATTATAGACGCCATCACAATGAATGAATCACGGAGTAAGAAGTGTCTTACTCCGTGGAATGAATCATAAATAAAGAGTTCATTCATTAATATTGATTCAATCAATAAATATAACACTTTTGTTTATGTTTAGCTAAGTTTTAATTAACAAAAGAAAATATATATTTATAAAAAAAGAAATAGGAAACTTTTTCAAAATTCGTTAATCTAGCACTTAAACATGCCGTCGGGTTAAAAATTGGATGCAATTTGATTTTAGGAACTCAGGAAATGTTTGCTTAGATTTGTTAAATGGCTGTCTGGTAACCAATATTACAACCGTAGATTTAAAAAAAAAAATTACTAGCCATATTTCCGTTGAAGCACTTTAATTGGTAAATAAAATTAAGAATTATGGATACATGAATCACTCAATAAATCATGACTTACTTCATGAGTCATTCTTTTCTTGGCGTCTTGTCTCTTCCGTTTTGATAATGTCAAGTATTAAAACATAATTTTTTTGTATTTTACTTCTTGTTAATGCTAAGGTATAATAGTTTCGTCCGTTGTTCTTCAACTAAAAACTCTACAATTTACTCTTTGATTATGACTGGACGAAATTTCACATACCGTTACTTTCATTTTTGCTGATTTATCATTGAATCATTTAAAGCATTATTAAAACGTTTATTTATAGCAGATAATTTCGTTTATAATTATTTATTTTTAAATAGTTTAGTAAATAGTATTCAAATTTCAATTTATATACAGCAGATTTGCTTGATTTTTTTTCACATTTATATTTAAAACATTGACTGAACATAAACTAATTTTTGATTCTATTCTGTTCATTTGAATCTAAATATTTTTTAATAATTCATCACATAATCAATTGACTTTAAATTGTTTATTGAAATTTACATATAAGAAAACCTACGCTTAAGGAAACTGTTCACTAACTTCAAAGCACCCACTCCATGATGTTAGTAAGGTTTTCGAATTCGTCATATAAAATTATTTATTTTATTTTAGTTTTTGCCTATGATACCTGAATTCCAACTTTAATATGACGATTTTTCACATTTTCGATTTTGGTTGCAGATTTTTCTTAAAAAGTTATTTTTAACTTCAAAACCAGCTTTGAAATTAAAAGTAGTTTTTTAAAAAAAAACTACAACCAACATCAAAAAAGTAAAATATAGCCATCATTAAGTTTGAACTTAGTTAAATTATGAAAAAAAAATAAATATTCAAATTTAAACGAGAAATTTGTAACCGTTGGTTTAAAATTACAGAGCAGGTGTATTCAAGTGATTGAAGAGTCCACTTTAAGAAGATTGGTCTCTCATCTTTGGAAATTTCCTCCATGATGTTAAGTCTATCAATGTTTGATGCCTTCGTATATTTAAAGTATATTTTAGAAAAATTGATATTTCTAATTTCTTTTTTCTGTGTACTCTTCTTCAAGGGTGTTTCTTTTTTTTTTTTCTTAGTTCTCGAAATATTTCTAAAATTTATACTTAATTTAACAGTTTTGAGTAAGATTTTTTTTTTCAGTTCTTAGAAAAAATTACTTTAATGTTAATAACATTAACACAAAAATGTTAATTAGTTTTTAATGAATATTTCATTGTCTGAAAGATAATGGATGTCGTTCTTTTTCTCTGTTTCCCAACTTTTGTGTTTCTATTCTTATACAGTAGACTCCCTTAAATCTGCACATAATTTACGAATGTAAACAATGAAATACTCAGTTGAGTTATAATTAAGAAATTTGACTTTTTTAGTTTTATGTCAATTCCATACATATTTTAATTTGTTACTTTTATTAATATTACTGAATTCAAATTTTTTCATAAAGAAGAATAAATTTATTTCTGAAAAAATTGAAGATTTTGCTGATATCACTGGTAATTAAAATCTTTTCACCAAATATATTTGTGTATTAGTCAAGCTTTTTTCGTTATTATGTCTGACTAAACCCGAATTAAAACTTATTTTATTATTTTGATATGAATTAGTAATGTGCCTTTCTAAGGCAAGTTACATTGATTAATTTAGGAAAAATACATTTCATCTTTATGATGAATATTTGATCTTACATTATTGATTAGTAACTTGTCCTTTGTTATATTTTACTCATTTTAAAAATTATCTAAATTTTTATTACTATAGTACAATAGACTCTCTCAAATCTGCACCTTACAATCTACAACTTTCTAAAATCAGCACATAATTTACAGATGTAAACAATGAAATATTCAATTCAGATGTAGGGCCAAAATTTGACTTTTTTATTTTTATATCAATTTTACTGATATTTTTAATTGCAATGTTCATTAATATTATTGAATTCAGTTATTTTCATAAAGAAAGAATAAATTTATTTCGGAAAAAATTCAAGATTTTGCTGATATCACTGGTGATCACAATCTTTTTACCAAATATGTTTATGTATGAACAAAACATTTTTGGTTATTAAGTTTGGCTAAACCTGAAATAAAACTTCCTTTTTTATTTACCCGTAATATGTGGTATAGGGTAAGTCTTGCAATCGTTTTGAAAATTGAATTTTTTTTTTTGACGGATTTGCACGTTTTAGATTGTGGAGATTCCAAAAAATATATTTTTAGAAAAAAAATTGCCGTCCATCTGTCTGTCCTTAAACGCTCTATCTCACTAACAAATTGAGATAGAGACTTGAAATTTTGTATGTACTTATTATGTAAGAATGGGACGAAGCCTATTTAATATCAGTAACCTCGATTATCCAGAACTATTTGTTTCAGATTCTCAAAAAATTCGTTCTGATGAAAGGTATATAAAAATTTTCGAATTTTTTCATTTTAAGGAGTGGACGTAAAAGGCCATAAAATAACACAAATTTTGCATAAAGAACTAAGTCGATTGGATTATTAGTTGCCGAGATATTTGTAATTCTGTTTTCCTCATTCTTTGATTTTTCACGACCCTGTATTTCATTCAAATTTCAATTCAGAAATATATTTTAACTGGAAATGTGATGCTTAATTCGACAAAGTAAACTGTTAGCTAATATGATTATTATATTTGGAGTTATAAGGATGTTTCTTTTATGCAGCTAAGTACTACTTGAGTAATTTGGCACTTTATATATAATTTGTTAAAATTGGTTTATCAGCAATTCATTAATAGAGCACTACAGTTGAACCTCGAAAATCTGGACCTCCAAATTCCAGAAATCTCTAAAATTCAGACATTTTTCCGATTTCAATTTTATTAATTTTTAAAATAAGACATAGCTGTAATTTTCATCAACTGCAGTTAAATTCTGATAACTATACTAAAAAATATATATATAGATATATTCTGGTTAATATTGTAATGACTTGCCGTTAATTAAAGACTTTATTATTACAAAAATTTATAAATTAAAAAGCGTTCAACAAAATTTACAGTAATGAATCATGATGAAATGAATGAATCGTTGAATTAATCATGAATTTTGATACTTGAAAAAATTTGGGTTTAAAAAAAAAAAAAAAGTAAATTCTGTCGAAAAAATGCAGAAAAAACGGAGAAATTTGTAAAAAAAAAAAGAAAGCCAAAACAAGCATGAAATCAATTAAAAAATCTTGAAAAAACGCACATTTCATCAAAGATTCATGATTCATTCATTCATAATGATTTGTCTCACTCTCAATCGCCTTTGAGAATCGGGAGGGAGGGCGCTTTCTCAGGATTTTTTGAAAATTTCAAATTTTTTATAAAGTGGGAAGGGGGCGTTTGATCGGGAAGAGCAGATTAACAGGATTTTATGGTATTATATAGCCATAAAAAAGATTTTTTAATAAACCTCCAAAATCCAGAAAATTCGAAAATCCGGAATCGCCGCGGTCCCGACGGTTCCGGATTTTCGAGGTTCAACTGTACAATGTATATTAACAATATTTAAATATACATGTAAATTTTTTTGGAATTGCAGTGCATTTTATAAATAGTTTTCATGTGTTTTATTTTTATATATTATATTATGCATAATAATGATGAGTAAGTATTACGGAGGCCCCCAATAACTAGTTTATGATTGCATCTTTATAAAGTAAATTTGATATGAAAAATATACTTTATCTTTATTAATAAATATTTATTCATATATTATTGATTATTAACTTTATCTTTGCTTTTAGTACTTTAATCATGTTAAAATTACCTAAATTTTTATTATTTTCGTTAATTACTTACTTTAAATTGTAACCCTCCATAAAAATTTTGTTTTCATTGTTGATTAAATTCAAATTACTGCTTAAAAAATGTAAGCAAAGCAATGACCAGAAATCTTCAAAACCTCTGCTCCCAAGCTGTGAGGATTTGAGGGAGTCTACTGTATATTACTTATTTTAGTATTTTATTATATTATAAGCATTCATTATAATTTTGATTGCATTATTAATAACATTCAAATTGCTGTTTAAAAAATGTAAACAAAGCAATGACCAGAAATCCACAAATTTCTAAAACTGCACAACCTCTGTTCCTAAGCTGTGTGGAGGAAGTCTACTGTAGTATTCATATAACAATAGGCTAAGGAAGAATTTTTGGACATGTTTTGAAAATATTGCATTACCGTAAGATTTAACGTATATTACAACTTTCTAATGCTTTTTTGCATGTTATTACACATGATTCTTTCAGGAAAGTAACTTGTAAATTTAAAGAGTGAAATGTATATTTAAAATAAAAAAATCGAAAACGACGAAAATAGACTGAAGGAAATAATAATAATTGATATTATTACTAAATGCCTAAACATCTGTGAATTCATATAGTAAATGTTTTCACATATATAAATATTACTATATGTAAATAGCATCAAAATTATTTCTTAAAACAAATATTACTCCATTAAAAGACATGTACATTAATAGTACACCAGATCCTAAAGAGTTAATATTTTATGTGTTAAAAGCTGATGAACGTTCATCAAACACTTCATATAAAATTAAGTGTATATTTTAAAAAATTAAAAAAAACAGAGACATCTTTTAAGGAGTGCATACAAAAAATACAAGTTAAAAATATTAATTTTCTGAAATTATATTTTAAATATACAAATGCTCAGAGACTTTACGTTAGTAAGGGAAATATGTAAACTGAGTGACTAGTATCCTTAAGAAACTAGGATTGAATCCTGGAAAAAGTAATGTACTGATTTTGAGGTGGGATCTAAGTATTACTTCGTGCTAAATGAAATTTAATATTAAAAAGGTACAACTGTATTTGTTCACACATGCACACTAAAAAAGATTTTGTGATTAATATATTTTTTCATTAATGAATGAAATGCACAATTTTTGGATGAAAAAGTTAGAATGAAATGGATGAAAATGTTAGAATTTTGGTTTAAATATCTTGTCACGGTGACCACATTGATGATTTTTTATTGTGCATTATGTATTAGAATATTGCACTCTCTCGATTCAGTTAAGTCACTTCATTATTCTACAAATGTGGAGATGTCAACAGTGGTGGCGGCAACAATTTCTGTCATGGAAATATTTCATACTTTTTTTATATCTATGTCAGCTTTCCTTTACAGAACTTTAAAAAATGTGTTTTCCTTTAAAAAACTCCATAAAAGGTTTTTTATCCTATTTACTTAGACTCTTATGCAGTTAGTTGCAAACAAATTTTCTAATTACTTGATATGCATACACTAGGATCGAATGATAGTTTTTTTTCTCTTTATTCCAATATTCTGTACTTTTCAAAAATTCCTTTTTTAAAAATAATGATGAAAATTCCATATTAGTGTAGTTGGATTATGCTTAGAGGTGCCACAAGATACGCAAACTCTAAGTTTTTATTAAAATTTTGCAATGTTTGTTGAAGCTGCCAACTGAGTACTGAAAACACTTGTAGTGTAAAAAAATAATAATATATATACATATATATAAATGATATTGTGAGTTTCAATATTTGCCTTATCCAGAAAGTGAAATTTTTGAATATAACGAAAAATTTCTGACTGTCTTGATTGTTTTTCATTGTAAATAAATAATTTATAATACCAGAAATACACGATAAAATCAGATTGTTTTGCAGACTGTAGGAATTTTCTGATGCAGGTTCATCAATGGAATAGACTGAAAATGAAAACTCGATTTTTAAAAATTTTGAATAAGGCGAGTTTTGTAACTCATATCTTCATTTATACAGCATTGATCATTTAATTAAATGTGTCTTGACTTAAATGTGGTGGACATTTAAAATCTACTTAATTTCATTCTTATGTTGAATTTCAGATTCAAAGTATAATTTTTGGATTAAAAAAAGGAAGATTTGTCTGTATGAGCGACGAGCTGTAATTTTTATAAGATATTGAAATAAAATTGTATTTCAATGTTCTGCTTTTCAATTGATATGTTTTGAAGCAAAATATAATGTGTAAGTATGTATATATTAATTCAAAAGCTATTTCTATTGAAAAATATGCATTTTTTATATAAAAAATTATGTTTTATGTACAAAATTTGGTGTATGTTAAGAAAATTAAGAAGTATTGCCAATATTTTGCTTCATAACACAGGCAAGTGGTTTGCTTATATATTGGTGAAAAAAATAGTTTAATATATTGAATAGACTTTAGTATAGAAGATTTGTTATAAAGAAAATTCTTTACAAAAATACGACTAATTATTGTCTGAGTTTGAAAAGAAAGTTAAAATTCCATTGACTATTTATTTGAATTCATAGTTTTATTTTGAATTTTAATTAAATACACTCATTTAATAAAATTTTTTATATATATATTTTTTAAAAGTTATGAAGGTAGTCACATACTTTAACCTTTCGCTGGGCATGTAAATTGTCATCACACGAGCGTGCATTGTAAATTGTACAACAGGTAAAAAAAAAGCAATTATTGCTGCTTTATTTTAATTTTACAAATAATTTAACTTGCAAATGTGATAAGTTATCTCTAATCACAATTTATGAAAGTATTTTGCAATACACTTATTTTATTATAACATACTAAAGCAGAAGTTTAGATGTTTAAAAAGCTACTTGCTACTACAATTACAAAGATTAAAAAGTATTAATGAATTACTAAACAATAATTAAGTAATTTTGGATTTACAGAATTAGTCCTATATTGCATCTATACAGTCAAAGTTCTATAATCCACACAAGCTGGGGCCAAAAGTTGTGTGGATTATGTGATATTGTGGATTATAGAATGTTATTGGTTATATGTCATTCTGTTATTCCTAGACTACATTTTAATTCTATAGTCAGTTAAATATGAAGTGATAAATATGAAATCTAGTAATAAATTTAATAAGCTATCTCAAACAATACCTTTTAAATGTTTTTTAAGACAAAAAAAACTTATATAAATATGCATTTAAATGAAAATAATTACATATGTTCCATACTACAGTTTGTTTTTACTGTTAATGAAATAAAAGAGTTATATTTTTATAAAGTATATGTTTTACTATGATTTTTTTCAACTTTTTTACTATTTGTTTTAAAAAATCATTTTTAAAATACAAATTTGTAAATTTTCTTAATTGTTTAATTTATTGTTTACATTCGTAAAGCAACGCGAATTATAGAAAATTGCTGATTATGAGTGCACGGTTTACCGATCCTTGACTGTATTAGTCGCTTCCCATATCAAGCATAAGATTTGCTTTTTTGAAGGCTGTTTACAGATAAACCTTGAACGTTTCATGCATTGTTAACAGATTAAAATGACAGGTGCAGCTAATTCCACAATCGAAAATACACATAATTTTCAGGACTAGGTAAAGAGATCTAATAAAAACCCACTAGTGCTTGAATTTTGTTTAAAAAAAAAAAGATTGTGAATGTTGTACTTTTTACAATGCCGTGCCTCGCGGAAAGTTAAAGATAAAAACAGTCAATTAAAATAATGAATCTATTAATTTTTTTATTATTGCTGATTCTATACTATTTGCAGTTTCAAATGATCTTCACTGTTTAAATTATGTTGAGGTAATCATTTCAGATTTCTGGAAAAACTTATTAATCCAATGGAGTTGGGTAGAACTTCTATTTAAAAATAGTCTTGAAAATATAATTAAAGGTCTCATAAGTTATTATTTGTGAAACTTGAAACACAGTTGTTTAAGTATTTTTATACTTCAAAGTAAAATAGTTGAAAATAACTACAATTAGTTAATAAAGTTTATTTAATTAGACTGAGGTTTTTATGAAATTATCAGCAAATTATAAAACGATTATAAAGTTAAACAACAAATTAATTAATAAAAAACAAACACATTAACTAATTCTAAATCAGTGTAGTTCAATTCAAAAATTATTACTTTAACAATTGAATCACAAAATATCAGAATATGATTTAAATTAGAATGAGATTAAATCTATTGCATAGTGGAAGATAGAGATACTTGAGCCATTTTTTTTAAATTTAATTTTTTTAAATTTTTTTGAATTTCTTGGAATAAAACAAAATATTGAAAATGAAAATTTGATATTTTTTCTTCAACTGAAAACCACTTTCAATTAATTTTGAACTATTTTTCTATGTCTGATAAATTTTTACTTTTTATTTTACATCGTGGCTATGGAAAAATACCTACAAGAGTAATTTTTTTTACTTTATTTTTGCACAAATATTTTACATAATGATAAATTATGATACATAAAGTCCTTCAAAACTAATTGATAAAATAAAGCTAGTAATATGATAATTTTTTGTTAGAACTGGTGGTTGAAAGATCATTTCAACTTGAGTTATGTCGATGGTAAAAACATCCTCAGTTCAGAGCCATTTAAATTTGAAATCAGCAATTCTTCGGGAAAATTTCATTTTCAAAGTATTAAGCACTTGTCCAACAAATCTTTTTACAGTTTTCTTTTCGGCATATTTTATTAGTAACCAATCATCTATAGAAGGTTTTCTTTTCATATCATCACCATCATTGACAGAATTTTCCTCTAATGATATTGTCGAACTCATGCTTTTAATTGAGTAGCTGTCGGAATCTAAGCCAGGTGTATCATTCTACTATTTCAAACACTTTTTTATTTCACAGGAAAAAATTTTGTCTTCCCCTTTGGCTCCATGCAGATAAGTTTGAACTGTGATTTTTGTTGCTTTTCTTGTTTTTTGTGCGCTCTTTTTACCAATTCTTCTACAATTGTTTTAGTTAAAAAAAGTTGCAGCAACAGAGGTTACAATTTCAATATCGAATATTAATCTTAATATATTATATTAAAAAGTAACTTTTTTCTATGTTGGACCTAACTAATTAAAGTATTAGAGATTATAACCTGTAAAACAGTTTTAAAAAGTTATTTTAATTTAATAAAAGTTAAATTAAAAACTGTGTTTACATTTATCTAGATAGGCTATTTTGTTAGTCAAAATGAAAAATAAAATAGATATTTTCATTAAAAAAATATACATTATTAAACATTTTTAGGTCGTTATTTTTTAAGAAAAAAAATGAAAGATTATTCTCCCTTTTATCCAGAAAAAAATGTATTAGTGACTATAAGGATGTAATTTTATTTTTTGTTTGTTTCACCCATGTCCAATTTCCTAGTGGGGATGGTTGAGCCATGGCTCAAGTATCCCCAATCTCGCTGGCTCAAGTATCCCCACTACCACTATTTTTGTTTATCAGAGTTTTACTAAATGAAGCATGCAGCTATTAAAACTATTTTAGATTCAAAATACAATTGAAATTATACTTATTAAATTTATGTATATAGTTGCAAGTTTAAACAAAACTTTGATTACAAAAAAATAAAAAAACATGCACCTAAATATTTACTTTAGATAGGGAAAAAACAACTATTAATCACTATACTTTCAAAATGGAACCAAGGTGTGTGATTTCTTTTTTACATGTTCAGAACTATAAATATGTTATCATATTGCCAATTTTAGAAAGAAAAATTAACCAACTGTAGAGATATTAAAGGCGGCTCAAGTATCCCCTATTCTCAAGTATCCCTACTCTCCCCTATTAATATTAAAACTGATGTATTTTTTATAAATTTTTATATTTAGATATAAATAAATTAGGACACATAAATTTTAAACAAACAAAAAAGACTATTTTTATTTTAAAAAACTATAAAATTATTGGTCTTTAGAATTTCTATTTTAATATTTCATTAAAAAGTGCAATTTTTTCTGTCCGCAATGGTGTAAAAATGTAAAATGTGCGATGTTTAGAAGTTTAAAAATTTGCAGTTCTGAAAATTGTAAAACTGAAATTTCATTTAAAATTTGTTTAAGATTGGTCTAGGAATATGAATGTCTAATCCACGTCGTACACAATAGTCTGTCTTATTAACTCCAACCAATCAAATGCACGCTTTAAACAATTAAAGTTGTATATCTATAACCTACATTTTTTTTATCATTGATGTAGGAATATTAATGTTTAATGCACGGCGTACATAATAGATGACTCATTATGATCATCCTATAAATGATGTTTATTATTATTATTAATTTAAATATAGAATTTATTTATAAGTTTTTAAAATTTTAGTCTTTGAAAATATCGTTTTCCAAATAAATCGTTGTATTTGTTAAATTACAATTTTGTTATTTTTATTGTTTCTTTAATATTTTTTATTTTATTATTATTATTTTGAAAATGTTTAAATAATTTGATCTGATACTGTTTTTTGACAAATTCCGAAAAAAAAAATGAACCAGGTAACCATCTTTATTCAGCTGTTACTTTAAAAAATATACAGTTCTAAGTAACACTCCAAAAATTTAATCACTAGCACATGACTAATGATTCTGTTTACATTGTGAAGGTATTATTTATATAAGAGGTTGCTTTTGTAATATAAAAAAATCACAATTTAAAAAATAACCATTATTAAAATGTGCATTGTTATTTATTTTAATTAAATTCAAAGATTTTTAAGGAAAAAACACATTTGAAATTTTTGTTTTCAACCACACATTTCATTTTGTGGACTAGAATCAAGGAAAAAAAGTCAGTTGTAGATAATTTTAAAATAAAATTATTAATAATATAAATTTTTTATCCTTCTTCCAAAATTACGACTGTTCCTGGGAGTATTCTGGGAAAATATTTATCACTAGCTAGAGAATATGAAGGAACTTTAACTTAAAGTGTTTGTCGCTACCTGGAATATTTGGTAAATGTAAGTCTGTAAATGCTTTTATGAAAATAGTCATTGAATCTCTTATGTAAGAAGACTCTTCTATCTAAAAAATATAACACTAAAAATATATAGTTTTAAGTAACACTCCAAAATTTAAATCATTTGTACATGACTCATGATTCTATTTACATTGCAAAGATAGTATTTATTATAATTCTTTTTTACAAAATTATGACCTTTCTTTAAAGTGTTGTTATTTCTAAGTCAAAACTCATTACCGGGAAATTTTAATCACTATCAGGAAAATATGAAGGAACTTTGATGTATAGTGTTTGTCGCCTTTTAAAAAATCGATAAATGTAGGTTTATAAATTCTAATGCGAAAACAATCATGTAATCACTCATATAAAAAGAATTCTTTATCTGAAAAAAAAATGACTCAAATGGAGAAAAAACAAATCAATTGTGGGAGGTGTGTGAACAGTATTGAAATTTCATTGAAATCATTTATAGTTTTAAAAATATGTATTCAAAACCCAATGATACTCTGAAAATGAATGATAAAAGTATTTTTTGAAGGAAATTAAAAGGACTGTACAGTTAGTCACTAAAGAAATTGACACTAACATTAAAAATATAAAGCAGTAAGCTAATCAAGAGTATTAATAGAAGATATGGAGGCAATGAAAAAAATAAATATGTAATTTTTTAAATGAAACAAACATTGTGTTTCAATGTTTTTATCAAATTTTTTTATTGTAGTAAAATGTAATTGAACATATTAAATCTCTTCAATGGAACACATTATTTAATTCTCTGAACATGTATATTCTTAAAGCGTAAATATTATAGCATATTTGTCTTTAATAAATATTTAAGGCAAGTAATACGTGTGCACTAAACTAATATATTACGATTGGTTACCTTACCTAAATTGAGTAAATCGATTTGTAATTTATTATTTTGTAAAAAAAAAATGAATTTATTTCAGATGTTTATATAATTCCTATTAAGAGTGTATTTCGACTCAAACTGCTTATTTTCCGTTTTTTTTTTAAATTTACTTTTGTGCTCAAACTCATCAAACTTGAAGATTCTCTTATTTAGAAACTACTCAAGGTGCCGTATCTGTCAGCCTTTTGATAAATGCAGAAAATATTACAAAAAATACAATCAAAGTTAGCCTTTTGATCCGAATTTTCCGAATCGTGAGATCTGGGAACAAAAAAAGGGTCATACTGAGAAGATAATTGTTTATAAATCAAATTCCAATGAATGGAGCTCAAAATGACATCCCACGGCATCTCATACATCTATTCAAGAATCATTCCAGCAAGTTTCATGTTTCTACGTTAAAAAATGCGTCAGAAATCGTATTAGAAAATTTCGAGCTTTTGAAAGTGGAAAATAATTTTTTCGAATACACCCTTTAAGTGAAAGTGGACTATTTGAGAAAAATCGTCGCAAAGAAGGTCCATTTCTGTATAATAATACCAAACCAGTTTTTCCTTATTAAAATATATATGAAGGTTTTAAGAAGTAAATAATAAAAATAAGCGTATTTATACACTTTAAATCTGTTTTTCTCAAAACTGATTTTTCAAATTTTTGAAATGGTCCTTGCGACGTAATTTTTTATCAATATTTATGAAACTTGTTAAGGAACTATTCTGATATTGTTTAGAAAGAAATTGTGGAAGCTTTTTAAAATTCATTTTCATTAAGATAGTCAAATTTGATTTTAACTTAATTTATTAAAAGATTAAGGGTTGAAGGTAAAAGGTTGATTTTTAACTTATTAAAAGGCAAAATTTTGACGAAAATCAATATGGAATTTAGAAAAAAATCTGTAAAATATTAACTATTCAA
The DNA here is from genome assembly GCA_964019185.1 of Maratus speculifer. Lineage (NCBI taxonomy): Eukaryota > Metazoa > Arthropoda > Arachnida > Araneae > Salticidae > Maratus > Maratus speculifer. The sequence continues at coordinate 53,268 of CAXHSM010001557.1, forward strand.
GAGATTTTAAAAAAATCGTACACTAATTCGTTTATAATAGAATTTTAAGTTATAAAAATGCAAAAGCAAGAAAATATCTAAAAAATTAAGACAAAAGAAGCATTTTAAAATTTTGTTTAAAAATTTAATTTTTTTAATTAAAATTTTTAATAAGATTGAAATTTTTTTTGAAGGTGTTCTATATGCTTTTGGTGAAATGTATATATACACAAAATTTCATACTGCTATGATGAATTTTTTTTTTATTTTATCGTTCACTGTCCCTTTAGAATGTTTTAGTCCATTTTTACTTATCATATCCACTTTAGTTAAGTATAGAATCTGAAATTATCTATGAAATTGTCATTATTTTATTGCTGGCGTCAAAACATAAGACGATTTTAATGGGAGATATTTGCAACCAGCTTGTCTTTTATAATACATCAAAATGAATGTAACAAATTAGTTACTATTCTGAATCCATTTTTCTACTTTCAGATTAAACTTTATAATCTTGTTCTTAAACAGGCATTTTTATGCTGCTTGCAGATGATGCATTATAACTGCAACACAATTATTTCTTATTACTCTACTTATTACTCTACAAATTTAAAACACTTTTGATTCTTCCTCTTCACACATTTCATTGTCCAATGTGCATGGACCTATCTAAGAATGTGAGCTATATTTGATTTGTCTATTACAGTAGACACCTTCAAATCCACAATCGTAATACCTGCAACTCTCTAAACTCTGACATAATTTATGAATGTAAACAATGAAACATTCAGTCCACATATAATTACAAAATTTGACCTTTTTTAGTTTTATATCTATTCCATACATATTTTGATTTGTAATTTTTGTTAATATTACTGAATTAATATTTTTTAATGAAGTAAGAATAATTTTATTTCTGAAACATTAAAGATATTATTGATATCACTGGTAATCGCAATCTCTTTACTAAATATTATTAATAAAGTTTTTTTGATTAAGTCTGACTAAACCTGAAATAAAACTTCCTTATTTTATTATTTTGATATGAATTAGTAATGTGTCTTTATGAGGCAAGTTTATGTTGTTAATTTAGAAAAATAAAATTCATCCTTATAATGAATATTTAATCATATATTATTGATTATTAACTTGACCTTTGCTTTTAATATTTTAATCAATTAAAAAATTATCTAAATTTTTATTATTTTATTATATTACTTATTTTAATATTTGATTATATTGTAAGCATTCATTATAGTTTTATTTCCATTATTAATTACTTTCAAATTACTGTTTGAAAAATGTAAACAAAGCAATGACCAGAAATCTGCAAAATTCTAAAATCCGCACAACCTGTGATCCCAAGCTGTGTGGATGTTTCTTGAGTCTTCTGTATCAATTTTGTAGGTCTTTAAACATGGTATAAAGGCTGTTTAAATTATTACCAAGCAATATAACTTGAATTAGTAATGTAAAATCTTGTCCCAATAATCCTTTATATTAGTTTGAAAAAATTAATAATTCTGGATATATTCTGATTAAACACATTTGTGCATTGCCATTCCCCTTACAACAAAAATAATTTAGTTTTGCCTCATTGCTTATAAAGTGCAACATTGTTTGAATTGATAGTATGAAACTAAAGAATTTTATTCTTAGACTTGCTTTATTTTTATGAGGGATATTAAAATACTTATTTTATAAATATTTGCTTTATTTTTTATTTATAAAATTTACTTGTAACTTTTAATTTTAATGTTGAATATTTTATTTATAATCAATTATTTGTTTTATGATGGAATTTATTTACTTTACTTTTTGTAATTTTTTTTTATATTTTATTCGTTACATAATGAGAAATTTGCACACATGGGGGAACTGATTATTTTTATATTTTTCTGATAATTCGACATCCATAGTTTTCAAAAATGTTCTCAAAAACGCAAAAGAAAAGAAATTACTAATTGAATAATTAGTCATAAAATAACCTGAAATCACGTGATTCCAAATCGGGCATTATTTACTATGACGTCACATTTCAAGCCAAAACCAACGTTTATATTTTGTTAACAGGCGGCCATCGTATTATCTTTATTTCCATTTGAATTTTCACATTTCTTCACCATTCTGATTGTTGATTTTTTGTCTTTTTATATATATATCTGAATTATGTCTCTTATACAGGGATTTAATAAAAGACAATCTGACAATCTACAGATACCATGAGTATGTTCTCTTACTTGGGAACAGAAATAATAGGGATTAAAATAAAAAATCATTTTTTTTATTATTCAATTTTTTAAATCGTGATAAAGCTAGAAAACTTACAAATTCTCCATCACGAAATTTAATCTTATGTATTTTGGTTCTTGAAGCATCAAAAAATTACTTTTCTTTGTAATTTTTAATACTATGATAGAAATATTATTTCAATTCAGTTTAATACATTGATTTTAATTTCTTCATGATAAATTTACTTATTTCTTATATTTTTTAATGAATCGTAAGAAGTGATTACCATATTTTTAAATTGCAGTTGGATAAAGCTATAAAGATAGATACAGATCAAGTCAATCAAAACTATCTTCAAACTCTGAAATATGCAGCAAAACACTTTTGGAAAAACAGCTTCGGAAAGGAAAGGAAAATGTTTTGTGTGTGAGATATGCAACGAGAGTTTCTCTCGAAAGGATAAATTAGGCACACACCTGTTAATTCATTCTGGTGAGAAAGCTTTTGTATGTAAGATATGCAACGGGAAATTCTCACATAAAAGCTCTTTAAGCCGGCATATGTTAATTCATTCAGGTGAGAAAGCTTTTGTATGTGAGATATGCAACAGGAAATTCTCATGTAATAGCTCTTTAAGCCAGCATCTGTTAATTCATACTGGTGACAAATCTTTTGTTTGTGGAACTTGTCACAAAAAATTCTCTCAAAAGGGTAATTTAAGCCAACATCTCTTAACCCATACTGGTGAGAAACCTTTTGTTTGTGAGATATGCAACAAGAAATTTTCTCAAAAGAGTCATTTAAGCATGCATCGATTAATTCATACTGGTGAGAAACGTTTTGTGTGTGAGATATGCAACAAGAAATTCTCTCGAAAGGGTCATTTAGACATACACCTGTTAATTCATTCTAGTGAGAAAGCTTTTGTATGTGAGATATGCAACAAGAAATTCTCACAAAAAAGCTCTTTAAACCAGCATTTGTTAATTCATTCTGGTGAGAAACCTTTTGCTTGTGAGATATGCAACAAAGAATTCTCTCGCAATTATACGTTAAACAAACATCTTTTAATGCATACAAAGGGGAAAAGCTCTGTGTGAGGTATGCAACAGTCATTTCACTTAAAAGAGTGTTTTACGGATGCTTCTTTTTATGCATTGAGAAAACTTGTGTGAAATTTATACTAAAAAAATCTCAAAAGAGCAATCTGTTAATTTTCGCTCTCACATTTTGCTAATTGCTATTAAGTAATTTGCATACGTGTTTTATTAAGAATCTTTGGCATATTCTACTATTAAAATAGTAGTTTATTCCAAGTATTATAGAAACTAAAATGAAACGTCTACCAACAAAAATTCTGCCACTTTCAATTAGGAATTCAGCAAATGGGAAGCTTCGAACTGATTTCTGGTAGGACTATTTTTTTTATCTGGTTTTATTTTTTATATGCTTTCAAAAGTATTGCAATCCTTTTTTTACATAACATATATATATAAATGAGTCTGTATAATTGAGAATGTTAAAGTCAGAAGATTTGTTAAAAGTAATTTCTCGAAATGAAGTTCTTTGATTTTAAAACTGTCTTTATCATAAATTTTTCTTATAACATTTAAGCCTCCTCAGTCCTGAGACAAATATTCTGTTTAAAGTTTCTATAAAACATCTCCAAAAATATATCTATCTCTATATGAATACTTATGATATGCACACATTCATTAAAAATAATCAGAAGTAATTTTAACAATTCTAGAAGCATTTAAATTAATCTAAAGAGTGCTTTCTAGTGTACCCCACAGGCGACATCAGGACTGAGGAGGTTATGATGAAAATACTATTTTTAAGGGGTACTGCCCGGAATTCTCCATAATGTTGAAAATAAGATATAGTTAAATGTGTTTGGTATATTCATTGTTATTTTTAAAAAGTTTCATGAGGTTTTAAATTTTAAAAATAGGTTGCTTAAAAATGTTTTAAAATTATGTTGTTCTCATCAGAAATCTGTAAAAGGGATGTACCCTAATTTGTTTACAATGTCATTACTAATGCCTGTAGTTATTGAATTACTTAGTTCCGAAATCTTCTGAATTGTGATTGTTTTTTCATAAAAGTATAAATATCTGATGTGATTTTAAAATGTCAATAAATGTTGATAAAAAGCATCTGATTTTTTGAATTTTCTTTTTCCAATTCAATCTCCCTTTAAAACTGATTGATTACTATAAACTTATGATTACTATCCCACATTCCCTATTGAAAATAAATATTTGAGTATTTATAGTTTGTTCAGAGGTACAGTAAAAATAATTTCATTTTGTATTATGGTGTGATCAAATAATAATCTGATAAGTAAAATCCTTTATGGATTATTTCAAGTATTTATAAAATAGAAAAATGTGGATGGATTTCTGAGGTTTTTTAAAACAAGTTTTCTGTGGAATGGAATAGAGCGAGCAAAGTATTTTTTATTCATGAACTCCAGCCATAGAAACGTTCAAGTCCTTGCTCTGGTCCGCTGCTCCGAGACCGCGTAAAATTTTAAATGGACCACTAATTTTAAAAATTTAGTAATCCTCAATACCAGTAACTTTTTTTTTCTTACGCATACTAATTGTACATTACAGCCTCGTCGTATTACAGCCTATTTTCGTTAATTCCGTTCGAAAAAAAAATTAAGAAGGGGAAACAGTTCTCCCCTTTCTCCTTTTTTATACTTAATCATTGAACCTCCTAAACTATCAAGGACATGCTTTATCATATAAAAAATCTATATCCAAAATTCAGAGCAAATCGAATAATTCTTAATAAAAACCCATTTAGCATTTATATAATTTAAGAGGAGTTATTCCCCTCTTTTATACTTAACCATTAAACTTCCAGAACAATTCAGAGATTTGAACGAAGTCTGACAATTCTGCTTGAAAAATCCATTTATACAAGTTAAGGGGAGGGGCATTAGAACCCTCGTTCCCCCTGTTTATACTTATTCAATGAGCACCTAATAACAGCCACGGACTCGCCTCATCAGAATGATCCTATATCTAAATTTTGAACGAAAACTGTTAATTCTGCATGAAAATCCCGTTTATATCAATTAAGGGGAGGGGCATGAGCCTCCCGTTCCCCCCGTTTATACTTATTCAATGAACACCTAATAACAGCCAGGGTATCGCCTCATCAGAATGATCCTATATATAAATTTTGAACGAAAACTATTAATTCTGCTTGAAAATCCTGTTTATGTCAATTAAGGGGAGGGGCATGAGCCCCCCGTTCCCCCCGTTTATACTTATTCAATGAACACCTAATAACAGTCACGGAATCGCCTCATCAGAATGATCCTATATCTAAATTTTGAACGAAAACTGTTAATTCTGCATGAAAATCCCGTTTCTATCAATTAAGGAGAGGGGCATGAGTCCCCCGTTCCCCTTCTTATACATATCGAATGTACTCCGAAAACTAATCAGGGAAGCGCCTTATCAGGATATACCTATATACAAAATATCAAGTGGATCCGATATTTTTATCATGAGTTATCGCGTTACGCACGAACGAACATACATTCAGAACGGACGGGCACATAAGCTCTCAGGCTATATGATAGCCTGTGAGCTAAAGACTCTACTTTTCTTATCCCAAGTAGTAGATCCATTGCTGCACTTTACACTTTCTGTTCCGAGCAACAATTTTGTGCACCATTTCTTGGGTAGGGAGTGAGGATGACTCACAGTGTTAAAGGGAATTATCGTAAATACTCGTGTATAAATCGAAGAACTTGGACAAAATTTGGGATTTTCAAGATTTTGAGTTTTGATTTTTTGGGGGGATCGACTTACACATGAATAAATATAAAACAAATTTTAATCAGATGATCGACGAATAAGCAAGTCTTTTAACTTTTCACACATGGGTCTTGTTTGGAGTAGAGATGGGGAAAACTGTTACATTTGGTTAACAGGTTACACATTGTTACATACTTGCAAAAGTACCAGGTTCCGACAGCCTGTAGTTTTTGTAACATATAACTAGTTGCATGCATGCTGTCAACGGATGTTTTAATTAGAAGGCCTTTAAACAAAATATTTGAAATAATTTCGGGACTTAAATATAGACGCTGTTTTTTGTTCACATAAATAACACCATCAAAATCAGTTTTTGGTTAAAAAATTTAATTTTTGCAGAATTAAAACCTGCCTAGTTATGATCTTATGAATATCGTGTGTTTTCAGATTTTCTGACATTAAAAACACTTTTTACATTTATCGTTCCTTCGACATCGAAAACTCATTAAATTCCTTAAGTATCATAACTCAGTAAGATTTTGCTATAGAAGAATATTTTTTTTCTTGCCAGATGTTAGAACATGAAGAAACATTTTCTGAATTAAGCTTAAGGATCCAGACAATGTAATTTTTTTTAATTTCTTAACTATTTAAAAAGCACATTTTTAAGCATAAATTGAATTTTACATGATACATAAAATCTGAAAAATATTTGGAATTGGAACTATACCATTTAAACTAATGGTTTAGAAATTAGTTTTTAGTAAACATTAATAAGAGACGGCCTGTATAGAGGAAAACACCGTTTTACCATGATTTAAAAAATAATAATAAAAGTTTGTTTTTGACTTCATTCCTGCATATGCATAGCGAACACTAGAAGACAACGAAATTATTATTTATGCATCCAATCAAATACAATTTAGAAATGCAGAACTAAAAACATGTTTTTCCATATTTGCTGACTAAAAATCAGAAAATTAATAAATTTGCCACTATCGTAACTCAATAAGTTTTAGCCATAAAAGAATATTTTTTTTTTTACTTTTTTACATGTTAAAACAGAAAAAGTTTATAAGAGTCAGACACTGAAATTTTTATTTCGGAAGTTTTGAAAAAGCAGCTACTTTAATATAAATCGATTTTCATATGATATAGAACGAAATTTTAAACTTTTTTGCAACTGGAACTGTACTTCTAAAATAAAATAAAGATGACAACAACAATTGAAGGTAATTTTCTCGTCTGTATTTTAATATAGGGTCACCTTTTGTGTAAAAAACTCAGTTTGTAAATAATAAGCCAACCCCCTCACCCCCGAAAAAAACAAAACAAATCGGTGATGTTTTTGCAATACTTTTTACCTTTTCCGAGAGAAATTTTGCATTACAACTTCAGACTCGTATTCAACACCCCCCGAAAACATAGACACTAAAAACAAATAAGAATAAAATAAAGATTAGAATAAGAAGGTAATTTTCTCGTCTGTATTTTAATATAGGGTCACCTTTTGTGTAAAAAGCTTACTTTGCAATTACAAGCCCCCCCCCAAAAAAACCTGCAATTTTTAAAAAAAGATTTTTTATATTTGCCGAGAGAAAATTTGCATTATAACTTCAGATTAGTATTCAGCACCCCCGAAAACATAAAGTAATCCACTAAAAACAATTACATCAGAATTTTCCGCTTTAAACTCTAATTAGACTGGATTAGGTAAATAAAAGCTGTGGTTGATAATATGGCATTCATGCTCGCCATGTTAATTTATCTAGAATTTTTTTTACTATAAAGATAGTTAATCTATGTCGTCTTTGATATTATATAAGTTGTACTTCCATTGTTTTTAAAGTTTTTGAGAGATGATGTGTTGGAGTTTTTCCGTTAAGGCTGAAAGCTGTCCTCTGTTAATGTTTCATTGGTCTCTTTTGAAATTAACTTAACTTCTTTAATTCATTAAGCATCATTTAACTATTGATTTCGTTAAAACTAATGATAATTACAATAGCTAAATACTAAAAAATAGCGAACTTTAAATATTAAAGTTAAATAAAATTATTTTTTTAATTAATATCTGTCAGTATGTACTTTTTAATGAAATTAAATTAAATTAACCAGTTTGCATGATCATAATTATTAAAATGTAAGAGATATTTCAAATAGTTTTGTTGGTTAAAACCTGACACTATAACATAACGATAAAATGTTAGATTAAAGACTAAACATTTGCATAAATTTAGGGCTTTAGCTAGGTTGAGGAAACAGATTGTTTCATTTTTTTATCTCTGACTTGTTGGAAGAATACGAAGTTCAGTTTGTTTAAAAAATGTAGTGTTTTCTATCGATTTTTCATGGGATTTAAGCAACCCTTTTTATTATTAACTTAATTTTCATATCTCTGGGTTCCAGTGTCGATATAATGAAGAAATATTGTTTTATAATGTAAAGAGGTATGATGTATTTTCCTCAGTTAGAAATGCAGCCGTCTTTCGTTAATTCAAACTCGTCAGGACCCCAAGAAATATTCAATTTTTCAGAGTTCGAAATAAAAAAATATGAGAGGAAAACTTGTTTAAAAAGGCAATACTTTTATGAATTAATGTTAGAATACTTTAAAAATTTATTTCGGCTATTATATTAAGAGTATGACATAAGGGGCCGTCCATAAATGATATCATGCATTTTTTTCATTTTTTGCCCCCCCCCCCCCTGCTATGACATCGTCACCTGAGAATAATAAGGTTCTATCTGTGTTTTAGAAAAGAATTGACTTATCGATATGGAAATGCTTTATTTGTATCCATTAAGGCATTTCTGTATTAAAATAATGTCATAATATAATTGTAATGTCATATTTAAGTTATATATTACATCATTTTTATGCAAAAATGCCTTCATAGATACAAATAGAACCTTTCTATATCGATAAATCATTATTTTAAACGCAGATAGAACCTTATTATTCTCAGGTCACGACATGTCACGCTATGTTATGTACACATATACTTTCAGTTCAGAAACAAAGCTCTACGTTTCAGATTATATTTAAAATTATATTTTTAAATTTTAACTGTGTTTTAGTGACATTTGTCAGCTGAACAATAAAAATGATTCATATTTTACATGAAACAAGGTTTGTAATAATAATAGTAGTAGTAATTAATATAGAATAGTAATAAAATATTAATTGCAATAATTAAGGGCAATTGAAAACAGTAGTATTTTGGAATTTGAAATAGAATTTAACATATTTGGCTTCAAATCTTATCTTTATGAATACAAAATAGTTTAATTTTAAAATAACTTCATAATTAATAAATTGAATTTTATTTAATTTCAAATTTTATTTTTAAAATTTTAATGACATTTGTGAGCTGAATAACAAAAATCTTGCATGTGCTCATTTTTTATGAAATAAGGTCAAGGTTTACAACAGAAAACATAATTGATATGCAATCGTAATACAATATTAATATGAATGAGCAATTGAAAAATGTAAAATTTTTGAATTTCAAATAGAATTTAACATATTTGGCTTTAAATCTTATCTTTATGAACAAAAACATTTAATTTAAAAAATAACTACATAATTTAATCTGTTTTTATTTCAACCAAAATGTGTGATGTCATATTTCTTGTTACTCTCTCTCATCTCCATGTCACAAATAACCACAATTTCATGAACCCTCTTTTCCCCTTCAAGTAAAACATCATTTATGGACGACCCTTAATATTAACTTAAAAGATATAAATACATAAACTAATTTAGGGATCGGCAACAAGCACAATGGAAGAAGGGTTGGAGGAGTCATTGGATGGACATACGGGCACTAAGAAAGCAGATATCAAATGCATGGGATTATATGTATACATGTATACTAGTTCAGAACAATTCTGACAAAAATAAAAGACAAAAATTCTGTTATACATTTCGAATGAACTCCAAAAATGAATCAGGGAAGTATCTTATCAGAATCTACATATATTCAAAATTTTAAGTGAATCGGATATTTTTATCATGAGTTATCGCGTTACGCACATACAAAACGGACGGGCACACAAGCTTCCATGCTGTGATAGCTCGTGAACTAAAAACTGAGTGACCACAATAAACGACGGCGGTAGTGATAACAGTAGAATGATGCGTCTTTTTACATTTTAAAAACAAGTTCTCCTTCATTAGATAAATTAGAATAGGTTAGCTACATCTCCATCCTTTTACCGCTAAACTCCATCGTCGAATCCGTCTCATGCATTACCTGACTAATCCCAGCGATGACGGCATATATCTTCTAGAAATTTCACCGAAATGAGGACAGGCGAGTTACAAACATTTATTGTTGCTACGGTGAAAATGTTTGTTACAGATAAAAATGATCAGACCTTGACCTGAAAAATAATGTTTCGTCTGAAAATTCGAGATAGATATGTTTGAATAAAAAATTTGAGATACATTTGGAAAATGCAGGGAAATTTGAAAATTTCGACATAGGCACGTCTTTTGAGATAGCTACGTTTCGAAATAGACAGGTTTGACTGTGTAGTTTAACTAGATAATGCTATTTATACAAATATTTCAGTGCATTTGTATTAGTTGACCCTTTTAATATTTTTTAGTCATTAGTGTTTTCATTTGTAAGTAGTTCATAGCATAATAGTAAATATTAGAGTCCAATGAAGTTAAGATACCATGAGAATATAATTGAACAAAATCGAAACTTTATGTGCTACTCTTATCATAATTTGAAATATCACCTTTACCCAAACATTCAACGAAAGCAAAATGGCAGAGTCATTTTCTCCTACAATGGTTTCGAACCCATCCAATATTTTTCAAAAGTTGGCACCACTGGTAGTAAACACACTATTTTTTTAAATCTATCAGTTAACTGGATCAACTGCAGTTTGTATAGTATGTCTCCAAATCATATTTAGGTACAGGATAGTACTGGGTCAGGGAAAAGGGCGTAGACCTTGGATTTTCAGAGGGTACAAAACTAATTAACAAACTCACGTCAATTTTACTTGCTAGTTGTGTATTTAGTTTAACAAGGTTTAATAGATTCGCATAGCGCCAAATATAAAGTAGACTTAAAATTATATCTTTATTATATTCCCTGTTCATATTTAAAGTTTCATAAAATTTACAGAATTGTTTAGAACGAATCAGATTAACTATTTTTAACCGTTATTTTTTGTATCTAATTAAATGCTTGTAAAAGTTCAAACTTAAATTTTGAACTCAAAATCTGCATCGTTTTGAGTAATTAAGTGCGGAAATTTGAAATGTGTTCGAGGGGTGGGGAGGTTAACATTTTAACTCCTGAACACTGTTCAGTTTCCGCTTCTTAACCCCTCCATCGATTTAGAATTTGAGTTCAAAATTTAAATCTAAGCATTTGCAAGCATTTAATTAGATACAAAAAATAACGCTTAAAAATAGTTGTTGGATACTCTAAAGTTTAAGGCGCCCTCTATCGGTATTTTTTTTAATTAATCTTTAAAATTTATTTTCAAGGAAATATTGACATAAAGAATAGTTTTAGCGAAAACGGCAGACGAATCGACCAATTTTTCCGTTTTTTAAAATAATTTGAAATTTGAACCTCCCCACCCCCATTGAACACAGTTCAGTTTGCTCTACTTAACCACTCCCAACGATTCAGATTTTCATCTCAAAATTTAAGTTTATGTCTAAGAAAATTTTATGAGATGCGAAAAATAACGGTAAAATATAGTTGTACGTTACTCCAAAGTCTAAAGCGCCCTCTATCGGCATTTTTTGAAATTTATCTTTATAATTCATTTTCAATAAAATACCGACATAAAGAATAGTTTTAGTGAAAACCGCAAATCAATCGACCAATTTTTCCGTTTTTTATAATCATTTGAATTAAAAACCCTCTGAACACAGTTAAGTTTGTGCTACTTAACTGCTTCCAACTATTCAGATTTTGAGCTCAAAATTTAAGTTTAAGTCTAAGCTTACGAAACCTTTAATGAGATGCAAAAAATAACGGTAAAAAATAGTTATTCGTTACTGTAAAGTCTAAAGCGCCCTCTATCGTCATTTTTTGAAATTTATCTTTATAATTTATTTTCAAGACAATACTGACGTAAAGAATAATTTTAGTGAAAACCGCAAACGAATCGACCAATTTTTCTGTTTTTCATAATCATTTGAATTTTTGGACCCTAAACTTTAATGGCGCCTATCTCCTTCGGAAGACTTTGGGACCCTTGGTTTCCTATTTAAATATTGTTTGTCTTGATGTGTACTATCACCCCTTAAAGTTTGGACCATGAATTTAGAAACACCCTGTATATATACAGTAGACTCCCTGAAATCAGAGTTCCTAAAATCCGCGAACGCCAGAAATCTGCGCATTTGTTTAGATGTAAACGATGAAATTAAAGATGGCGCTGAAGTCAGCGGCTCACGCAATAAAAACAATTCTTTAAATATATATTTTTTTAAATCCTTTTCAGCATCTTCCTTTTTAAATGTTTTTCAATTTAAATTCTGTAGTGCTAAATAATGCGTTTCTTAGGCGTACGATGATCGATATTTAATCGAATTAATCATTATCGTATCGTAGTTGCAGAGTAATATAAATTTCAATTACCTTTTGGTAGTGTTTGCAATTTGCATGGCAGGATAATTTTTGCTGTAAAAAATTATTATTTTAATAGTTCTATTACTGTTTTCGTATCCCTGCTAGTTACGAAACGATTTTGGGATCTACATCCAGTTTACTAATTACGATGATCCATATTTAGTCGAAATAATCATTACCGTATCATAGTTGCAGCGGTGGCGCTGACGGCGATTGAAGGCCAGTTCGACGCTTCACTCAACATTGATCACCTGGCCTTCAGTCGCCGTCAGCGCCACCTATTGTTTGAGATGGGAACTAAAATAAAAAATTAGGGTAAAAAAAAACTCCTGACATTATCCATAACACTCCTGCAAAATTTTTTTAAATAGCTGCCACCGTTTGCAAGTTATTGAATTTTAAAATCCATCAATCATTTTTGGGACACCCGGTATATATATATATATATATATATATATATATATATATATATATATATGTATCTATATATATATATGTATCAGTTGTTTGAAAAAAAAGGAATATTTGATATCTGCAGTCGTTTGTATTTAATTGAGCAACAAACTATCTTTATTAGTTGCCTAAAACAGCTATTACATAAGTTAATCGTTTTCTTTTTAAACAAGAAATGAAAATGAAGTAATTTGTCTGCTTGAAAATGTTCTTCTGTCACCATTTAGAGAGCTTAAGTTCTGTAAAAGTTTAATTAATAATTAGAACAAAAACAGTCTAAAATACGAATTTTCGGCAGTAAACAGTTTTTCTGCCTTCGCCCTTTGCGGAATAAACACGATAACCTTGTAACGTAGGAGTTTCCTACCCGTCTAGCGATAGCCAATCAGATCGTTCTGTAGAACACAAAGCCCACCTCAAAAGTATGCTAGAACAGAAGTCTAGTGGGATCAAAATTGTCGATGTCCAAATCATAAGTATATTAACAAATATAAAAATACTACAATTTTTTAATTGAAAGTCTTCTAATAAAAGCCCCATTTTTTAGTGATTATCTGACAAATTTCTGCCTAGTTTTTTAGTATACATAATAATTAACTAATTATTTTATTTTCTTCACTCTTTAATGGAGATATTTTTTATTTGAAACAGTATAACATTTATGCAAAATATAATTTGTTTTATGTTTTTAGAAATATCTGACTATTGTACATAATAAAATACAAAGCAATTGATAATAAAGGTTAAATATTCTTTACTACCTGACATAAAAATCAAAACAAACACCTGAAAGTAAATGTAAAATCATCAGAAAGGATAAAATCTTGGTTCAGTAACTCAAAGCTTTAACCATTTCGGAAGCAAACCTTAATGTCTCTGTAATATTGAATTCTCACCGGAAATTTCGAAAAATTTATTTTAAAAAAGGCAATTTTTCAATAATTTGCCGCCAACGTTAAAACTTACAAAGTTTCGTTGAAAAATTCTGGTGAGAATCTTGTTTAAATAAAGTGGGATGAAGTATATCCCACTGCCCTCAAGGGGTTAAACCACTGCGCCAAGTTCAATCGCAGACATTTACCCACAAAAATGAAGTTATTAAAAGTGGAGTATGCAAAAGAATACAGAAATGGGAATTTCATCGCAAGGTTACAAGTCATAGAAGAAAAATAAGTCTCATTTTTCATGCGGATTATATAACAAAGAAGAATTTAACTAGAAACAGGCGAATCTTATTAGCTTTATTTAAAACAGATTAATAGAGTACATTAATATAAAAAAATACCCAGTCGTATCCGAGAAAAAAATATGACAAATTTACCTGACACAATTTAATTTAAAAATGGATTTTACAAATCTCAAAATAGAAATGTAAAAATTTCAGAATAGGATTAGATTGTAGATATAGCTGTTTCTAAAAAATAAGAACCCTATGAGCTAGGTTTGTTAAGCTATTGAATGACAACTTTTTGTGCATCCTTTTATCTCAAGTTAGTTATGAGTTCTGCCATTCTATAAGGATTTTAGTTTTAAGGGGGTGTCACTCGGAAATACTATCGTCTCCCATGATATAAATGGATATATAACACTGATGGTTGGCAAAGAGAAAAGAAAGGAAACTTTTACTCTGCATATCGCACACTCCTCTATCTGAAACTTCCCATCCTAGCAAGAAAATCCTTCAATTTCTGTCAATCAGTTAAATGACTTTAACAATTTCCAGATCTGAAATCATTTGGTAAAATAGCACATCTGTAAACCTACACAACAGTCTATTTTCTAGAAACTGGCTCTAATATGAGTGTTTGGTGAACTTAATGCATTTGCGGAGACTCGCGGATGGGATACATAGATAACACAGTATTTTGTTTGAGTCTGAGTTTTCCTGTGATAGTGATCATATCGTACAATGGTGTGTTCGGGGTGCAGGAAGAGTGACACACGTTGGGATCTGCTCCTCTCTTGCTCGTACTACATGCCAAAACAGCACCATGTTGGCCTATGCTAGTCCTTTTGAAACACTGGATTAAGTTCACATATACTTTCGGCAATTTTCATACAGCAAATACTTGTTTGACTATTTAACAACAATGAACTAGTAATCTGTGTTTAAATAATACTTACGGGAGAATTTTTTGTTCATATCACACGCACAAAATATTTCCCAGCAAATTCAATTAAGAAATACTAGCTTAATCAGGCTTACAGGTGAATTTCTTATTGCATGTTTAACAAATAAGATTTCTTATCGGTATGGATTAACATATGTTTGTTTAAAATATTCTTACGAGAGAATTTCCTGTTGCATATATCACACACAAAAGGTTTTTCACCAGTATGGCTTAAAAGGTGAGTGTTTAAATGACTCTTACTGATGAATTTCTTGTTGCATATCTCACACACAAAAGGTTTTTCACCAGTATGACTTAACAAATGCTTTTTTAAATCATTATTTCGGGAGAATTTCTTGTTGCATATTTCACACACAAAAGGCTTTTCACCAGTATGAATTAACAGATGGCTTCTTAAATGATCCTTTAGAGCGAATTTCTTGTTGCATATTTCACACACAAAACTTTTCTCACCAGTATGAATTAACAGATGCTTGCATAAATTAGTCTTTTGAGAAAATTTCTTGTTGCATATCTCACAAACAAAAGGTTTCTCACCAGTGTGAATTAATAGATGTCTGTTTAAATTTGTCCTTTGAGAAAATCTTTTGCTGCATACATTACAAATAAACGATTTTCCTTGCTGCGAATCAGAAGCTTTTTTTCCAGAAAGCTTTTGTAAAGAAATATTTTGCTGCATATTTCACCCTTTAAAGACAGTTTTGAGTGATGTGATGTGCACCTACATTCACAGGTTTTTTCATCTGCAATAAATATAAATAAGACAATCTATCACCTTTTGAGATTCATGAAAAATAATTATACAGAAAATAAACACATTATGATATGTTAAATTAATGCAGAAAACTGAATTGAAATAGACTTCAAATACCTAATGCTCGCAGAACCAATGATGTGTCAGATTTATTATTTAATTGCATAAAGATTTAAAGTATAACCAAATTTAAAATAAATCAAAGAAATAATTTTCACCATAAAAAAATTAGCATAAAAAAATATTCTCAATAAAAATTAAATATAAATGTTATAAATGAAGAATAAATCTAGTATTTATGAATGAAGCACTTTTAAATAAAAATATTTTTTAAAATATTTAGAAATAGAAAGTAAAGCAAACTTATTATTTCATATCATCTATGAAGGCAATGATACAATGTATAAGCAATGAAAATAAAATATTTAAATTTTGCGACAAAGACGATTATAATATTCAGAGGAATTGAGTGGAAATTCCCCCAGATTTAAGAATTTTTTTTAACTAAGATAAATTTACTTTTGCAGAAAACATTCTGCATTATTAATGCAATTTACATCGTATTGCAATAATTTAACCATGTTTAAAGCTGTATAGAAAAACTGGGTGCTTACGTATTAACGCCACCACAGCAGATGTTGTGCTAATGTACCAATAAAGAGCAAAGTTATTGTTACGCAGTAATCTTTTGGATTCATAATTATTTTGTTGTTTTCTGATTTTTGACGCCATTTTTAGTGCTTTTTTTCTCATTTTTGAGGCCATTTTTTTGTGCGCGTGCGAACAAAAAGATTGTTCTTTATTGGAGCATTAGCGCAAAATCTCTTGCGGTGGCGTTAATACGTAAGTACCAAAAATTGTAAATAAAACAAACTACTTTTTTTAAAAATTTTAAAATACAGCTTTGGAATGCATTTATAGATCTATTTATGCAAATATGATTATAAAATGTAAGAAAATTATCATTAAACAGATTTATCCAGAGCATCCAATAGTACACTAATAAATACAGAACTTCAGAATGAAAAAAAAAACGAAATATTTTATTCAGGAACAAGAAAACATTCAGAATGCTTAATAAAAATTATCAAAAGAATAAAATTTAACATAAATGATGTTGCTGTTATATTTGCTTAGAAGCAACATAAAAACATCCTTTTAAGAGCAATATTGTAGAATTTTATCTGAAACTGCAAAAACAGATTTGAAATACATAATAGTGACTTTATATACTGGGTATATAATACTTCAAACTAAGTTACATACCTAGTAATTTTAGACATTGTAGCAATACTATTCAAAATGGTCTCAATTATATTATGTTATAATTTCCTTATACCTCCAGCTCATTAGTTGAATTGTTACATGTTCATGGCAAAAAATTTTTTTAAAAAACTACCCTTATGCACATTATTCAATGAAATATTATATTGTTTAGTTAAAGTGGATACGAAAAAGAAAATTACACTAATTTATTAGTATATATTTTGTTACTGGATTACTGCAAACATTTCTTTCATAAATAATAAATGTTTGTACTGTACAGTAAAGTAAAAAGTCCTTTTGACTAGTGCCGGGGGGAAGAGGTAGCTTTCATATTTCTTGGTTTTGAAATGTTGCAAGTTTTATTTGAAATTAATTTTAATCAAATTTTAAGAAGCTAAAATGCAATAAGAGATTGTTTGTCAATACTGAAGTAGAATGAAAATTGCACCAAATTAGTAAGCTATAGCCAAGTAAGCATCATTTATTGTCACTTTTTGGTTGCTAAATTTGGCGATATTTTGCCAAGTGTTGCCAAGTTTAGCAAAAATTTGAAACTAACAGATATTAATAATATTTAAGAATTGTGCAGCAATACATGGTATAAATGTCAGCCATTTTGAAGCAAGATGGTGGAAGAAGCTGGTCAATGATCTCAACCATGACATTGGTACATACTTTAAAATATATCTTACATACAGTCAATCTCATCCAAATCAATTTTTAAATACGAGAGTTACAACATGATGGAATTCAGATTGTTACAAAATGTCAGCAATCCTAGAAAAACAGACTTCTATATATCAGCCAATTGTAGCATAAAGACAAAAAAATTATGCTTCAGAATCTTTGTATTAATGTAAAACTGCCCAGGAAAAAAATATTTTTCAGTTTTTTATTTATTTGCACTATTTTTCAATTAAAAAATCATATGGCTGCCATTTTAAACAAAATGGTGAATGAAGCTGGCCAACGAACTCGGTCGATCCATTGGTATATATTATGGATACAATTAATCTTATCCAAATCGGTTAATAAATATGCAAAGTTATGGCATAGTTAATAGTTATCGAATAACATATATGTCATATATATATATATATATATATACGAAAGGATAAAAAAGTAAACCCTTTTTAATATTTAAAATTCAAAAACTTAAAGTTCCCCATTAATATTTTTAAGCTTTAATTCTGATGCTTAAAAGCAGTTTGCCCCTGATAACTTTATTTTCCGGCAATACATCTTATTACCTTCAGAGATCAATTTTGGACGCTCCTTAATATTAAAATTGGTGATTTAAGGGATTTTTTGAAGCCATTTGTGGCAAGGGCCTCATACGTCACCGACCCGGGAATTGTGCGGTCTTTGACCACATATCGATCAAAATCTAATGAGCCAATTAAATTAAATGTTCCTCCCAAATTCCCAACTCTGATGGAAACATTACAATTCCCATTATATTAGAAAGAACGCGCGCGAGAAACGAGACTTTGAAGTTTTGGGATGCCTACTGAAACTACGGCCATCTAATTCACCATAAAGCCCGTAAACCGCTCGGGCGACCTACGACCGGACTCGCGAAACCCTTCTGTATGATGAACGGCCAAATAAAAGGGTTTCGGACCAACAAGAGGTTCCCGAGTCCAACTTATTAGGTCACGACTTACATCCCTGAAGACGTTAGCCTCTTGTCGGTTCAAATTCTTTTATTTGGCCGTACGTCTTACAGAAGGGATTCGCGAGTCCGATCGGAGGTCGCCCGAGCCGTTTACGGGGATTATGGAGACTAGTTTCTCGCGTGCGTTCTTGCTAATATGTTGGGAATTGTAATATTTTCCAGCAGAGGGCAGAGTTGTGAATTTGGGAGGAACATTTAATTTAATTGGCTCATTAGATTTTGATTGATATGTGGTCAAACCCCGCACAATTCCCGGGTCGATGACGTATGAGGCCCTAGCCACAAATGGCTGCAAAAAGCCCTTAGATCATCAATTTTAATCTTAAGGAGCGTTTAAAATTGATCTCTGAAGGTAATAAGATGTATTGCTGGAAAATAAAGTTATCAGGGGCAAACTGCTCTTAAGCATCAGAATTAAAGCTTAAAAATATTAATGGGGAACTTTAAGTTTTTGAATTTGAACTTTAAGTATTAAAAAGGGTTTTATTTTTTATCCTTTCATATATATATAAGTCAATATTTGGATGGAGAATGGTTTTGGGGTACACAATCGGTGAAAATATACCAAAAATTTTTGGAAGTGATTTTAATCAGATGGTTGCAATAAATAGTTTTTTATTTTTTGTAATGAAAGCTACCTAAAATGTTAAATATCATCTATATTAGATTCATTTATCAATGAAATTATAGCTTTACAAATAAATTTATTCAAACTAATAACAGGCAATAATACCTTAGCACATCTGCCATGCATTACTTACGTTTTATTTATGAAAAACAACTGTGCTACATTAATACACTAAAAATAAAACATGTGCATGGAATTGAATGACACTATTGAAGATTTAATTTTAAATTTAATAGAAATCGAAACAGTAATTGATAAAAAATATTGTAACAAAGGTTGTCCTTTAATTTTTTTTCAAAATATATACATTTTTTTAATTTACTTTCCTATCTTCTATTAATACTCACAATTTGATACCTATCTAAATTTTGACAAAAGAATTTAAAAAAAAAGAATTGTCATATTATTTTATAAAAAACCTAAGAAATTAGCCCCAGAAAAAAAGAAAAAAAAACATGTTATATTTGTTGATGTAAGTTTAAAAAGAATTAAATTTTTAGCTAAATTTACCAAAATACCATTTTCGAAAGCTTTATCTATTTGAATTATTGACAAATTAAACTATTTCTATATATATGTAGAAACATATAATCAAAAGCAGCATTTATGATCAAGATATCAACTGAATTTCGTATGCTTGTAATTAAAAAATGAAAAATAAGCACAATTTTTTTTTACTTTGACAATATCATGTAAATTTTTCACATGAAATCTAAATCTAACATTCTTTTCATCATCTGAAAGTTTGCATATGTTATTCTCATAATCATATTTATCATTCAAAAACTATTTCAATGTGCAATTGCTTATTCATATACAGTCAAATCTTCTTAACATGCTTAACACAATCTACTTTTAAGATGAATTGTTTTCACAGTCCCCTATAAAGGTCAATACAAAGATTTCATACTGATAACATGAACAAAATTTTGATTCCCCTTGAGGTTCATGTTAACGTGGTTTGATTGTATTTTTAAATTTAAAATTGCATACAGCTTGGAATGCAAACATTCAAACTGTTGACTTGTACCTGTAATCTCAGTAACAGTAAGTAAAAATCTCAGAAATTCTCTCCTTGTAGACACACATGCGATGAAAATATTCAGTTTTATGAAAGAAAACGATCGTTTTCTTTTAATATGATATATTTTTTTACTCACTGAGGCATTTTGCCTTGTGTCCCAAACTCAGAATTGGCAGAGTGAGAAAGTATTGAATAATAACATCTCCATGAAGGAAAGTGCCTATTTTTATAGCATGATGTCATTTTCTATTCACATTATTTAAAAAAGTTATTTTTAAAATGAAAAAAATGACATTTTTAAATATATATAATCAATAAAAAAAAACCCTATTTGTCCTCCGAAACAATGAAATTAATCCAATTGCTACCATTTTGAAGAAATTTCACATTTTTTGTACGAATTTTGCTTGTGACACAAGGATATTTTTTCACTAGAACAAATATTTTATTTTTAGAGATCTAACGTGAAATGACCCCTTTTTTTTTCATCAACAAGGAAAAAATATTAACTTCAGATTTGTGAATACAACTGCAATAGTTTTTTTTTTTATAAAAAATTGTTTTATAAATTTCGCATATTTCTTGATAGCTAATACTGAATTCTATCCTTTTTTCTCTCTTTCTATTTTTTAAAGATTCATGTAAGTGCATAAAGAAAAAATTTTCTTTTTTTAAATTTATCGACTTTCAATATTGTTTTAAGTGAAAAAAAAGTGCTTTTAATATGTTGTTTGATTAAAATTTTTTATGTTAAGTGCAATATGTTTCAGTTTCTAATTTATGTTATACTTATAATATTTATTATCAGCCGTAAATTCATTACTTTGAAAATATTGTATAATGTTTTGAAAATATCGTGATAGTTATGAACCCTGGTAATGAATACAGTTTTAAAGGAAATAAACAATATGGATCAGTAATGGTGGCCAGTAATAGAGAAATTAAGGTCTTGTGACATATGATATTTTTAAAGATCAGAGAAACACAATGACAGAGTGTGTCTAGCTGCTTTCTTATTATACTTTGATAATTTAACTTGCTTACAGTTAGAAAACAAATGACCAAAAGAAAAAGAAATCATATGCATTTTATTTTTTTTTCTAAAGTAAAAAGGCCTTCCAAAAATCTAGAATTTTGCTAGTTCATTATTGGAGACTGCATCATTATTCCTCCTCCCCACCCCCTGATGACAACTGAGGTGGTGATTTTTGGTAGTACTCTGTTATCCCGTCAACCGATTTTGCCAAATTAATAGCCAAATTATACATATTGACATAATTTTTATTTTAAATAACAAACAAACAAATAATTAATAGAATATTAATAAAAATATAAATAGAAAGTCAAAGTAAAAAATCACTCAATGACATTTTAAACACGTGTATCATATTTAATGTCATTCAATTGACATTCACGATCAACCATTATTGGCATTTAATCTTATAATTTGGCAATAGTATTTTGGTCGGCGGAATAACCTAGTAGTACCGATTTTTCATCCTCTGATGATTTCTATCGATTCTCTGTAATTTCTCGGTTGCATTTTAAAACACTCACCATAGGATAATTAAAAAGGTATGAAAACTACGTATAAAAAACAACAAACTATTGGAATTAATTTTTAAATTGAAAGTTAGACAATTTTCTTTTACTCTGGAGTAATTAAAATAACAAAAGTATATAAATTTTGTATTAGTAACAAATTCATTTTACTTTAAAAAAAAGTGCATTTAAATTATATATAAAGCACAAACTATTATAATTATTTTTATAATCAGAAAAAATTAGTAGAATTAAATATAATACTAAATCAAGATTTTATTTTTAGTAATACTTTAACATATTTAACTCTGTATTTTTCAAAAATAATACACTATAAAAAACTATCCAATACATGTAAAACAGAAAATAATTACAGCAAATTTTTAAATTGATAACATACTAGTAAAATATATTCTTAATCAAATTTTTTTTTATCTTTATTACATGTTCATAATTTATATTGACAATTTGTACTGATAGATTTAGAAAAAAAAGTGGTACTTTTCTGTTAAAGAGGCCTTCACTTTTTTTTTTATTCCTATTTGCTACGCTACACAATTTCGGCTTAATAAAATGAGATTTAAGGACAAAAGATGGAAACAGCTAAGAAAAAAACAAACCTAATGAATGCTTATGAGTGTTTACATATATCTATATATTTACATAATTAAAATAATTCTATAAAATTTTATGATTACACATGTACTATATATATACACATATATGTGTATACATAATGGTTGTTTTTTATATTCAATTTACTTTTGTTTATACAATAAAATAAATAAATGGCCTTTACAATAAGTAAAATATACAACTGTTGAAGAAAAAAAAGTTTGAAAAAATGAATCAAAGAATATGCATCCAGAAAATATATTTCTAATTTTATAGTTTTTATAATGCATGTTAGTTACTTACAGTGTATTTTACTCAGGGAAGAAAAAAAATGTAAATAAAAAATACCTGTTTTAAATATTAAGTAAATGTTAATTTTAAAACACCTTTAAATTCTAAAATAAAGAATTCGGTCTGATAATTGGGATTCGGTTAGCAAAATATTCATTTAATAATGTGCGGAATATTTAAAATGGCTATATATGATAGCAAAAATGAAAGTTACATAAAATTTTGTTTCATCATACGATCAAATTACAAGTTCTAGAATTTTCTGTGGAAGAATAACTAAAGATTCAGATCTTACCAATAATTTATTTTAATAAAGAATGTGGATCATTAAACTGATTTTTTTTAAAACATTATCCACTGCTACAATCTGACTTTCGCCATTCTGTCCATTTAGTACAGACGCCAACAAAAAGAATGAATCATGGATGAACAATTCATTCATTATTAATGATGATTCAATAAAAAATGACTTAAATAAGTCTATCGTTTAAAAATTAGATAAATTAAATTTTTGAAATTCATGAAAATTTTGCTTAGATTCCTTGTTAAACTTGTTTAATGGCTGACTAGTAATTAGCATTACAACCAGGGATTTTAAAAAAAAAAAGTTTTAGCCATAATTCTACTGCAGATTTGCCACAGTTTGATAAAAAATTAATGAATGACGAAAGAACAATTCATTCGTGAATAATGAATCAATAAATAAACAAACCGAATCAGAAAAATTTTAATTAATAAAACAAAGCATTTATTTATTGAAATAAAGAACCGAAAGCATTAGTAAAAATTTACGAATCTAGCATTTAAATATGTCCTCAGGTATAAAATTTACTCAATTTAACTTTGAATAACTAAAAAAAATTTAAAATAGATTCTGTAGTAAAGCTTTTCTCTGTTAATGGTTGTCTGATAACCAGTATCAAAAAGGGATTAAAAAAGGGGGTACGAGTATTATTGTTACTGCATAATTTAAATTTTCGCATTTAAATATTCGCAGCAATTCAATGAATGAATTATTTTAAATGAATCGTAATATATAAAGTCACGATTCATTCTGGCATTGGCGTCTTGTGTCTTGCTCTGTCTATAATATCAGGTAATTTAAAAAAAATGGATTTATTGATATCATCCTCTATATTAAAATAAGTTATTGCTAAGATAGTTTCTTTTTGTTAATCTTCATTTAAAATTCTGCAACTTGCATGAAAATATGACTACATGAAATTTCATATGTCCCACTTTTATTCTGACCATAGTCATAGAAAGCATTATTAAAATGTTTTTATTTACAGCAGGTACTTTTATTTATTTATTAGTTAGGCGAATTATTATCATTTGAATTATTATGTTTAAATTTCGAGACAGCAAACTTGTTTGAATTTTTATTAACTGTTAAATTTAAAACATTGTGTTGCTTGTAGAAGGAATTTGATTGTATTCTGTTCTATTGAAAATAAATATTTTTTAAATAATTTATGGCTTAATCAAGTTCTTACATAAATTTTATCAAAAGTTACATAAAATATTCGACAGGCAGGAATTAGAGTAGAAAATATACCGTAAAATACCGTTAATCCGCCCTTCCCGATCAAACGCCCCCTCCCCACTTTATAAAGAATTTGAAATTTTCAAAAAATCCCGAGAAAGCGCCCTCTCTCCCGATTCTCAAAGGAGATTGAGAGCGAGATCAATCATTTTGAAATGAACGAGTCATGAATCTTTGATGAAATGCGCGTTTTTTCAAGATTTTTTAATTGATTTCATGCTTGTTTTGGCCTTTTTTTTTACTAATTTCTCCTTTTTCTGCGTTTTTTCGACAGAATTTACGTTTAAAAAAGAAAAAAACCCAAAATTTTTCAAGTATAAATATTTATGATTCATTCAACGATTCATTCATTTTATGATGATTCATTCCTGTAAATTTTGTTGACGATCGCGAAAAAAATCCCGTGTAAGCGCCCTCCCCTAACTATTGTACGATTTTTCTTTTCGTTTGGGGGGGCGGATTAACGGTATTTTACGGTAATAATACAACCTTTTTAATGGTGACATCTCAGGAAGAATTAGAAATGTTCCTGTTCCTTTTGATTTAGCAAAAAAGTTTTCAAATGCACCAAAAGAAAAAAATAAGTCTGGAATGGGTGATTATTTAGGTTATAAACACAGGTTGTTCCTAAAATTTTGGAACAAAATGACAATGTAGTCCATACAAACATCTTTTAACCCTCCAAGCGTCTTACAAATGGGTAAAATTGTAATGTTGTTTTCACAGCATTTTGTTTTAAATGCTAATAAAATATGATTCTTTCAATATTACATAAAAAATCTTATTTAGGAATATAAATGTAATCCTTGAGAATCTTAATCATTCTTCAATGCTTTGAAAATTCATTAAATTTATAGAATTATAATATCTTAAACATTGCTTATATTGCAGTGAAACCTGGAGCTTAGTGTACGGAATTTTACGGGCCAAACGCTTAGAGGGTTAAATAAGAAACAAGATCTGAATTATCCTATTCTAGCAGAAATACAATACATTTAATTAAACGAACAGAAAATAATGTTGCAAAAAGAAAAACAATTTTAAAAGAATGGATTTCATAAATTATGGTCAATTAAAAATACAGTCCATCATTATTTAAAATGTGACATTGCAATATTATCATAATCATGCAAAAATGATTTCTTACATTTAAAAAAAAGATGCACAAACTTTGCACGCTACAAAAATAATCAGCACAAAATGAAATATATTTATTTATAATATAAATGAAAAAGTGGCAATTTATACATATTTTCTGTCGTGCTTGCCATTTTTTTTACAGGCAAAATAATTATTTCAACACTCTAATATGTTTAATTTTTACCAAAATAAAAACAGATATTTTAATAAGAGTAATAATAAGTTTCAATACAGTGTTTTTACTTTTCATTTTAATTTAAACAATGGAAAATTTTGATAAAAATGTAAAATAAATTTATGACCGAAGAAATTTAAAAATTTCTTTCAAAAGAAGTATTTGTATCTTTCTGCAGCAAGATTTGCACTGTGTTTATAGTGCTCATGGTTCAAAGTTGAAACATGGTTTGCAAGTTGTTAATAATTGTAAACTTCATGTTATGTTTGCCTGACATTTAATCTAATTTGCTCTTGAAGAAATTAAGAATAGTAGCTAAAACTAGAGAGGTACATCTAGGCTTATAAAATTGCATCATTGAGCTTCATAAAAATGGAAAATCAAACTGAGAAATTGGAAAAGCTTTTAAATTACGATTTACAACTGTTGGATACATAGTGTGAAAGTATGAGGTAATTTAATGCATGGAAAATAAACGAAGACCAGGATACTCCAGCAAATTAAAAATTAGGGGAAAAAAAAAGTTTTGTTAAAACAGTTTTAAAAAATCCTATGGGTTCAGCTCAAAATTTTGCTGAAGACCTTGTAATATATTTTAACATCATAATAACAGCTCAAACAATACGAAATGTTCCAGAAAGCAGATTTAAAAGGAAGAACCCAAAGGAAAAGCCATTCATAAGTGAAACAAAAAAGTGAAAATGCCTGGAACTTGCCTTGGAATACATCAGTAAACCAATAAATTTTTGGAAAAAAGTGATTTTTTTCTGATGACAATAAATTTAAAATTTTATTTCCACCAAGTATTCAAAAAATTTGGTATAAAAATAAAACTGTTCCAGATTCAAAACATATATTCCCAACTATCAAGCATGGCGGGGGAAAGGTTGGTTAGGGGGTATGTGGCTTAGAATGGAGTAGTGAATTTGGAATTTATCGACACTAGAGTTACAACTTTAACATACATTGGTGTGTTGCGACATAACTTGTTCAGCAGTGCTCATAAGTTAGGTTTAGAGGAAGCCACGTTTAGCACTCGGATTTTCCAAAATTTTAGGGAGGAATTTTTCTACAAATTTTAGGGGCAATCGAAGATATTTTTAACATGATAAATGTATAATATAAGCATTTCTCTAATCATACATAGGTAATATACTGTCAAATAATATTCCTGTAATTTTCAATTTAATTCCATTCATTTTATTTCAAATATATTCAGTTAAAATACATTTTTAACACATTTCATGAAAATTAAAAATTAATAAATATTATATATCAGGATATTTCAATTCAGTGATTTAAATAAAAAAAAAAAAAAAAAAAAATCGCAAACTGATTTGCACCAGGATAACATCCAGGGTTCAATCTAAAGTAAATGTTGGGCATATATAGGGCCTCTTCAAAAATAAAAACCATTTAATATATAATAAAACATACATCACTATACTTAATTCCTTTTCATAAAAACATACTCTATTAATTACTTTTATTTTGTTGGTTTTAAAATGCATAATTTGGGAAGAAAAAAAGAACACTTTAGCAGGAGGAATTAAAGAAGTTAT
Source organism: Maratus speculifer (assembly GCA_964019185.1). Classification (NCBI taxonomy): domain Eukaryota; kingdom Metazoa; phylum Arthropoda; class Arachnida; order Araneae; family Salticidae; genus Maratus; species Maratus speculifer. Next base: position 80,681 of record CAXHSM010001557.1, read on the forward strand.
TAATAAATACTTGATTTGAATAACATAATTTCATCTTTGTTACAAAATGTTAAACGTAATAAACTGTGTACATACCTTTATAAAAAAGTATAAAATCCGACTGTAACTATATCCTTCAAAGTATTAACAGCAATAATTATTTGAAGCTTCTTGAAAACATTTAAATTGACGCATATAAAATATCCAGTCAAAACTTTAAATTATTTCTTAATTTGTTTATTCTTTTTTTTTAACATTATGATTATCCATAGATAGGCATATAATTTTACTTAATGGAATGTCAAAAGCAGATACAACATCTAAAAGTTTTTTTGAAATCATATTCGCTATAGCATGTCCAACAAAAACACTCTTTAAGTCTCTCAAAATACTCTGCAAGTCCCTAAATTAAACTCTTTTGACCAATAACTTGCATATATATATTCAGTTTCTGCCTTATCTGAACATTAGTACTTTCATCAAATGATAATGTTATTCCAGAGAAGATGACAGTGACATCTTTAATTGAAAGATTTTCAAAATGCTTTGAAATTGCATATTTTAACACATAGGCAACTTTCTTTTCTTTAATCGTCATTGAAGATGCAATAGTAGAATCGGGAAACATTTCTTTCATCAATTCAAGCGTGTCAATGCACAATTTAAATGTAAAGTTTTCATCTGCCACATGCAAGGCCCAAAGAATTTCAGATTTTAAAATCTGATTTGGCTGACTACGGGAACCAGAATCAGCATCACTTTGATCTACAGTTTTAATTATTGATTTGTTTTTTAATCTAGTATTAAATTTCAACAGGTGTTTTTTACCATTATGATGAGATTGCACTTGGCAAATTCCACTTGCAGATATTTCAAACATTTCAGAACACAAAATGCATTTTCCAGAATATATATCTTTAGGTACAGCTTCTAGCCATTTACCAATTAAAACACCATCTAGTTTTTTTTTTGTTTTTTTTTGTAACCAAGAATCCCAATATTTTGTTTGTCCTCTTGGCATGATTAATTGATTTGAATTTACAAAAATGACATAAATAATAATACTCAAATTCTAAAACAAACTCTACTAGTAAAAATAGTTGTATGTAAACAACAAAAGTGAAACACTGAAAGCAAATACGGCTCCCACTAACGCTTGATTCAGCTTAACCGGAATAAATGTTCTTGTATTTTTTCTCCTTCAGGACACATGTAGTAGGAGGCAATGCTATAACATTAGAGATAACTATGATTGAAAGAAAAATACAGACGTCGTAAATGACAGTTATTTTCAACCAAACAAAGCAAAACTTTGACAGTCTTGAGATACTAAGAGATTTGCTCGATAAAAATGCATTTTTTTAGGAACAAAAATGAAATTTTAGGATTTTTAGGGGGGGGGGGGGAGAATAGTTATGAGTTTTAGGGGGAATGCGAGCCCTGGAGGAAGTTTTTCATTTCCAGCAGGATAACAGTCCAAAACGTACTACTATGATCACCAAGACATGGTTACTCTATATTGCTTAAGGCTTTTAGTAACTCCTCTACAATCTTTAGACTGGAATCCAATAGAATATTTGTAAATGCTATTGGATGCACAAATTTTAAAAATATATATATATGAGGTAAAAACAGTTTAAAAGAAGGTCTCATTGAGTCACAGACCCAATCGTCACACACACACACATTAAAAAAAAAAAAAAAATGGTGGGATCTATGCCCCAATGTCTAGAAACAGTGATTAAAGCTAAAGGACTTAATACAAACTATTAATTTGTATCATTTGATTAAATTTTCATGAATTATAGAACATTAATGTTGTGTGCCAACACTTTTTTCTTGCATTATATTTTTGGATATTTGTTTATTAAAATGTAAAAAATAAAGCATTTTTTTTGCTGTTTTACATTATTTTAATGCATTGAATTAATGTATTACATTGTTATTTACTTACATCTTTTGTTTGTTTTTATTGTAATTTAAAAAGTGAAGTGTATAAATAATTTCTTTGCCAACTGTATATGAACAACGATCATTTGGATGCATGTATAAACTTGGAAAAAGCACTTTATGAACTGCAATTTATATACTATAATTAAAGTAATACATATTATTAAACTTACTTTATTCCATTTCATACATTCTATAAACTAATCATGAGAGGCAGACACACATCTAGATCACAAGCCCAGAAGAACACTACCACGTGGAATATTTCGATACAGAGACGCTAACACAATGAATGAATCACAATGGAAGAATTAATTCATGAATAGGGAATCAATCAATGAACTTTTAATTAATAATATAAAACATTTATTTATAAGAAAAAAGAAACATCGTAAGAATTCCCGAATTGAGCGATTAAATACGCCTTCGGGTACAATTTTTTCTTCGCAGTTTAATTCTGCATTTCACCATTTCCGATTTCAGTGAATGATTCTTTTTCAATTTCTGCATTGATAAAAGTCACGATTCATTCTTGTATTGGCGTTTTGTGTTTCATCTTATCTGGTGAATCAGGTAACTTTTAAAATGTCGAGCACACAAGTCAGATGTATGTTGTTCAATAAACAAACAAACAAACTTATATATGAATTTATTGATTTCAGCCTCATTACTAATAGAAGCAAATGCTAAGATAGTTTCTTTTTGTTACTTTACCTAAAATTCTACCATTTGCAGTTCGATAATATGACTACACGAAATTTCATGTATTGGAACTTATATTCTGCCAATAATTATTCAAAGTATTATTAAAATGTTTATTTATAGCAGATAATTTTATTTATTCATTTGTAATTAGTTAGATGAATATAATTCAAATTTCCAAATAGGGAATTCTTTTCAGTTTTTATTAACAATTCATTTAAAACATGGTGTCGCTCAATTTGCTCAATTTCTCTGTCCTTTTGAAAGTAAATAGTTTTTAAATAACTAATCTCAGGCTGAAGTTGTTATATAAAAAATTTATTAAAAATTACATAAAATATCAAAATAATTTACGAAACCAAGAATCATAAATTCCAATGTCTTCATGATATTAGATCCGTTGCCAATAAGTATTGTAGAGCAAGAACCCAGGGCCCCCAGACGTAACTTATTTTCTCACAAGTAAAATGTATTGGATAAAGTAATGTTAGTACGTTCTATGAGTGTACTGATACCAGCTAGCTGGGAGCGACGGCCAATTTATGGGTACCAGGTATCAAGGGTAGGTAAAAACACTACGAACTTTTCTTATTTTCTCAGTCTTGATTTTTATATATGGTGCTCAGGGAACTATTTCAATACATTATGTAAGCTCCCAGACCAATTGCATGGGCCAAACATCTTCCCAGACATACAAAAGAAGTGCATTCAGCTCAATTTACCAAAGAAATCTATTTTAAGATTAACTGATAAAAGAATACTTATTTTAAAAAAAATCGTCTGAATTTAATAAATGTTTTTCATTGAATGTCAGTTATGAATTGGTAATACTTAAAGGGGAATTAATTTCAAATAGTCCAATATTTTGAATTACACTTGAATAAATATTCTAAAATATTCACTTTTCAAAATATATTTTTTTAATTAATCTTTTAAAAATGATATTAATTTTAAGATAACAAATAAGTTTAATTGACAATAAGTTCTTAATAAAAATATCGTTTGCATTTTTGCATTAGAAGATACTACATTACCAAACGATATTTTCAAATTGTAAAAGAAAAGTATATCTAATTATCACGCTCGCGCTCATACTCATAGCGACATTTTATGTATGTCTGGGAAGATGTTTGGTCATGTTTTGGCCTTACATAAAGTATTGAAATAGTTCCTTGAGCATCATATATAAAAATCAAGACTGAGAAAATAGGAAAAGTTTGTAGTGTTTTTATGTACCTTTGGTACCTGGTACCTGTAAATTGCCGTTGGTCCAAGCTAGCAGGTATCACTATGCTCATAGCATGTACTAACACTACTTTATCCAATACATTTTACTTGTGAGAAAATAAGTAGTAATGTCTGGGGGTTCTGGGATCTTGGACTATTGTAATTGCACTGATTAAAAAGAAAATGTTTCATTGTTTTCTTTCATATAGAAAAATGGTACTTGTCTATTCTCATGCTGAAAACTTACACTGTACCAACAATGTTACTTCTAAAAAGATTTCTTTTCTTTTTTTTTCTTTTTTTTTTTTTTTTTTTGTAATGTCTTATTTAATCTTATATAGTTTCTACATTAAGTAAAGTTGAGGAAATATTTGCTATGTAATACCACTTATTTAAAATTATGTTGCTTTCTATTTTTTTTATTTGAACAATATAGAAAATTTATATATATTATAATGTGTCTTCTCTCTATGTTATACTGATTTATTTCATTGTATTCATTAAATAAAATTACCTGTTGAAAAAATGTTTTTGCCATTTGAATAAATCTAGAAAATTGTCACTTATATGGGTACTGATAATCTTGCACTAATTGTGCCATATGATGTTATCTGTTACAAATGGGTTATTTTAACCATGTTTGTTCCAAAACAGCCATTTTGTTTCTTGCTACTTATCCGAATTTAATTTCTTTGCACCATTTTCGATCTTCACCAAAAATTTTCTTTTTCATTCTTAAATTTATAATAATGCTTGTCTCATCTCATCCCATGACATTGTAGCCTCCACCCCTCCTCTCCTCTGGAGTAACTTTTCAGTACATTTTTTTAAATTCAGAATTACCTCCGGAATAGCCATGCTTACATTCTCTTGTACCAGTGATGTAGCAAGTGTGAGGGGGAGGGGAGTCCGCCCCAGGTGTCAACCTCTAAGTGTCGACATCGGATTTCTTTTCACAAATCTATGTATATATTATCTTATTGATTTTGGAAAAGAATTCTGAAATAAAATGAAAATTCTATTGCTCAACGCAGAAGAGACTTTTTTTTTTTTTTTTTTTTTGAAAATGTGATTTTTTTTTTTTAAATAAGGTGTGCATTAGGGAACAAAAAGCAACTAATCCAACAAATGTTTAGTGAAAGCAAACTTTACAGGAAAGGCTTATCTTCTACATACAGACATCGCATTGACTTATGCAGATTATGGGTTGAGTTATGAGTCTCCCCTGTGATTTTTTTTATGCAGGAGCCCAAAAGGTAAATAAGAAATGGTATGGTCATTTGTTGTAATAACATAGAATTGTGATTGAAAAAATGTGATAGATGGGGCAGGGGGTGGTGACACCATTTACAGCCGCCCCATTGTAGCTATGCCACCAGGGCCGTAGCTAAGGGGGCGCTATGGGCGGTTCAGCCCCCCCCCCCCTGGAAAGATCCAAGGTCACTAAAAGAATTTCTGTTCTGAAAATTCAAATGAAATTCTGTTCAAAAATCTAATTTAGTTTTGCGATTATTTTATAGTTTTGCAGAATTACTAAATTGTATCTAAAATAAGTTTTACAACACTCCCTTATCTTATTTGTACGTATGAAGCTAACATGATGTTTAATTTTGCACCAGTTATATACTCAAAATTTTCATCATCATATACTTTTCTTAGCATAAAATGAAGCTGTACAACAGTTTAACAAGAAACATAGTACCTACAATGTGAGTATTGACTAATGTATCTTACTGCATCATGAAGAGAGAAAAAAAAATTATGAGCCCCCCCCCCCCTACTGTTCACTTCTAGCTAAGGCCCTGTATGCCAATGTCTTACATGCTTAATTACACTGATAAACAAGGTTTCTGTTTCTAACTAAATATGTAGTGACTTTTATATTTTAGGTGTTTCTGTGAAAGAATATGCTATTAAAAAATTTCCATCACCCACAGATTTAAAAAAAAATCAAAATCTTGAAAATCTGAATTTTGTAGTATTTATTCAACACATATACCTTATGAAATTTATCATTTGGTATTTTAGTAATGACAAACTTTTAAATAAACACTTATAAAGCTTAAAATTATTATTTAAAACACTGAAAGTATGCATTGTTTGTAAAGTTTCAGAAAAACTTAGAATAATTTATGTAAAAAGAAATGATATTAGTAAGAAATTTCATACATTATGTAGCGGTAAATGTCTTACCTGTGGCTGCTTTCTTATAGGCATTGTTCCGTGTTATATTGACAATTTAAAGCAGACATTAAGCCACTTTTATCATTACAATAGCATAAATCATCTTTTCTTGAAAAAAATGTCGAATATTTCTTATGCCATTCTCGATAAATAGATATCTTTGTATTGATTTTCAGGAGATTCCTACATTGCAATCTTGATCCAAGTAATTCTGAGTTTTTCTTTGATAAATTTAAGTCTCTCACAAAATCATTTAATTATTTTTGTGTAATTAGGTGTGTTTTTTCATTTATGCCAGGCGAATAGTTCATATCAGATGTAGAAATTTCAGTTTCATCAATTTCCATTATTACTGCTGCATCCTCATATGTAAAATTCTCTGGAGGTTTCGGTATTTGTAAATCATCATTATGTAATGTTGGTCACATTGCTGAATCTAAGTTCGGGTACTTAATTTTATGTTTACTTTTTGCAGAGGATCCTTTAATTTTTCTAATACATTAGTAGCAATCAGTTATATGATCCTTCGGCAAGCGCCATATAATGGGTATAGCAAAGGGCATACACTTTTTTTGTTCCTTTCATCCATGCCCGGAGGTTTGTAGCACATCGTGTACAACAAGAAGGAGGTGCCCATTTCTTATCTTGTTCACCTACTTTATATCCAAAGTACATATGATAGGCGCATCGATGCTTTTTCAAAGTTAACTCCCCACACACATAGCAAAAACAATCGGGTTCACTAACACATCCTCTAGACATTTTTTACATATGGTAGAGGAAAATAGGATAATTATAATCAAAATTTAATTACAAATTCTCATAGAACAAAGAAATAATAGTACACTCGCCCCGAAAGTTTCAACTGTCATGGATTTGTGTTAAAGTCTAATAATGTGGGGGTGGCTAGAGCTGTCTGTTCAAGGTCGCTAACATGAATTTTATTAGAGGGACATCTGTTTCTACTCTCTTGCTGTACCTTCTATCGTTGTAATAAGAAAAAAGAATGTTTGTGTGAATCAAATACATGAAAGAGAATAATGTAATATAATTATAATTCTTATAAGATGCCTACATACTCCAAAACGTATAAATGAAATTTCTCAAAATTGGAGGGTGATAGAAAATTTTCACAAACATATTCTTTTTCAGCAGCTTGAAATCTATAAGAAACACCCAACGTATATAGAGAAATAGAAAATTCGTTAAAATTTGTTTATGAGTGTTATTAGAAAGTTGGATAATCACTTTTTTTATGTGTATTTAATTAAATGTTTCTGGTGCAGACAGTTAGGGTGATAGTCACTCAGTGACTGAATTCCTCCTGGTAATGTTACAGGTATGGGCATTTTATGCATTCTTATATTTAACATATCTCTTTAAGGGATTAATATTTTTAGGCTCTTTTTTTAGTGTTCTCTACTTAAAGAATGTCACTTTCTTTCTTAGTTATCAAAATATTTCTAAATATATGGTTATATTTAATATTTTATGTTTTAAAAACAAATGAACTAGAAGTAAAATTTTTAACACTTCATATAAAATTTTAAAATATTTTGAAAACTAAGAGAAAACAGACATCCTTTAAGAAGAAAACACTAAAAAAAAACTTTAAAGTATTAATATCTTAATAAGACATTTTTAATACAAAATGTATCAAATGCTTTAAGATTTAACATTATGAAAAAAATTTGCACAATGAGTGACTAGCACATTTCATGAAAATTGGTGTCAATTATTGTAAATACAGACTTGTGAGTTTAAAGGTCTCAGAAAACAACTGATGAAATGCATCAAATTTTATATATAAAAATAGAGCTGAATAAAATGGTAATGCATTTTTTTCATTCATTTTATCTTATTTCATATTTTATCCCTTCACACTTTTCAGTGATATTTTATGTTTTCAATAAAGTTACCATGGAATTCGAAAAATGAGTCCCAAACCTCCCTCTCTTTTCATCTTTGACTACTTGAAATATTGGCAAAAGTGGGAGGAAATGATTATAAATTAAATTTTTTAGAAATTTCCTTAATATTAGCTCATAACATTAATGTCTGTTCACAAAAATTAATTGGTGTATGATAAGATGAATTTCATAAATTTTTAAAGTAAAAAATTTTCAAAAGGATTTTTAAAATAAAAAAAATCAAAAAACTATTCAAATATTATTTCATAAAAAATGGCTGCCAGCTTGAATTGTTTGAGAAAAGGGGAAAAATTAGCTGAACACAAACAGAAAAAATAACTGAAAGAAAAAAAATGAGAGCTTGTTATCTTCTTACTATATTAATATATATATATATGTACATTTGCTATCTCCATCAATAATTGGCAAATATCATTCAAATTTTCAGAAAGTTGCACTAATAGTAAATAAAGCTGTGCTGCAAATTTTTATTAAACTAAACTAGAAGAAAATGAAAGCATCCCATAAAAAACACACACACAAAAAAAAAACCATGGAAAATGAAAGAGCAATGTGTAGTTTCTTTTTGTTGTTGTTAAAATAGCGGGGCATTTTTTTAAATTTTGGGGTAATATATATTTTAATTAATTTTTAATATTTTTTATGTTTGAGTATAACTAATTTTTACCATTAAATTATCTATGATATATACTTATCTATAAGTTGATCCCTTAACTTATATTGTTAAAAATAAGAAAAAAGTCAAAATCCTCATATAAATCACCCCCCCCCACCCCCTCAAAAAAAAGAATCATGTTTTGCATAAGAAAAATCTATACAAATTCAGTTTTTTTTAATGTAAAAAAAGATTTGAATGTGTCGAAGAGTGTGCTTTGCAAGCAAAAAGGGAAAAAAATACTCTTCTTTTCTCTACTTAAAAAAAAAAAAGAACGTCATATCTCCTATGTAAGTTGACCGATTTCTTTCAAATTTTTCAGCAAATTGAAATAATAGTAAATTAGGCTGTGTAGCAATTTTTTATTAAAATATAATTAGTTATTTGAAAGTTACAATGCCTGCCCTGTATAAGAAACTGTGCCCCATATCCCCATTAAAAGAAACACCTAGTTAAAGAAACTGTGAAAAAGAAAATTATCTGCAATTAGTTTTTGTTTATACAACTCGCTCTGTGAAATTGAAAATAGTGGATTGTTTACACAATCAAATCATCAACTTTGGGTACCTAACTTAAATGTTTCGCTTTGCATAAAACTACTGGTAGATTTTTTTTTCAACTAAAGATTTAAAAAAAAAAAATGCAAAACCATGCCATCCAAACTGTGACATCTACATTTTTATCTGCTAGCTCAGTTAATCATTAATGAAAATTTTTTGAAAAATGAAATTTGTTTTAAACGGATCAGGAAAGACTTACATCTGGGAATAATATTTGTTGGAAATTTGTGTGGGGACATATTTCAGAATTTTATGATAAATAAGTTAAACGCATCTATAATAAAATCAGAGCAGATTGCATAGTTAAAATGTGGAAGGATTGAAACAGCAAAACATCGTTGCAGAATAGGAACTGATGTCCGTGTATAGATAAAAGGAGAAGCTTATCACAGAAAAATCGAAATTTTTGATGCAGCGTAACATATCAGACATATTAAGTGCAAAAAGAATAGAGAAAAATTAAGTTTGTTATCTAAAATACAATCTGAGTTTGTTACATGAAAGCTCCAAATTTTGTATACTAAACATGATTTTTTTTAAATGTGCATTTTTCAATGAAAATAATTTTTAAATTAATTTATGTAACATACTTACAAGCTATATTTTTCTTCATAACATGCTAATACGAAAATTGCAGTCAGAGGACTTAATTCTCTCCTTTTTTTTTATAAATTTTAATATGTAGTTATAAATTAGTACACATACATTTCAAAAGAATAAAAATTGTACTTATTTTATTTAAAAAAATCTGTGAAATCATTAGTCTATAGAACTTTTTGAAAGACACACAGAAATTTTTATAATTACTAGGGTAACACCCCCAGTAATTGGCATGCATCAGCGATTGGCACATTTTACAAACATGTCCTAAAATAAGATTTATATCCAGTCTTTTAAAAATTCAAGACCATATATCAGTTATATGCTCATTTACGCTATAGATTATAACTTTGATTTATTTTACAAGATGACAATAGAGCCTAGGAAAGAGAAACAATTATTGCTTGTATCAAATTAGTCATTTTTGTTGCAAATTCTTCTTCTTTTGCTTAAGGAAGGCATGCTTTTCAATTCATTATTATCTGATTTATAATATATTTTAAATTTTAATTGACAACAGTTTTGTTTAGTTAAAAAGGGTTACTTTAATTGTGTAAAAGTATTTTCGATACAAATATTTGGATTTCTGAATTAATGGTAGATGCCAATTAATGGTGCTTCAGTTTTGCTAGTTCCAAGTAATTGGCACCTATTCCAATTACAAGGAATTCGCAAGGAATTTGAGATTAAACCATTTATTTTGGAGTACTTTTAAAATTATACACTAATTTTGTTTATCATTTCTTTTTATTTGAAAATATAAATTTTATCAGTAATTGGAATCCATTAAAGCTTCATATGGCAATAACTGGGGACAGCATGACAATTACTGGGTATTAATATAAGTACATTGTATTGTTTTAAAGTGTTCACATTTCAGACTAATATGCTGATTTCTTACTCTCAAAAACCTGAAATATGGCATCTTCATCTACAGCAAATTCATTTAAAGCGATTAAACCCAATGCAAAATGTAAAGTTTTTTTTTTTAATATAAAGATATGCCAGTTACTGGATCACTAGGTGTCATACATTGGTGCTCAAGGTGCCAATTACTGGTGATTTCAGCAACTTTTTATAAATATATTTTTATAAAAATACTTTTTCATTTTTTTTTTTTTTTTTGCTTTTAGTGGGCAAAATAGATGCACAGATAGGCATTCTTTGATTTAAAAATATTTCCAAGTAAATAGCTTATTTCTTTGTAATGAAAATTTAAGTAAGTTTAATGACAAATTCTTAATGTGCCAATTACTGGGGATGTTACCCTATTTCTTATAGCAATTTTTGTATATTTTCATTAAAAATACTTTTTTACAAAACATTTCATCCGTATCATAAAAAATATATAATCTAATTGTTCATATGTGCATTGTAAATTCAATATCATTGTCACCTTTCATATGTATGCATTGTCTAAACTGTCCCAGAATTTTGTTCTTTAAAAAAACGTTTTCAGTTCCTTCACCGGAGGCTTCTTTAGTTTAAAGATATGATATTTTCTTTCAAATAAGGTTCAGCATGAAATTGCGTAATTTTGGGAAATAAAGTTTAGTAATAAAAACATGTAACTCATAAATTCTCTTAAAATTATCTTTTTAAGTTTATTCAGATTACATATCTTAATACCATGCTCATTTCCTTCTTTCACACTTATATTTCGAGTATGTTTTTGCTTCTAGATGTGACAGTAAAGGACACTAAATAGAAAATTTAATCTAATCCAACATTTATTTTAAGAATCTTTACAAAATCGAATTAGGAAACTTAATTATTACGCTACATTTTTATTTTTTGTGTGTACAAAAAGAAAACCTGTTAAGCATGAAAATATTGAATGTAGTTTATTATTAGTCCCCTTCTAACTTTTTTCAAAAGATATCTTCATATAAAACATTTAAATTCAATTATTAGCAATTGGAATAAAGTGTACTACATATTTATGACTTATTTATTATTTTTAATTTGGTGTTTTACTTATATTGCAGATGCAGTTGTTTGAAAAGTTTACTCTAACTATTCCATGAAGACACTTTGAGACACAAATTGCGTTTGAAGATTATGGACTTCTTTTCCCGCATTTTCTATATACTGGCATAATAAATTGGTTCTGTGAGGATTTTCTAAAATTTCTGGATTAGTTTAAACTGTAGAATTGTTTTTATTTCCATTCATTTTTATTTTCATCAGATTGGATTAGATTATTAGACACCAATTTTTATAACGCTATCAGGTGCTTGGAATTAATTTATTACTAAGAAAATGACAACTTTTTTACGATGGGGAGATTTTAATATGTTTAGAATATTTCTAGTTTCCTGAGATATTATATTTTTGAAGCAACAATGAAAGAATCAAAACTTTTCTAATAATATTCAATTATTCCATTTTTTTCATTTATTTCAATACTCTATATGGAAGAGTATTACCTTTTGAATTTCATCTGAATACTCTTTTGCAAGAAGCTCTCAACTGAAAATGTGTCAATAGTTATAAAATTGACTGTATTTCTTGAGGAAAGAAAAGCAATTGAAGTATAAATAGATATAACTAACTCATTCTTGTTCATTTCTGGATTTATCCACAAAAAACCTCCATTATCTCGATATTTCTTCATTTCAGCATAATAATACAGACACTTATTTATAATGGTCAAAAACCTTTGATATTTGTGTAATTTGTAAATAAAATGTCCTTCAGAAATCCAATTTAACTTTGCAGCTTAGTCTTTCTTTAAAGAATTTCATTAGTAATATTCCTAGTAAAACATTTGAAAAGAAATCCAGTTTGAAATTAAGCCATCTTATCGGAAGTAAGGAAAAAATTCCATTTGTGAAATATGAAATAGAAAACCTTATAACAAATCCAATTTAAACATACATATTCATTTTCTTTGACAGAAAAAGTCTTTCGCTTGTGAAGTGGCTTGTGAAACGATTTTTTGTGATGTCTAATTTAGAGAAGTGTCATGTTCACACAAAAGAGAAGTTATTCATGTGTGAAATGTGCAACAAACTATTTTCTCGGGAATATAATTTGAATGTCCACCTGCGAATCCATACTTATGAGAAACCTTTCTCCTGCGAGATTTGCAACAAAACATTTTCGCATAAATATTCATTAGATATACACTTGCGAATTCATACTAAAGAGAAATCTTTCTCTTGTGAAGTATGCAAGAAAGCGTTTTCACAAAAATCTAATTTAAATACGCACTTGCGGACACATACTAAAGAGAAACCTTTCTCTTGTGAAGTATGCAACAAAAGGTTTTCTGATAAATCTCGTTTAAATACGCACTTGCGTGTACATACTAAAGAGAAACCTTTCTCTTGTGAAGTATGTAAGAAAATATTTTCGCGAAAAGATTCTTTAAATAGGCACTTGCGAGTACATACTAAAGAGAAACCATTCTCTTGTGAGATGTATAACAAAGCCTTTTCTCTAAAAGCTCATTTGAATAGACACCTGCTGTGTCATACTAAAAAGAAACTGTTTTCTTGTGAGGTGTAGAATGAAGGATTTAGAGATAAATATCATTTGAATGTCCATGTGTGAGTTTATACAAAAGACAAACATTTCTCTCGTGTGTTACGCTTAAAAAAAACCGTTTTCTGTGAAATTTACATTGAATGTTCGTCTGCGAATCAATACTAAAAGAACCATTACTCCTGTGAGGTATGTAACAGAAAATTTTCTTCGAAATCCTACTTGGCGAATTTATACTAAAGAGAAATTTTACCTTCGTGAGGTGTGCAAGAAAGGCTTTTCCCAAAAAAGTTGATTGAATACCGATATGCAATTTCATACTAAAGGAAAACTTTTTTCATCTGAAATATGCAACTGTTTTCTCAATAATCTCATTTAAATACCTACTTACAAACAGTTTGTTAAATAGAACCCTTTCTGTTTAGGTGAGATGCACTTAATTTTCTCACAAATCCCATTTGAATATTCACCTGTGTTTTTGTAAGAAATAGGAACCTTGTTGTCGAGAAGTGTTCAAGAAGTTTTCTCAAAAATTAAATTGGATAACCAGCTGCAAATTCACATTGCAGAAACTGTCTGTGAGATCTGCAGCAGGGTTTCAACAACAAAAAAATTCATATCAGATCTACCTGCATGTTCACACTACACAGAAGCCTTATTTGTTAACAAAAAAAAAGGACTACTTGGTTATCCCCTCGATCAAAAAACAATCGCCAAATTATAAGATTTTAATGCTAATAATGGATGATTGTGAATGCCACATTCAATGATATTAAACACAATACGTATGTTTAAAATGTCATCAAGTATTTTTTAATTCCACCTTTTATTTCTATTTCTATTAATGCTTTATTAATTTATTCGTTTTTCCATTGTTTAAAACAAAAATATGTCAACGTGTATGACTTGGCTATTAGTTTGGCGAAAATGGTCGACGATATAACCAAGTAGTACCACAAAAAATAATCTGATGAATCTGTTTTAAATATGCATCATCACATCGACTCAAAATTCCAAGACTTCTGTAACAGACTTGGCATGCAGTTTTTCTTAATTTTTTTTCTTTATTGTATTCGAAGTGAAGATTTTTTCAATCAAGTTTGAATTTAAATGTGCATAATCATATCAAAAGAAATTCCTTGTTTGTGAAATGAAAAATTATCTTTAAGAGTGTAACAAGATATTTTCTCTCTCTATTATAATTGAAAGTATTTTTTTCATGCTTAAACTTAATTATAATAATTGTAAATTTAATTGATATTAAATAAAGTATTTTGCTGTTATTTACTTCAAATTTTTGTCATTATTTACTTTAAATTGAGCAAAGCAAAAGTTTTGATTGTAAAATATTGTAATATGCAAATTGGTAAACGCGTTCTTTTTTTTTAAATATTTTGATATCGATGTTCCTATCAGAACATAGGTGATACCTAAGGTCTAAAATAAACTAACAGAGTTTTTCCGTGAAATTCTTTTGTGAATGCGTAGAAATTTACAAAGATAATTGTTACCCAAATGAACCATAACAAAGTTGTGAATATGTGAAGAATAGCAAAGAAATAAATGTTAAATATACATCAAAGATTTATGTGCATATGTATCACAGGAGTAACAACTATGTAAAAAGATAAACGAACATTATTAAAGAAAAATATAACACTAAAAAATATTAAATAATTTAGTGTTCCCTGTGCAATTGCCAATAGCCATTGATTAAATGAGAAATTACAGGATCCTTATGCATATACAGTCGCTCTCATTAATTTGAAATCGGATAAATCGAATTTTCCTTTAATTCGAACTAAATTTGAAGTCCAGAAATTTTTCAAAAACAGAATACTGTTGAAAATTTCCATTTTTTTAGCTCATTTTTGCATGATTTCGTGTAATTTGAACTAACGAGAATTCCGATTTTTCGTTTTGACTTACTTTCTCATGGACAAAAATGAAAGAAAGGAAGTTATTTCCTGTCTTTTATTTTTGTCAGAATTGTTCTGAACTAGTATACATATAATCCGATGCAATTGATGTCTGCTTTCTTAGTGCCCGTATGTTTATTCAATGACACCTCCATCCCTTCTTCCATTGTGCTTGTTGCCGATCTCTAAATTAGTTTATGTTTTTATATCTTTTAAGAGCCTGCATCAGTCAAACCGAAACTAAAAATCCTATCACAAACCTATGCGTGTTGCCACCAGGAAGGCGTATCCCGAACCCAAATATTGACACTTTAAAAGACCAATGATATTTTCCAAGCTTGTAATTAATAAGAAAATGGTCATCTCACGCCACCCTTTACCTCCAGGCGATAAAAAGGGGATAAGATACCCCAGGAAAAAAAAGTCATTAGCAAATGCTAAAAACTCTCGCACCTTTTCAATACTGATAGCCCGGGGGATATGTGCATTTGGATAGTTTCTTCGAGATAATTTCTGACCAATACACTCGGATCCGTTTTAAAACAAGTCGACATTGATCTTTTTTGTTAGATAGTTTCAAGTGAAATTGAATCATTTATATGTAATTTTAAAACACAACATACAGATCGTGATTATTATGTCAGAGATTGCACATTAAACATTTTCCAAAGAATCTCCTCTACATTTTAATATTTTTAAATGATTTTTTTAGCATTGAATAGCTGAGATCATTGAACTGTACAAAGACCGTTTTATATTTTTTCGATTTTGTTACGAGTATTTTATAGTGGCTTACATCAATAGAGCGAAATCCCAAGACAGAAATTTTTAAGATATCTCATTTGTATCTTAATATTTTTAAATGATTTTTTTAGCATTGAACAGCTGAGATTTTTCGGTATAAAGACCGTTTTGTACTTTTTTGATTTTGTTTACAGGTGTTTTAAAGAGGCTACTTCAGTCAAGTGAAATCCAATGGAAGACATTTATAAAAATATCTCTTCTACATTTTTATATTTTTAAATTATTTTTTGGCATTCGATATCTCAGATATTTCAGTACAAAGACCGTTATGTACTTTTTCGACCTTCTTTAGGGGAATTTTAAAAAAGCTACTTCAGTCAAATGATATCCAATGAAAGAAATTTATAAAAATATCTCTTCTACATTTTAATATTTTTAAATGAATTTTTGTCATTGGATAGCTGAGATCTTTCGGTACAAAGATCGTTTTGTTTTTTTTTCGACTTTGTTTAGGGAAATTTTAAAAAATCTACTTCAGTCAAGTGAAATCCAGTGGTAGGAATTTATAAAAATATCTCTTCTACATTTTAATATTTTTAAATTATTTTTTGGCATTCGATATCTCAGATCTTTCGGTACAAAGACCGTTTTGTACTTTTTCGACTTTGTTTAGGGGAATTTTAAAAAAAGCTATTACAGTCAAGTGAAATCCAATGGTAGAAATTTATAAAAATATCTCTTCTACATTTTAATATTTTTAAAGGATTTTTTTGTCATTGGATAGCTTAGATCTTTCTCTACAAAGACCGTTTTGTACTTTTTCGACTTTGTTTAGGGGAATTTTAAAAAAGCTACTTCAGTCAAGTGAAATCCAATGGTAGAAATTTATAAAAATATGTCTTCTACATTAATATTTTTAAATGATTTTTATGTCATGGGATGACTGAGATCTTTCTGTACAAAGACCGTTTTTTATATTTTCGACTTTCTCTAGGGGAATTTTAAAAAAGCTACTTCAGTCAAGTGAAATCTAATACTAGAAATTTCTAAAAATGTCTCTTCCACATTTTAATATTTTTAAATGATTTTTTTGTCATGGGATAGCTCAGATCTTTCGGTACAAAGACCGTTTTGTACTTTTTCGACTCTGTTTAAGGGAATTTTAAAAAAGCTACTTCAGTGAAGTGAAATCCAATGGTAGAAATTTATAAAAATATCTCTTCTACATTTTACTATTTGTAAATCATTATTTGGCATTCGATATCTCAGATCTTTTGGTATGAAGACCGTTTTGTACTTTTTTGATTTTGTTTACAGTTGTTTTAAAGAGGCTACTTCAGTCAAATGAAATCCAATGGTAGAAATTTATAAAAATATCTCTTCTACATTTTAATATTTTTAAATGATTTTTTTGTCATTGAATAGCTGAGATCTTTCGGTAAAAAAACCGTTTTGTACTTTTTTAATTTTGTTTACAGATGTTTTAAAAAAGATACTTCAGGCAAGTGAAATCGAATGGTAGGAATTTATAAAAATATCTCTTCTACATTTTAATATTTTTAAATTATTTTTTGGCATTCGATATCTCAGATCTTTCAATACAAAGACCGTTTTGTACTTTTTCGACTTTGTTTAAGGGAATTTTAAAAAAGCTACTTCAGTCAAGTTAAATCCAATGGTAGGAATTTATAAAAATATCTCTTATACATTTTAATATATTTAAATGATTTTTTTGGCATTGGATAGCTGTGATCTTTCGGAACAAAGACTGTTTTGTTCTTTTTTGATTTTGTTTACAGGTTTTTTAAAGAAGCTACTTCATTCAAGCAAAATCCTATAGTAGAATTTTACAAATATGTATTTTTACTTTTAAAGATTTTTAAATGATTTTTTGGCATCGATGTCTCAGATCTTTCGGTACAAAGATCGATTTGTACTTTTTCGACTTTGTTCATGGAAATTTTAAAAAAGCTACTTCAGTAGAGTGAAATCCAATGGTAGAAATTTATAAAAATATCTCTCCTACATTTTAATATTTTTAAATGATTTTTTTTTTTTGTCATGGAATAGCTGATATCTTTCGGTACAAAGATCGTTTTGTACTTTTTCGACTTAGTTTAGGGAAATTTTTAAAAAGCTACTTCAGTGAAGTGAAATCAAATGGTAGAAATTTATAAAATTCTTTCTTCTACATTTTAATATTTTTAAGGGATTTTTTTGTCATTGGATAGCTGAGATGTTTCGGTACAAAGACCGTTTTTGCTTTTTTGATTTTGTTTACAGGTGTTTTAAAGAGGCTACTTCAGTCAAGTGATTTCCATTGGTAGAAATTTATAAAAGTATCACTTGTACATTTTAATATTTTTAAATGATTTTTTGTCATGGGATAGCTGAGTTCTTTCGGTACAAACACCGTTTTGTACTTTTTAGACTTTTATTAGGGGAATTTTAAAGAAGTTACTTCTGTCAAGTGAAATCCAATGGTAGAAATTTATAAAAATATATCTTCTACATTTTAATATTTTTAAATGATTTTTTTGTCACTGGATAGGTAAGATCTTTCGGTACAAAGACAGCTTTGTACTTTTGCGACTTTGTTTAGGGGAATTTTAAAAAAGCTACTTCAGTCAAGTGAATTCCAATAGTAGAAATTTATAAAAATATCTCGTCTACATTTTAATATTTTTAAATGATTTTTTGTCATGGGATAGCTGAGTTCTTTCGGTACAAACACCGTTTTGTACTTTTTAGACTTTTATTAGGGGAATTTTAAAGAAGTTACTTCTGTCAAGTGAAATCCAATGGTAGAAATTTATAAAAATATGTCTTCTACATTTTAATATTTTTAAATGATTTTTTCTCCTTTGATAGTTGAGATCTTTCGGTACAAAGACCGTTTTCTACTTTTTTCGATTTTGTTTACAGGTGTTTTAAAAAGGCTACTTCAGTCAAGTTAATCCATTGGTAGAAATTTATTAAAATATCCCTTCTACATTTTAATATTTTTAAATGATTTTTTTGTCATTGGATAGCTAAGATCTTTCGTTACAAAGACCGTTTTGTACTTTTACGACATTGTTTAGGGGAATTTAAAAATAGCTACTTCAGTCAAGTGAATTACAATGGTAGAAATTTATAAAAATATCTCGTCTACATTTTAATATTTTTAAATGATTCTGTTGTCATGGGATAGCTAAGATCTTTCGGTACGAAAACCGTTTTGTACTTTTTCGACTTTGTTCATGGGAATTTTAAAAAAGCTACTTCAGTAGAGTGAAATCCAATGGTAGAAATTTATAAAAATATCTCTCCTACATTTAAATTTTTTAAATGATTTTTTTTATCATTGGAAAGCTGATATCTTTCGGTACAAAGATTGTTTTGTACTTTTTCGACTTTGTTCAGAGGAATTTTAAAAAAGCTACTTCAGTCAAGTGAAATCCTATGGTAGAAATTTATAAAAAAAAGCTCTCCTTCATTTTAATATTTTTAAATGATTTTTTTTGTCATGGAATAGCTGATATCTTTCGGTACAAAGATCGTTTTGTACTTTTTCGACTTAGTTTAGGGAAATTTTAAAAAAGCTACTTCAGTGAAGTGAAATCAAATGGTAGAAATTTATAAAATTCTTTCTTCTACATTTTAATATTTTTAAGGGATTTTTTGTCATTGGATAGCTGAGATGTTTTGGTACAAAGACCGTTTTTGCTTTTTTGATTTTGTTTACAGGTGTTTTAAAGAGGCTACTTCAGTCAAGTGAATTCCATTGGTAGAAATTTATAAAAATATCACTTGTACATTTGAATATTTTTAAATGATTTTTTGTCATGGGATAGCTGAGTTCTTTCGGTACAAACACCGTTTTGTACTTTTTAGACTTTTATTAGGGGAATTTTAAAGAAGTTACTTCTGTCAAGTGAAATCCAATGGTAGAAATTTATAAAAATATTTCTTCTACATTGTACTATTTTTAAATGATTTTTTTGTCATTGGATAGGTAAGATCTTTCGGTACAAAGACCGTTTTGTACTTTTGCGACTTTGTTTACGGGAATTTTAAAAAAAGCTACTTCAGTCAAGTGAATTCCAATAGTAGAAATTTATAAAAATATCTCGTCTACATTTTAATATTTTTATATGATTCTTTTGTCATGGGTTAGCTAAGATCTTTCGGTACAATGACCGTTTTGTACTTTTGTGACTTTGCTTAGGGGAATTTTAAAAAAGCTACTTCAGTCAAGTGAATTTCAATAGTAGAATTTATAAAAATATCTCATCTACATTTTAATAGTTTTAAATCATTCTGTTGTCATGGGATTGCTAAGATCTTTCAGTACAAAGACCGTTTTGTACTTTTTTTTAATTTTGTTTACAGCTGTTTTAAACAGGCTACTTCAGCCAAATGAATTCCAAAGGTTTAAAATTTATAAAAATATCTCGTCTACATTTTAATATTTTTAAGTGATTCTTTTGTCATGGGACAGCTAAGATCTTTCGGTACAAAGACCGTTTTGTACTTTTTAGACTTTTTTTTAAAATGAAGGGTGAGGAGTGAGCTCTACTTGTAATTTATCACTCAATCAATTTAAAACTGAATTAATTAATGGAGAAAAGGTTTCCTACCTTTTGAAGTTTTCTTTCAAACTGGGAACTGTTTCATCTTCTGACTGACATCTGCGTCTGTAAAAGACTAGACAAATTAATCATTAGTTAATATGTTCAATGTTGGTCCAGATAGTACGTCGTTGTAGGATGAAGCTGCTCTTTATTTAATTCTTGGATAATATGACAAAATTCTTGAATACATTATGACAGCAATTAGATCGACAATAGATTAGAATCGACAATAGATTATAATTATTATTATAACTATACCCTTCCAGCACTAAGGCTTGGAAGTACAATATTAAAATATTAATTACAGAGAAGAAAAGCTATGCTACACTGTCTTAAAGTCAGAAAACTATGCAAAGTTGCATATATCAGCAGTTCTTTAATTTCTGTTTATTCCTGTGACGACAACATTCCGATGCAATGTGCCTGTATGGTGCTGCCACCTAGCGCTGGTGTAATATACTAACTTCACAGTTTGAAGGAGCGTTTCCCGTGATACTATTCCCGTGACCACAGATGTTTTTTTTTTTCTTGATTATTAATAGTTCTGTTATAAGCATACCTCACAGAAAAGTCACACATTTCACAAACAAATAATTGTTCGTCCGATTGGGCACAAAACATGCGCACGCGATACGTTATTTCCGACACTCCTCCTTTTTGTGTCCAACTGAGGACTGCTTAACTTGTAGTTTTTCACGCAGATACTCCAGGTGTGCTTTTGGTAAGGCTTTGGTGAGGATATCGGCTAGCATTCTGTTCGTGGGACAGTAGACTAGCTTAATGGTGCCTGTTTCACTTAAGTGGCGTATGTGGTGGTATTTCACATGTATGTGCTTTGTCTTTATTTGTGCCTTCTCATTTTCGGTAAGTTTTATGGCGGATAAATTGTCCTCATATAGTATAACGGGGGTTTGCTGGCGTAATTCTAGGTCGTTTAATAACTCAAGTAACCATATGATTTCTTGACTGGCGATTGACGCAGCCACGTACTCCGCTTCTGTGGAAGACAGTGCTATACAGCTTTGCTTTCTCGATGCCCATGCCAGGACATTGTTTCCTAGTTTGAATAGATTTCCGGTGGTTGATTTTCTGTCTATTCTGTCGTTCCCCCAATCTGCATCACTATATGCAGTTAATACTGGGGGTTCTGTTCTATCTATTACAAATTTAAGGTTTTTTGTGGTTAGGAGGTACTTTTTCTATTGCCTCCCAATTGACCTCTCTTGGCGATTCATTCCTTCTTCCCAGGATATTTACAACTGATGCTATATCAGGTCTAGTTAAGGTCGCGATGTATAAAAGCGCCCCCACAGCCTGCCTGTATTTTGTGTTGTCTTCCATTAATTTTCCGTTAGGGTCTAAACTGAAATAGTTAGTGCTCATCGGCGTGTAGGTTGGTTTCGCGTTTAATAGATCAAACTTTTCTGCGATCTGTATGATTTTGTGTTCCTGATCTAATTCTAGGTTTCCGTTCTCCGACTGTCTTATGTTTATTCCTAGATATTGTGTTACCTTTCCTAGATTTTTAATTTCGT
The DNA here is from genome assembly GCA_964019185.1 of Maratus speculifer. NCBI lineage: Eukaryota > Metazoa > Arthropoda > Arachnida > Araneae > Salticidae > Maratus > Maratus speculifer. The sequence continues at coordinate 102,772 of CAXHSM010001557.1, forward strand.
ATTGTTTTGACAGTTGTGTGTAAATTTCGTCGGTGTCCTGTTTGTCACCTGCTACTAGGATGTCGTCCACGTAAACGATTATGTATGCAACCTTTCCGTTTTTAACCCTTTTGTACAGACATTTGTCAGATGCACATTCTTCGAAATTTAGATTTCTAAGTGATTTATTAATTTTTAGGTTCCATGCCCTAGCCGCTTGCTTAAGGCCATAAATCGCTTTGTTAAGACTACACACTTTATGTTCTTCCCCTTTCTTTATGTATCCTTCCGGCTGATACATATAGACCTCCTCCTCAAGGTCGCCATGTAGGAAGGCAGTTTTGACGTCTAGGTGAGTAACATTCAGATTTTTGTACACTGCTGCGTTCAGAAATGCTCGCAGTGTCGTGTGAGACACGACTGGCGCGTACGTTTCGTCGAAGTCACAACCGTATTTTTGAGCGTATCCCTTGGCAACTAGTCTAGCCTTATACCGTTCTACGGATCCATTCGCTCCCCTTTTCGCTTTGAATGTCCATTTGCATCCAATTACTCGTTTTCCCGGAATTGGTTTAATTAATTTCCATGTATTATTTTGTTTCAGCGAATTTATCTCTTCATTTGTTGCTTCTAACCATTTGTCCCTAACTTCATCATCTTCAATGTTTTGTATATCCGTCCACGTTTTCGGTTCCTGGATTTGGCATAGATTTGCGCTTATGCCGAAACGATTAGGAGGTACTCCGCGATTTTGTCTTTCCGACCTTCTAGGCTCGGGCGGTTTTTGCGCTGGGGCTTGAATTGAATTTTCATCGTCGTTTTCTAACTCGATTTCCACGCTATCCGCTGTCCTTTTCTGATCGTCTGGTTTTTGTTCGGTAGTAGTAATTTCTTCGCTCATAACGCCCTCTTCGATAAATTTCACGGTTCTAGAAATTATTATTTTATTTTGCCCCGTGTAGATCCGATAACCTTTGCTTCTAGGATCGTAGCCCAACATGATTCCCTCGATTGCTTTTTCATCTAATTTCCCTCTCTTTGGTTTGTCGACATAGGCAAATGCCTTACATCCAAATGTTTTAATGTTTGAAAGGTTCGGTTTTCTTTTATTCCATAGTTCGTAGGGCGTCGCGTTGTTTTCATTGGCTATTGTTGGCAATCGATTGATTAGATACGTAGCGGTCATTACTGCTTCCCCCCAAAAATGTTTAGGTAATTTCGCGTCTGATAACATGGTTCTAGCCATTTCTACTATTGTTCTATTCTTTCTTTCAAAGACGCCATTCTGGAGGGGAGAATAGGGAACACTTAGCTGTCGTTCTATTCCGTTTTCGGCTAAGTAGTTTTCGAATTCATCGCTTACGTATTCCTGTGCGTTGTCAGATCTGATTGATCTTATTGGTCTACCGAATTTATTTTTTACCAATGCTACGTATTCTTTTAGTTTAGCAAGGGCTTCCGATTTGTGCGCGAGCAGATATGTCCTTGTGAATCTGCTGCAGTCATCTGTGAACGTTATGAAATATTTCTTTCCCCCCAAAGTTTCCGTCTGCATAGGCCCGCATATATCGGAGTGCGCCAGAGAACCGACTTCTCTGCTTCTATTTGAGGCGACCTTGGGGTAAGGTTTTATCGAGAGTTTTCCTTCGACACATTTAGTGCAATATGTGTCGTGCTTGCAGTTGTTAATTTTTATACCTTCTGCTAAATTGTGATTAACTATATATTTTATATCGTCGAAATTTTTGTGTTCCAATCTCCTGTGCCAAATCGATATGCAATTTGTATTGTTGCAGTATGTTTGTGTACTTAATGAATATCCGTATTCGTCTTGGGGATTTATTTCATAAAGATTGTCGTTGAGTTTTCCTGTCATAAATATGTTATTATCCTTGACGAATAAGCATGCATCTTTTTCGAAAATCACTTTTATGTTGTTTTCGGTGGCCTTCTTAACCGATAATAAATTGCTCTTTAGTTCTGGGCAGTACAACACATCTTTCAGAGTAATGTAGTGTTGTTTGTCTGTTTTTAACTTTACGTCCCCCATACCTAGTGAATTAAGTCTTTTACCGTTAGCGAGTGTGATGTTTCCGATGTTACCAGCGGTGAATGTCGCGAAGTTTTCTTTTGTGGAGGTGACGTGTCTGGTGCAACCGGAGTCAACTATGTATTTGTGTGTGTCTTTTGTTTGTGTATGGTTAACCTCTGCTGACTCGCTCTCATAATTATTTTCCTCTGGGAAGAGAGGAATGATCGTCTCTTTCAGGTCATCTTCTATCTTTGAGTTGCTGTTGAAACAATAGTTTGAGGATTCCCCTTTTATTTGCCCTGAGTTTCTAGGGTGTGTTATCGGGTTGTTATTATTATTATTATTGTATTGTCTGAATCTGTTGAATTCACCCCTCTGGGGCATATTTCTCTGTTTGTTTTTTAAATAATAGCAATCTTCTCTTGAGTGGTTGCTGCGACAACAGTGATCACAATATTTTTTGCTTTTATTAAATTTATTTGTTAATTTATGTGCCGTTTCTCGGCTACGTGTATTCGAGTTTTTGTCTTCATTGCGATGAGAGAACTCATCTAACAGTTTATTTTTTACAGTTTCGATATCTAGCTGCTGACTTTCTCTCGCTTCCAGAGCGGTAATCAGCGGCGCGTAAGAGTTAGGAAGGGAGCACAACATTAACGCCACGATGTGTGAGTCGTTCACGACTTCGTCAATGGCCGCCAAATCATCTCTTATACTCAAGATGTTATTTATGTGCTTATTGAAGTCCCCCCCTTCTTGCAGCCTCTGCGAATATAGTTTCCTCAATAGATATAGCTTTGAAGCTAAATTGGAACGTTGGTGGAGGTTCTTTAGTTTAGTCCATATCTCTTTAGGCGTTTTTAAGCTTCGAATATGGACTATTTGTGCATCTTCGATGCAGAGACATAGTACCGCTTTGGCTTTAGCCGAGTTTTTGGTATAGGTTTCGTTTGGTGTAACAGGTGGATCGTCAGTTATATATTTCCAGAGGTCGTCTTTTATTAATAAATTTTCCATCTTAAATGACCATATGGAATAATTTTGGTCATTTAATTTTTCTACGGCGGTTATCTCTTTTGTAGTCATGATGCGTCGTATGAAAATAATTTTTTTTTTGTTGTTGTTGTTAGTTTATATCTTAAATAACTCGACGTTATATGGCACTTAAATGTTCATTCAATATTCAGTATAAAATGAAAAACATAAAATATGTACTTTCAATATTAATTGATATGTATACATAAGACATGAACATTTTTTTCACGTAAATGGAGTGATTTATTTTATTTTTAATCCTCTTTTTCAGGCTCTATAATCTTTTAAAATGAAGGGTGAGGAGTGAGCTCTACTTGTAATTTATCACTCAATCAATTTAAAACTGAATTAATTAATGGAGAAAAGGTTTCCTACCTTTTGAAGTTTTCTTTCAAACTGGGAACTGTTTCATCTTCTGAGTGACATCTGCGTCTGTAAAAGACTAGACAAATTAATCATTAGTTAATATGTTCAATGTTGGTCCAGATAGTACGTCGTTGTAGGATGAAGCTGCTCTTTATTTAATTCTTGGATAATATGACAAAATTCTTGAATACATTATGACAGCATCGACAATAGATTATAATTATTATTATAACTATACCCTTCCAGCACTAAGGCTTGGAAGTACAATATTAAAATATTAATTACAGAGAAGAAAAGCTATGCTACATTGTCTTAAAGTCAGAAAACAATGCAAAGTTGCATATATCAGCAGTTCTTTAATTTCTGTTTATTCCTGTGACGACAACATTCCGGCGCAATGTGCCTGTATGGTGCTGCCACCTAGCGCTGGTGTAATATACTAACTTCACAGTTTGAAGGAGCGTTTCCCGTGGTATTTCACCACAGATGTTTTTTTTTTTCCTTGATTATTAATAGTTCTGTTATAAGCATACCTCACAGAAAAGTCACACATTTCACAAACAAATAATTGTTCGTCCGATTGGGCACAAAACATGCGCACGCGATACGTTATTTCCGACACTTTTATTAGGGGAATTTTAAAAAGCTACTTCTGTCAAGTGAAATCCAATGGTAGAAATTTATAAAAATATCTCTTCTACATTTTAATATTTTTAAAATATTTTTTTTCATGGGATAGCTGAGTTCTTTCGGTACAAAGACCATTCTGTACTTTTAAGACTTTTATTAGGGGAATTTTAAAGAAGTTACTTCTGTCAAGTGAAATCCAATGGTAGAAATTTATAAAAATATGTCTTCTACATTTTAATATTTTTAAATGATTTTTTCTCCTTTGATAGTTGAGATCTTTTGGTACAAAGACCGTTTTCTACTTTTTTCGATTTTGTTTACAGGTGTTTTAAAGAGGCTACTTCAGTCAAGTTAAATCCATTGGTAGAAATTTATTAAAATATCTCTTCTACATTTTAATATTTTTAAATGATTTTTTTGTCATGGGAGAGCTAAGATCTTTCGGTACGAAAACCGTTTTGTAATTTTTCGACTTTGTTTACAGGTGTTTTAAAGAGGCTACTTCAGTCAAGTGAATTCCAATGGTAGAAATTTATAAAAATATCTCGTCTACATTTTAATATTTTTATATGATTCTTTTGTCATGGGTTAGCTAAGATCTTTCGGTACATAGACCGTTTTGTACTTTTTCGACTTTGTTTAGGGGAATTTTAAAAAAGCTACTTCAGTCAAGTGAAATACAATGGTAGAAATTTATAAAAGTATCTCTTCTACATTTTAATATGTTTAAATGTTTTCATCTCATTTGATATTTGAGATCTTTCGGTACAAAGACCGTTTTGTACGTTTGCGGCTTTGTTTAAGGGAATTTTAAAAAAACTACTTCAGTCAAGTGAAATCCAATGGTAGGAATTTATAAAAATATCTCTTCTACATTTTAATATATTTAAATGATTTTTTTGGCATTGGATAGCTGTGATCTTTCGGAACAAGGACTGTTTTGTACTTTTTTGATTTTGTTTACAGGTGTTTTAAAGAAGCTACTTCATTCAAGCAAAATCCTATAGTAGAATTTTATAAATATGTCTTTTTACTTTTAAAGATTTTTAAATGATTTTTTGGCATCGATGTCTCAGATCTTTCGGTACAAAGATCGTATTGTACTTTTTCGACTTTGTTCATGGGAATTTTAAAAAAGCTACTTCAGTAGAGTGAAATCCAATGGTAGAAATTTATAAAAATATCTCTCCTACATTTAAATTTTTTAAATGATTTTTTTATCATTGAAAAGCTGATATCTTTCGGTACAAAGATTGTTTTGTACTTTTTTGACTTTGTTCAGGGGAATTTTAAAAAAGCTACTTCAGTCAAGTGAATTCCAATAGTAGAAATTTATAAAAATATCTCGTCTACATTTTAATATTTTTAAAAGATTCTATTGTCATGGGATAGCTAAGATCTGTCGGTACAAAGACCGTTTTGTAATTTTTCGACTTTGTTTACAGGTGTTTTAAAGAGGCTACTTCAGTCAAGTGAATTCCATTGGTAGAAATTTATAAAAATATCACTTGTACATTTTAATATTTTTAAATGATTTTTTGTTATGGGATAGCTGAGTTCTTTCTGTACAAACACCGTTTTGTACTTTTTAGACTTTTATTAGGGGAATTTTAAAAAAGTTACTTCTGTCAAGTGAAATCCAATGGTAGAAATTTATAAAAATATCTCTTCTACATTTTAATATTTTTAAATGATTTTTTTGTCATTGGATGGTAAGATCTTTCGATACAAAGACCGTTTTGTACTTTTGCGACTTTGTTTAGGGGAATTTTAAAAAAGCTACTTCAGTCAAGTGAATTCCAATAGTAGAAATTTATAAAAATATCTCGTCTACATTTTAATATTTTTAAATGATTCTGTTGTCATGGGATAGCTAAGATCTGTCGGTACAAAGACCGTTTTGTAATTTTTCGACTTTGTTTACAGGTGTTTTAAAGAGGCTACTTCAGTCAAGTGAATTTCAATGGTAGAAATTTATAAAAATATCTCGTCTACATTTTAATATTTTTATATGATTCTTTTGTCATGGGATAGCTAAGATCTTTCGGTACAAAGACCGTTTTGTACTTTTTAGACTTTTATTAGGGGCATTTTAAAAATGCTACTTCTGTCAAGTGAAATCCAATGGTAGAAATTTATAAAAATATCTCTTCTACATTTTAATATTTTTAAATTATTTTTTGGCATTCGATATCTCAGATCTTTCGGTACAAAGACCATTTTGTACTTTTTCGTCTTTGTTTAGGGGAATTTTAAAAAAGCTATTTCAGTCAAGTGAAATTCAATTGCATAAATTTATAAAAATATCTCTACTACATTTTAATATTTTTAAATAATTTTTCTGTCATTGGATAGCTGAGATCTTTCGGTGTGAAGACCGATTTGTACTTTTTTGGTGTTGTTTACAGGTGTTTAAAGAGGCTACTTCAGTCAAGCGAAATGCTGTAGTAGAAATTTATAAATGTATCTTTTCTACATTTAAATCTTTTTAAATGATTTTTTGGCATTGGATATCTGAGAGCTTGCAGTACAAAGAACGTTTTATATTTTTTCGATTTTGCTATGGGGGTTTTAAAGGGGCTTACTTCAATCAAGCGAAATCCTATGAAGTTTTGAAGTTCATATAAATATATATTTTTCTCTTCTACATTTTAATATTTTTAAATGATTTTTTTAGCATTGAATGTTAGAAATTTATAAAGATATCTCGTCTACAAGTAAATATAAACTAATGATTACCTCAATCATGTAAAATCCCATGGTAGAAATTTATAAAGATATCTTTAAGATCATTTAAAAGTCATTTCTAAAGATCATTTTAATACTTGTAATTTTTGTTTCATTATATAACTGATATCTTTCTTTACAAAGAACGTTTTATATCTTTTCGACTTTGTCACGGGTATTTTATAATTACTTACTTCAATAGAGCTAAATCACATTTTAGAAATTTTTAAAGATATCTCGTTTGTATTTTAATTGTCTTTAAACTTTTTTTTCGGGAGGGGGGGGGGGCATTAGATATCGGAGATTTCACTGTACAAAGATCTTTTTACATTTTTTAGATTTTTTACGGGTATTTTAAAGTGGCTTACTTGAATAGAGAGAAATCCCATTATAGAAATTTATAAAGATATCTCGTCAACATTTTTAGGTAGCTTTCATTACAAAAAGTAAAAAGCTACCTATTGCAGCCGTCCGGAGGAAAGCACTTCCGGAAAATTTTGGTATATTTTCACCGATCATGACCCCCAGACCCCAAAACCACCCTCCGTTCAAATGTTGACATATATATATATATATATATAACCATATATATATATATATATATATCTGATTTTTGTCATGCGATAACTAACGTATTTATAAACCGATTTGAATGAAACTTGGTATGTACATAGTACATACAAATGTCTCGACCGAGTTCGTTGGTCAGCACCATCCGCCATTTTGTTTCAAAATGGCGGCCATTTTAAATTTTTTAAAAAATTTAAAATTTAAAATTAAATGCGAAAAAATTAAAAGTTGAAAAATATTTTTCTTTTACGTGTTAGAACTTAAAACAAAAATTCCAGAACACTTTTTATTTTGTCTATATCTTAAAAAATGATTGAGTTATAGAACTTTGAATTTTTCTTATGGCTGACATTTTGAAACGATCTGATTTTTGTCACGTGATAACACGCGTATTTATGAACCGATTTCAATGAAACTTGGTATGTACATAGTATATACAAATGTCTCGACCGAGTTCGTTGGCCAGCATCATCCGCCATTTTGTTTCAAAATGGTGGCCATTTTAAATTTTTTAAAAAATTTAAAATTTAAAATTAATAGCGATAAAATCAAAATTTGAAAAATATTTTTCTTTTATGTGTTAGAACTTAAAACAACGATTCCAGAACACTTTTTATTTTGTCTATATCTTACAAAATGATTGAGTTATAGAATTTTTCTTATGGCTGACATTTTGAAACGATCTGATTTTTGTCACGTGAGAACATGCGTATTTATGAACCGATTTCAATAAAACTTGGTATGTGCATAGTACATACAAATGTCTCGACCGAGTTCGTTGGCCAGCATCATCCACCATTTTGTTTCAAAATTGTAACCATTTTAAATTTTTTTAAAAATTTAAAATTTAAAATTAAATGCGAAAAAATTAAAAGTTGAAACATATTTTTCTTTTACGTGTTAGAACTTAAAACAACGATTCCAGAACACTTTTTATTTTGTCTATATCTTAAAAAATGATTGAGTTATAGCACTTTGAATTTTGCTTATGGCTGACATTTTGAAACGATCTGATCTGAACGATCCACAATGTTGCTTTAAAATGGCATACACTTTAAGATATCGTGGAATTTGGTGACTCTCTAAATCGCTTAAAATAAAAGCAGGTTGAATAAAAGATGACTAATTTCTAAAAATTCCTATTAATATTCAGTCTTGACAAAAACTAGTATTCAATCTTATAAAATCACTAATTTTATAAGATTATTTCTACTAATTTGAGCTTAGTATTTTTGAACAATGTAACTTACTTTAAAATAAATAAATATATATATAATTATATGAAAGCTACCTCTTTAATTTTTTAAATGATTTTTTTAGCATTGAATTTCTGAGATATTTCTGTACAAATACCTCTTTATATTTTTTTCGATTTTTTTACGGGTATTTTAAAGGTGTTTACTTCAATGAAGCGAAATTCTATGACAGAAATTTATAGAAATATCTCGTCTATATTTTAATAATTTTTTTTTTATATTGAACAGCTGAGATCTTTCTGTACAAAGACCGTATTACAATTTTTGATTTCGATACAGGTATTTTAAAGTGACTTACTTCAGTCCGAAATCCCATTGTAGAAATTTATAAAAATATCTCGCCTACATTTAAAAAAAAATATTTTTTTTTCCTTACATTGAATAGCCTTTACGATTTCATTTATTTTAAAGAGGCTACTGCAGTTAAACGAAACAATGCCTTCGCTTTAAAGCTAATGCTATGAAAGAAATTTATAAAAGTTTATCGTCTGTATTTTAATAGTTTTAAGTATTTTTTTTTCTTACTTTGCCTAGTTGATATCGATTTGCACAAGGGCCATTTTCTATTTTTCGATTTATTTTACGGGTATTAAAAAAAAAACTTTAATCAAGAGAAACAATTTACTAGCTTATAATAATTCTTTCGACGATAATCCAACGGTCGAAATTTATAAATAAATCTCGTCTGCATTTTAATATTTTGTTCCCCCTTTAATAGCTCAGAGCGATCTCTTCAAAGGCCTTTTTCTACTTTTTTAATTTTCTTTACAGGACAGTTTCATTTTCGGAACCGTTTTCAAAAGTGATATTATCCTCATATTTAAAATCTACCATCAGTATCGAAAAAAGTAAAAAGCGGCCTCTATACTAACCATCGTCAGCTATACTATGCAGAAAAAAAAAAAATTAAAAATTGGAATGAAAATATGGCATCTTTATAAAAATCTTCCGTTGGTTTAGTATAATTGAGTTTGTCTTTTCGCGTGACTGAAAAAACCGTTATTCTAAAATTTAGATCAGTTAGACTATGACAGGCTTTGGAATATATACGTATTATTTAGTTAAAATAGTATAAGAACTTTAAAAATCATTCGTTTATCTTTCTGAAAGGGAAAAAGAAAGGAAAGACAATTTATATACAATAAAGCATAAATATATCATTTACGGATGTGAATTTTACCGCAACAGAATATATTTGCTAAAGTATTGTAAATTAGTCATAATTTTTGATAGAAGTGTCAAAATAAATATATTTCTATCTTTTAAATTAGTGTTATCCAATTTAATCATGAATTGCATAATAATTACTTTATATTTTAGAGTGGGTATACTGCAAACTTTTATTGATTAAAATAGAAATATTTATGAAATATTTATGAAAAGGAACATTTAAACTAATTCATTAAGAATTGTCTAAAAGAATGATACAAAAAAAAAAAAAGATATAGAAAAATTTAATACAAATGTATTTATTCTCGAATATATCTATTCACTTTTAATGTCAGAACCATTGTTATTTTCTTTCTGCCCTTTCTTCTTTTCCCTTTGTCGACTGCAGATGACAAAAAGTTAATTCTGTTATGTTTTATGAATTAACGAATATATCACTTTGATGTTGTACGCAATTAAAGAATCTTTTTTAGAAATTAAACTTCAAATATATGGAAGAAAAATAATAAAAATGGTAAATCTGTTTTTATTCGAAATCAATAATGCTTTTAAAGTACATTTGAGATTAGATGCCTAGTTAAACAAACTTTTTGAAATCAACATGTATTTACATCATTTCTGAAATTCATTTCTGATCGAACTTCTTGCGTGAGATATCATGCATTCAGAAAAGAATGTTTTTATTTTTTCATCCCAAAGCAGCAAACAACATTTTACTAATAGCCACAGGCAAGATTTTACACCTTCGTCCCTGTAAGACTCCCTACAGGGTAAACCCATATCGTCTTTCACCCTAATTACTCTTAAGGCGTCTCCCTTTTAAAGGCGGAGTTAAACACCATTTTCGACTCTTTTAAATCAAAGTGCTTCAACTTTTTATACAAATAGCATAGATTAAATTTTTTTAAAAATCAAAATAAAAAACATTTTCTGAAAGCTAAATAATTAAACTCTGCATGCTGTTTTACCAAATTTTAAAATGTCAAACAGATTTTTCGTAATAAGACATGAAAGGTGAATTTTAAAGACTATAAAATAACGCACTTGTATCGCCTTAAAATTCAAAAAAGAAATAAAATTTCAGAATGACGTGCATACTTTAAACCTACAGGTTTTCAAAACAACAAAAATTATTAAATTTGAGCAAAATGCAAAGGAATGAAAGCGATAAATTTCTTCCATTGAAATAACATTAGCCGTTCTATCTCGGAGCGTTACTGATGTAGGGCCTTAAGTTAATATTAGGGGTCGTCCATAAATGATGCCACACTTGAACGAGGTTCATGAAATTGTGACAAGGGGGTGGTAGGGGGGGAATAAAATGTGACATCACTCATTTTTGTTAAAATAAAAACAGATAAATTATGAAGTTATTTTAAAATTAAAATATTTTTGTTCATAAAGATAAGTTTTAAAGCCGAATATGTTAAATTCTATTTTAAATTTCAAAATACCCCATTTTTTAAATGTTCTTTCATATTAATATTGTATTACGATTGCACATCAGTTATGTTTTTTGTTGTAAACCGTAACCTTATTTCATACAAAATAAGCGCATGAATCATTTTTGCTATTCAGTTCACAAATTTCATTAAAACACATAGTTAACATTTAAAAATAAAATTTTAAATATTATCTAAAACGTAGTGCTTTGTTTCTGAACTAAAAGTATATGTGTACGTAATATAGTATGACATGTGACAAGAGGGAGGGAAAAGTGAAGTACGACACTTTGTGACAAAGGGGGAGGGAATTAAAAAATATGAAAAATTGGTTGACATCATTTATGGACGGCCCCTTATATCATATTCTAATTAAAATAGCCGAAATACATTAAAAAAATATTTTAACATTAAATACTTAGAAACGTTACTATTTTAAAAAAGTTTTCCTCTCATATTTTTCATAATTTGAACTCTGGAAAATTGAACATTTCTTATGCTGCTGAAGAGTTCGAATTAACGAGAGACGGCTGTATTTCTAACTGAGAAATACACTATACTTCTTATACATTATAAAACAATATTTATGATAAAAATTAATTAAATCCAATTGATTTTTTAAATCATCAGATTTTATTCAAATTTCATTCACCTTTTATATAAACATTTTAATAAATATTTTAATTTTTCTTAAAAAAGGTGTTATAATAAAAATAAAATACATTGACATGTTTTGGAACCGTCAAATAAGTTCCATAGTCATAATATAAATCTTTATATTATGACTTTAGATTTATATTATGACTATGGAACTTATTTGACGGTTCCGAATCATGTCAATGTATTTTATTTTTATTATAACACCTTTCTCAAGAAAAATTAAATTTTTTATTAAAACAATATTTATTTCTATATGATATTGACACTAGTACCCAGAGATATGAAAATTAGGTTTAAAATAAAAAGGTTTGTTTAAAGCTTACGAAAAGTCGATAGAAAACGCTTTTGAAGCAAACGAAACTCCGTACTCGTTCAACAAGTTAGAGATAAAATGATTTAAAAATGAAACAAATTTAGCTTAAGCTAATGTCTCAGCTTTATGCTAACGCTTAATCTTTAATCTAACATTTAATTTTCATATTATAGTGTCAGCTTTTAACCAAAAAAATATATTTGAAATATCTCTAACAGTTCAATAGTTATGATTATGAAAACTGCTTAATTTAATTAAATAAAAATATGTATACTGACAGACGTTAATTTCAAAAAATAATTTAAATTAACTTTAATATTTAAAACTCGATATTTTTTAGAATTTAGTGATTGTAATTATCATTAGTTTTAACGAATTGAACATTTAAATGGTGTTTAATGAATTAAAGACGTTAAGTTACTTTCAAAAGACACCAATGAAATATCAAAACGTACAACTTTGAACCTAAACCAAAAGACTCCTGCGCAGCATCTCTGAAAAACTTTAAATAATGTGGAAATACAACTTACATAAAGTGGAAGACGACATGGATTAAATATGTTTATAGTAAAAATCTTTTCTAGATAAACTAACTTTAGTCCATAAATTCCATATTATAAACCACAGGTTTTATTACCTAATCCAGACAAAGTTCAAAACGGAAAATTCTTGTGTAATTGTTTTAAACGTCTTACTTTATATTTTCGCAAGGAGGATACTGAACACGAATCTTGAAGTCTTACAAAATGTCTTCCAGCAAATATGAAAAACCGCAGCTATTTTGAGGTTTTTTGGCTTATTATTTCCAAAGTAAACTTTTTACACAAAATGTAACCCTGTGTTAAACTACAGATGAGAAAATTACCTACAATTCATATTCTCATCTTTTTTTTTTTTTTGTTCGAAATGTAGCTTCCCTACAGACGTTGAAAAATCGGCAAAAAAGCAGTAATTTTTGAAAATCGCAAAAAAGTTATTCTTTTACACTCTTCAATTCTTAACACTAAATGTGAAAATTTCACTATAAACATTTGCTAACTTACTCACAAACATACGTGTAGATTTTATATTGTTATGATATAAGTAAAGAGTTTGACTTTGAAAATTCGGCTCTCAAAGATCCGGCAATTTGAAAATTCTGGCATCAAAGTCATCTCCTCATCCCATTTTTTTTCACTTACAATTTACGAGAGAGGTAAAAAGTAGCAATTACTTATGAATTAAGAACTGTGATTAAAAAAAGGTGCATTAGCGGACAATGAGATAGCTAATGGTATGCTAAATAGGACCCTTCATAAAACTTTACATCTCTCGTAAGTTGGAAGTAAAAAAACGGGGATGGGGAGATGACTTTAATGCCGGATTTTTTAAATTGCCAGATCTTTGAAAGCTGATTTTTCGAGGTCAAACTCTTTACCCATATCATAATAATATAGAATCGAATAATAGATGAGTACGTTAGCAAACGTTTAGAGTGAATTTTTAACATTTTGGGTTATGATTGGTAGGGTGTAAAATAACACATTTTTGCGATTTTCTAAAATTTCTGATTTGCGCGGATTTGTTAACGCCTCTTTTATAATATTTATAGTTGCAGCTCAGAGGAATGAGGATATAGACCATTGGAAAATCTCGTAATACTCAAATTTTTACACCTTTTCTGTTACTGAAACTAAAAATAAGCACTTCACTCTAACCTTTATTTTATAGATAAAATTCTCTACAATTTATGTGTAATTTCTTTCGACCCTGAATAATTATGAGAAAAACCATGTCGAGTGCATAAAGTATTCAGCTGCCTGTTTATTGAAAACATACATCTTAAAAAACATCACTATACGTCCGCACAGATATGCAAAATGCTGACATTGGGTTATATAGATACAACAAAAACATTAACCGTGATTTGATCGTTTTGTGTGAAAATTGTTTAAGGGTATTGACATACAATGTAACAAAATGGGTAGGTAAGTATTTTTTTTAATACAACACTTATTAAATGATTATTGACTTGAAATGACATTCAACAGTCAAACCAAACCTCTTGGCCAAAGGTTACGTGGTTGCAGGCATGTCTTCTAATTCTTCCATTCGTGAAAAAAATAAAATATATTTACTTACGCACCTGAAAGAGAAGGAACCGATTTTGTCCCGACGGAAAAGATCGCCACAGCAATCGTAGGCAAGGGTTGCAAGCACACTATATTCGAAGAATAGACTTCTGAGTAGCTCTGGTGCAAATGGTATTTTTAAAAACGTTGGAACTAATTGTAGTTAATTAAGAAATAATTCATGCGCCATTTTTTACAAAATGATTATTATATCTTTTTTGTTAGTCCTCTTTTACAACTTAAACTTTTACAGGCCAATGTTCCTAATTGGGAACATACGTTTAAAAATTTATTAAAAATTAAAATTAATCAAAATTGACTTGAAAAAATTAGCAGAAATAGTAAAAAAGATTACTTGATTTTTTGAAATAGAATTTACATTCCTATCATTTATGGGGAGACGTACAGAAAATCATAATAATGACAAATGACCACCGGAAGTGATCAATGTTCCCTATTGCGAACATTCTGAAAATTACATGTAAAAAAATTTCCACCATGTTAATGCCTAATATCTGTTAACTAAAGCATTAGAAGTCATAATACGCAAAAAATCTAAAATATGACTGGTTCCTAACTTCGTTAGTAAAAGGTTAAGTCATGAATCGGTTAAATTTGAACCTCGATTAAGGAAACATATCAGCCTGTTGTACGTATTACGAACCACAATTAAAAAACAGTAATAATTTAGTTCTAATTGTTTGAAAATTGTATAGTTATACAACCTATATTAGACAAGAAAACATTTTAGTGAAAAAATAAATATGAAATGAAATTAATTAGCATAATTACCATATTTAGTATAGTAATGCATAATTACTTTCAAGTGCTACAAAGACTTCTCGATCATCCTCATCTTCTTCGATTTCAGTAATTCACTGCATTGTAACTACTGTAATATATTGTACTGGAATGGACCTTATGAACGTGACGTCAGACCCAGAGTTGGCGGCATGCTAATATGTTATTCTAGCCACTGCACCTCCAGAATGCCAATATGCGCAGGCACAAACATCGCTAGCAGACAACTTGAACTTTGATTCCATGTTGAATGGATACATTTTAAGAGAAAATTTACAAATTTAGAGACTTTCTCGCAAGCAGAACAACAATTTAGAATTTATATTACAATATATTAAATATATGCTGCGACAACAAACAATTCTTTTCCGGCATATTAAATAATAAAAAAAAGCAATAATAACTCACACTCTACAAATTGCTATGCTAAATACCACCAGTAAAAACCGACAACAGCCGAATTTTAAAATGAAACTCTGGTTGCATGCATAAGGTCCATTATTGTAATACATAATATAATCTTCGAAATCTGGAATTTACGGAACCGGGACAAAGCGATATAATTGAAAATTACAAATTACTGAAAAAATATCAAAAATACTTAAATTTACTTAATAGTGATATTTGTTTGTAAGGACTATTTTGTGTTAGCATCTATAACATAAAGAATTTAACATACTTTATTCAGTGCAAGATAGCATTCTTTTCTATAGCATGCATGGAACATTATTTTTTTTACAGAGCTACACAATATAATTCAGATACATTATGATCTCTAAATGACTGTTAGAGAAGTTATGTATTTAGTTGTTTGATAGGTTTTCAGGGTTATTAAAATTTTAGCATAAAATGTGTTGAGAATTTTAAAGATCATGATGTCTAAACTTTAAAATAATTCAGAGCTCCCTTCAAAAAATAAAATACATTAATGTCTATGGTTAAGGGAATTTATCTGGTGGAGAAGAAAAGAAGTGAATTCTAATGTAATCCTATATGGAAAATACTTAATTTTCATGTTCACTCGAAAATTTTTTAGAACACGTAAACAGGAAAGTTTTTTATCCCTTTCTAAGCTCTAAATTTTTATATATTTCTCTAGTCATAAAATACAAACGCGTAAAGAATACTTTTTTAACTTTTCGGAATTTTTTAAACTTTATCAAGAATTTTAAAATAGTCATCTTTAAACTATTAGAAGCTTAGAGGGGAATACAGAACCTGCCTATCTCCGTGCTGAAAAAAATATTGTTTAAATTTCCAGATTTGAATAAACAAAAGGAAAAGTATTTTTCCCACAGGATAACATGAGGTTCAACTTCATTCTTTTACACCAGATAAGTCCCCTTAAGAATTGATCAAAGTACATTTTATTTGCATTAGGCTTTTAACAGAATGAAATTCTACTGTAGTAAATGTTGTGCATTTATTATAGGTAAGTTCATACACACAACAGCAGAAAAAGATTTATTTATGGTTGTTATAACATCCCAAGTGATTTGAATATAAAAAACAACAAATGCAATCAAACAAATTTTCAAATTCATTATAATCTATTGATAAGAGTGGATGAAAAAGTGCTTTATATTGTTTAAGAGTTTTCTTTAATTTAACTAAAGGTTGTATGCACTAAGAAATTTAAATATAATATTAAATTTATGTTCAGAATGGTATAAATGGTTATCAATATATTGCATTCCATGGAACATTTTCAGTCTCTTTTAATCTTACTACCATTTCATGTACAGGGTGATTATAGTTTAAAATACACTGTTTAGAGCTTTTTAGTTTGTTCTGGTTTACAGATATCGATGATACTTGGGAAATATGTTATATGGATCATTAGGAAAAGAAATTTGCAATAAAATTAATCGTTCAAATTTAAAATGATAGATGACGATTTCCATCTGCGAAATGAACGTTATGGAAATTTAGAACGGTTTAAAAAAGCACCAGTGGCTGCCGTAAAACCTTTCTGCACCATGTTATTTCAGAAAAAAGAATGAGCATTACTGGTGAAATTATTTTATCAGAAAGGCTGAAATTAGGCTACAAGATGGTGAACTACCTCACATAGCCCGAGCAGTAAAGGCAGTGTTTCGTTCCCACTTTTAATATGATCAGATAATTTTGATAAGTTTTCTGACAACCTGGAATCCTTTTTTCCGGACTTGATTCTTTGTAAACATTTACGGGGCGGGGGTTCGGACAGCATCTGTCCGGCTTTACATGCATTCTCGGACAGATGCTGCACGATCCTCCGTGAAAAGGTCAATTCTGATTGTCAGAGGCTCTGAAAGATCGTATCTATGATAAAAACGTAAATAATCTGCCTAATTTTAAAGTCAGCATAACTCGTCATGTTCTGCAAGAGATAAAGAAACCTTTTGTGGGACTGTTGAACACGCTATTACGCGTTTTGAACATGTGCTTAGTACAAATGGGATACAAACTGAACATATGCTGTGAATAAATAAAATTTTGTCTTTTTAGTTTGAGTTTTCTGATTTTCATTTGCCTTATTCTCACCTGGTAGTTGAAATTTGAAGTACATTTTTTATTGCAGATTCCTTTATCGGCATAGTCCATATAATGCATTTTTGGAGTATCATAGATATCTCTTTACTAGCATTTACTTTAAGCAGGTTGAAATAGGATAACTTTAATTATAACCACCTTGTATATGAAAATTAATGCATCATGTACAATACTAATTAAAGCATTTGAATGCATTACTGTGTATACTCACTCTTGTTACATAATATTTTACTCAAATTCTAAAATATTTTTCTGGTTGACACACAAATAAATATCATTCTCAGGATATGAAAATGTCTCATGCAGGACGATGTTCATATATTAACACCACACTACGAAGCACAACAGTAGATGTATTAGAATGCAGAAATAACAAAGAAAGTGTCTAAAATGGAAAACACAAATTCAATGAGATAGACTAGCATTTGGATGGGAACGCAGTCGTAAGGAAAAGTATTTTTAATCTTCAATGTTTAAACAAAGTTAGTTTTTTTTTTGTCAAATATCTTCATTATGCAAAATCATGTTTATCAAAAGTTTTTATTTGAATATCTTCGACCATCAGTAAATTTTACAGGCTTAAAAACCTTTGTAATGTAAAAAAATGTAAATTAAAGATAGTACAGGTTTTCATATATGTCAACAGTAGTTAACAGAGAATAATAAATTACGGAAACGAAAATAAACATTTTGATTACTGTAATGTGATAATTTCATTGTATATCTCATCCAAAACTTTTCTCACCAAGATGAATTAATAGATGCAGGATTCTATCCTACTCTTGTTCCCCCTGAGAAAATATATTTCAAGATATTTTAGACTTTCATTTTTAAAATGATAACCTATAACGAAATGGCATGTTTACAAACAACCACTTCTGTAAACAAATCTACCACTCTATTTTTGTCATTAGAATTATTGTAGGATTTATTTGGAGGACGTACACTAATCATATCATTGCCCTGTCGAACGCAGACCAATCAAATCACTCTAAGTATTGGTAACATAAGAGTTACAAGAAACGAACAGGAGTTTCTTGCTTATCCACAGTTATTTACTCACATTGACGTCAGCTGCCCTTTCCTTATTCGACTTCAATACTTCATCATTTCGCAAAACTCATCTAAGATAACTCAGTGGGCATCGCTGTGTATGAGATCTGAACAAATGGAAAGTATGTACATGGACATGAAATAAAATTAGTCATAACAGCTAATCAGTTAAAGCATAGTTTATAGACAATCAGAGCAGAGCCGTAGATAAGGAGGAGTTAGGGGCGGCTCAGCCTCACTAAAACATTTTAAACACATTAAATGAATTTATGTTCAAAAGATGCAAATGAAATTCTATTCAAAAATGAAATTCAGTTACGAGGACCTTTCATAGTTTTTACAGAAATACTGAATTGTAACTAAAATAAGTGTTTCATCACTCGCTCACTCTATTTACACATATGAAGCTAACATGCTCTTTAATGTTGCACAAGTTTAACACTCAAATTTTCCATCATCATAATCTTTTTTTAGCTTAAAATGAATTCTTAGCCAATATGCGCATTTAATTTCGAGCTAATCAGATATTTTTGCGGCAGTTATCGCAGAACATGCAAACGAAGAGATGGAAAACAAAAACATTTTTGTTCTCCATAGTAAGCCTTTACTGATCATTTCAGAAAAAACACTATTTTTTATATAACATTATAAAGGATTTTCACCAGTATGAATTAATACATGCTTTGCTAAATCACTGTTCCGAGTGAATTTTTTGTTGCATATCTCACAGACAAAAGGTTTCTCACCAGTGTGAGATAACAAATGACTACACAAATGACTCCTTTGAGAAAAATTCTTGTTGCATATCTCGCACATAAAAGGTTTCTCACCAGTATGAATCAACCTATGTCTACATAAATCACTTTTAGAGGAGAACTTTTTGTTCCATATCTCACATGCAAAAGGTTTCTCGCCAGAATGAATTAACAGGTGTGAGCTTAAATTACTCTTACGAGAGAATTTCTTGTTGCACATCTCACAGACAAAATGTGTCTCACCAGTGTGAGTTACTAGATGCTTGCTTAAATTAGTCTTATTAGCGAATTTCTTGTGGCATATTTCACAGGCAAACAATTTTTCCCCTGTGTGAATCAACAGATGTCTGTTTAAATTACTCTTATGAGTGAAATTTTTGTTGCATGTCACACAAACAAAAGGTTTCTCACCAGTATGAATTAAGAGATGTTGGATTAAATTACTTTTATGAGTGAATTTCTTGTTGCATATCTCACAGAAAAATAGTTTTTCACCAGAGTAAATTAACAGATGATTGTTTAAATAGCTTTCTTGTGAGAATTTCGTGTTGCATACTTCACATATAAAAGATTTTTCATCAGAATGAAGTGACATGTGTCTGCTTAAATTACCATTTTGAGAGAAACTTTTGTTGCATACCTCACACACAAAACATTTTTCTTCAGTGAACAAGAAGCTGTTTTTCTAAATAGATTTTGTAAAGAAATATGTTGCTCCATATTTCAGACTTCAAAGATAGTTTTGATTGATTTGATCTCCAGCTAACTTTATAGCATCTGCAATAAACAGAAAGACATTAATCACTTTTATGATTCATAAAAAATACTTTGTAAGCAAAAAAATGTACCATGAAAAAAATAATTAATTTGAATTCAAGTAAAATTTGTATGATATTATCAAAAACTACAATAGAAGCCTAATTATCTGATTCTTGTAAAACTAAAACTTCATCAGGTGCATTTCGTAAAGATATACTGATTAAAATTTATACATAATTATAACATGTAATCTAAATACCTACCATTAAAAAACAAATTTATCACAAAGAAAATATTAAACATTAAATTGTTATGATGAATATTATAAAAGCAAATTTAAAGATAAAATTGTATAATTTCAAATCTTCAGTGAAAACAATATATTTAACAGTGAGGCAAAAAACAACTATTTTTGCGGCAAGGACAATGCAATGTACATTATGTGTTTAGTTTGAATTCCTCCTAAATTATTAATTTTTCAATCTAATATAAAAGATTTTGCATTCTTCCTTCAAGCCTTATTGTATGGTAATAATTTATTTATTAGCATTTTTACCATGTTTAACACATTGAATGCCATGTCAGTCACAGATCACTGACACCGAACTTTTCGTTTTTGACCGCTTCAGTCACTGGTGTTAGACATTGTAAAATATGATATAGAACAAAAAATATGTAATTATTGTTAACTAATTCCGCATTTACTTAACTTTTATTTATTAAAGGATTACATCATTAAATAATAGGCGGCTTAGACGGAAAGTTCAGAGTCAATCACCCAACGGAAAATCACGTGACACCCAAAGTATTAAAAGCCTATGTAGTTGATAATTGTAAATCAAAAAGTATTTTTTCATGGATTTTCAAAATTCAATTCACTTGAGCGGTACATACAAATGGATGATGCGATGTGTATTGTGAAAACATCGAACTGAGTTATGATATAGTATGCAGTGACTTGAATAATCATAAAAAAACATTAGACGCGGTGTTAACAAATTTCTGCCACGGTGGTTAAAATGAAGGGTTGTAACCGGTTTACCGTATGTACTCGCGTATAAGTCGACTCCTAACTTATGTTGTTTAAAATAAGAAAAATTCCAGACCCGCGTATAAGTCGACCCCCCTCCAAAAGGGGAGACCGATTGACTTTCCCCCGAAAATGACTGATTCCTAGGACTCGTTGCGGAATGAAACGACTCCGAGAAGGACCAATTCCTCAGACTCGTACCGAAATGAAACTACTCTGTAAAGAAGCGATTCCTCGGAATTGTTTGAAAAACAGCGACTTCTCTGAATCGTTTCGAAATGAAACGACTCCGAAAAGGACGATTCCTCAGACTCGTTCTGAAATGGAACAACTCCGAAAAGGAATGATTCTACGGAATCGTTCCGATATGTTACGTCCGAAAAATTATGCTTAAAGTCATAAATCGGAATAGGAAAATGACGAAGAAAAATTGGATTCATTTCTTTTTTTCTTGAACTCGTTCCTTTTTTCTGGAATATGTTCCATTTTTCTCGGATTCGTTTCTTTTTTTCCGATCGACTTTGAATGAATCGGTCCTATTGGTGAACGATTCCTTAAAATTCACGATTTTACCCATCTCTAATTTTAGTATTGGAAATGTATTCTTGACATAAATCACACTTTTTTTGTTCTTTGCAACAAAGTAGGGTAGATTATTTTTTTGAAAAATAAACTAGAAATGATCTTAAATTCAGAATCGTCGAGATTGGAAGTTTTCTAGATTTTGGATTTTGTACTCTAGAAACAATGGGGTGTTGGGAAGAAATAAATACAATGATATTAGAGAAAATAAATATCATTTATATTGTCACATGTGAAATAGCGATAAAATGAGGAAACAATTCCAATTTCATTGAACAGTATATGCTGTACTGCTTCCTTAAATTCTCAAAACATTTGTTTACTTGTTAAGTCATAACATAATGTTAAAATAAAATGTTGAAATATGCTAATTTTTTTTCAGATAAAGGGGACAAAAATCACTTAAAATATTAAAATCTTAAAAATTATTCAAAAAGACTGCATTGAAAATTTAAAGCCACTATTTATTTACCATAAAGTATGTATGTTATAGTTTTTAGCAGTGATATCTTGTAATACAAGTAAATATAAAAAAAAATAGAAAATTCTGAATGATATATTTTTTAAATACACTAGATGAGTATCTAAAATTTTGTTAAAATTTACAGTGCTAATTTATGGTCAAAAAACGAGTTTTGGTGCAGAAAAATCCGTTTTTAGAACAGAAAAAAAACCAATTTTGGGACAGGAAAATTAGTTTTTGGAGAAAGAAAGAGAAAAACAGTTTTGAAGCAGAAAAATACACTCAACTTTTTTTTTCTTTGCGCCCCTTCAAGGAATTTATTTTTCGCGTTTTTTTCTCTTTTTTTGACAAAATCTGTCGTTTTTTTCGCGATCTTTCGACGAAATCTGTCGTTTGCGATCTTTAAAAAAAAATTCCGTTTTTCAAGATTTTAGGCGAAAGATTCCATTTTCTACGCGATTTTTTTTGACGAAATTAGCCGTTTTTTCACGATTTTTAACGAAACTTACCATTTTATCATGATTTTTTAACGAAATCTGCTATTTTTGCGATCTTTTGTCGGAATCTGCAGTTTTTCGCGATCTTTTGATGAAATCCTTTCGTTTTTTTCTGGCGATTTTTGGATGAAATTTGTCGTTTTTTCGCGTCCTGTCTACGTTTTATTCCCCTAATAATCTCATATTTATTTTCTTTTCGAAGTTGGCAAATTTGTCTGCAAGCACAAAAATAAATCAGCGACGCACGTCGCCCACTTTCTGCTACCAGGAACTTTTTTAATCCTGAGTTTTATAACTCTTTTTCAAAACAAGGAAATGTTTGAAAATATTCTTCCAAGGCCAGCATTACTTACTGGCAATGTGTTTAATTTAAAATAAGTATTGGATATAACTTTCTATTTTGATTTTTAAACTGAGACTTTAAACATTCTAATAATTGTTTATACAAAATTGTTTATCCAAAATTATACAACCATATTACAACAGAAATTTTATTTATTACATAACTCCTGTTTTTCTAATAGTACAAATTTATTTATTTTTAAATTAACACAATTCACAACATTTCATCTATTTATTTATCCAAAATAAATCATACTTAAGGGATTTAATATTAGAAAAGAAGTCTCAGATTATGTTATGAAATGAGTTTCTACAAGTTGTAGTCAGTTTTTGCCAATTAAAACCACTTTCTGCTACTGTCATGTCGGAAGCCATTTTCTGCAAGCCAAAACCCATCTCTGATAAGATGAGAGGAAAAATTCCCACAAACAGAATATTTTAATTGTGAAAACAAATCAACCAACAAACCCTTTAGTATCTTAGATTTAAAAAAAACTATCAAAACAGCAATATTTCAAATGATTGTGTTGCAAATGTAATTGTCATCTAGAGGCAGCATAAAAATACCTACTTAAGAATAAGATTTTAAATTTCAATTTGAAAGTAGGGAAACAGAGTTAGAATAGTAACTAATTTATTATAGTGATTTTTAAGCATTACAAGAGACTGGTTTGACTCAAATATTTTACATTAAAATTGCACCATATTTCGAGGCAAGTAACAAATAAATGATATTTTCACAGACAATTCCTTTCATAATACTGTTCTATTAGTATAATAAATTAAAAGTCTAATAAATTAAAACAGATGTTAAAAGGAGAAGTGCACATTAGAAATTGTATAAACGTCTAAAATAAGGTTATTTTTCCATGAAATAATAATTTAAAAATCAATTTACTCTCATAACAAATTGGCATAGGGCACCTGTATTAGTTTCTTATATATTTGTAAAAGACAATTTTCTATTATAATATGATAGATTCTCTCAAATCCACAACACTTTTTTAATTTTTAGTTGAAAAAATTCCAGTGGCTTCTTTTTGCATAGCGAAACATTTTATTTTAGGTACCCAAAGTTGATGGTTTGGTTGTGTAAACATTCCACTTTCAATTTATTTGTTTATTGAACAACATACATCTGACTTGTGTGCTCGGCATGAAGCCTGCTTATAAGCCATCGTCAATATACAGGGACGAGATAGCACACAAGGAAATATTACAACACAAGAGAAGTACAACCAGGAGCTCCACACAAAGAGTGTGTGCAATGGAGCCAGTGGGATTCGAACCCACAACCTCACGATCAGCGGCGTGATGTCTTAACCACTCAGCCACGGAGGCCCTTCCACTTTCAATTTCAGGAAGGGAATTTTAATCAAAAACAAACTGCAGATAATTTTCTGCTTTATAGTTTTTGTTAGATGGGGGTTTTCAGCAGGCATTGTAACTTTAAAATAACTGTTTGTATTTTAATAAAAATTTGTTACGCAGTCTAATTTACTATTATTTTAACTTGCTGAAAATTTGAAAGAAATCAGTCAAATTACATAGGAAATGGGATTTTTACAGCATTGAAAAAGAAAAGTTTCTATTTCTTTTTATCTTTGCTTGTAATGCAAACTTGTTAACACATTCACAGAGTCTTATTTATATTTAAAGACTAGAATTTAAAAAAATCATGCAAAAAATGAGGGTTTTTTTGGGGGAGGGATTGATTTATATGACAGCTTTGATTTTTTCCGTATTTTTAACAACATAAGTTAGAGGATCCACATATGCGCTAGTATATATAATAGATAATTTAATGTTAAAAATGAACAGCATGCAAACATAAAATTATTAAAAATTAATAAAAATTTATATTTTAATAAATTACCTCAAAATTAAAAAAATGCACCTTCTGAAAAAAAAACTTTTGTTAAAGTAAAAGTCTCTTATTCTTTAATTAAAAAAAATAAGCATAGTTTTTATTTATTTTTTCTTTCATAACAAAACAATAGAAAGTATGTCCAAAGGACATGATATGATTTTGATAAAATTCTGACTTCCAGCTTAAACTGTATTGAATAAAAAATAAAAAAACTACACATGGCTGTCTCAGTTTCCTTGATTTCTTTCTGTGGTTCACCTTTCTTTGTGGTTCATTTTCTAATACTTTAATTTTATAAAAATTTGTAACACAGCCTAATTTACTGTTCATGCAACTAGCTGAAAATCTGAATGAAATTTATCAATTATCGATGGAGATGGCAAATTTAGATGTACAGTAGATTGAAGTTTTGCAAAAATGCTCATTTTTGAACTTTTTTCGAAAAACATTTTAAAATGTTAAGATAAATTTATTTTGGTTGTATTTATTTGAAAATGCATATTTAATATACCAAATGTTTAAATACGATCCGATCATGCATTTTTTAATAATCTATGTGCATTATAACTTAGCATATTTTTATACCTTTTTCGCATATAACAGGCAAAAGTTGTATTTATTTGAATCGATCGTTAGTTTCTCTCTTATTTATGTCCCTTGGTCTTCTTTAAATTTTGCTATATGTCAAAGATCATATATTTGGGCAAATGGCAGCAGTATACTTCAAAAATAAGACTGGAAGGTGAGAAGGTGTTGAAGCAGGATTCTAAGAGAGCGCAATGACTCGTCATAATAGTGAGGGAGTGAAGGACGAAATAGATGAGAACCAAAATCCGACAAAGGATTTTTTTTTTGTTTCTCCATGCTCAGTTATCTGCGACATTTGTTCAGTGTGAACTTGAAATCTTTTTCTAGTGAGATAAAGTGCTTTTTAGGTCGTTTAATGTTCCATTACAGTTTTTGGTGAGTTTTACTACGACGAGCTTAGAAATGACTAGTACGAAGGACTGTGGTAATGTCCCAATGGGAATGTGGTAACAACACGCGATAGCATGAAAAGTAGCCTTTAGGAGACATTATGCATATTGAAAGTATTGCAATTGCCAACTTATGCTGATAATCATGCGCCACTACTACTGGTTGCTTCACCATGTAGAAGTTGTGACAGCAAAGGATACGAATCTCGACATAGATAAAAACAAAGTCAGAAGAGAGAAATAAAAACTTGGAAAGAAGATACAGGCAGAAGAAGTTATTGAAAGAAGGAAAATTTTGTAGGTAGAAAGGATAAAAGTATATTCAGAGGAAAAAAAGGACAAGCGGCATCGTCGGGAGAAAGGCGAGGAACACATCACCGTGTTGTTTGAACCTGGTTAGGAATATTTGGGTCACTTGATACCTCGTTCCGGTCACGGAAATAGCAAAATCAAAAGGAATAGCAAAATCATTATACAATCTTTCAAGGTACCACAAGTTAGACTTTTCTCAACTGACGTGGTATCAGGGTAACGGGTCAAGGTCAAAGGTCCGTTGCCCAAATACGTGACCTTTGACACATAGAAAAAATATAAAGAAGACCAAGGGACATAAGAGAGAAACTAACAATCAATTCAAACAAATACAACTTTTGTCTGTTATATGAGAAAAAGCTATAAAAATAGGCTAAGTTATAATGCACATAGATATTAAATAATGCATGATTAGATCTTATTTAAACATTTGATACATTAAATATGTGTTTTCAAGTAAATACAACAAAAATAAATTTAATTTAAAATTTTTTAATTTTTTTCGAAAAAAGTTCAAAAATGAGCATTTTTGCAAAACTTCAAGCCGTTTGCGGCAGAGTAAGGAAATGTCCAAAAAATCTCATATTTTTTGTATGAATTGAGTGCCACCAGTGGCCACTTTTCCGCACCCGCCATCATCGAAAATCAAAAAAAAAGTTTTTTTTCGGCCCACCCTATTATATAATTACGAGTGCTATTAAATATATTAATATATTAAACTTAAAACAATTGCGGTAACTTATATTTTTTCAAATGATTTTAAAAAATACATATTGAAATGAAACTAAACCGGATTATGTTTATTGTACACGATTTATTTTAGAAGAAAATAATATCATTACGTCTCAGACATTATGTTTGTTTTACTATTACAATGCTGAAGTATATCTTCTTTTACTATAAAATTATGTCAACTAACTTTTAAAAATTACCAGTATTTGTGAAATTATAAATTATTTAAAGTATTCAATCTATTTAGTCAGAAACTGCATTCTATTTTAATATAAGTTTTTAATTGTGAATGCGAATGTTGTGATTTAATACTATCTCACTGATATTAATCACAATGTTATAGAACACATCATGAAGTTTATGCTGTTCTTGATTTAAAAGATGAGCATTTTAATTAATAAAAACAAAGTTTTAATTCTGATGCAGAAATTTTGTATCTTGGGGGTATTTTCTTAAAGTTTCATGCCCTACTCTAAATATAGTATCCACTGAGAAACGTCTCTGATCGATCGATAATTCTCATACATTTATGGCACGGTGACGTTTTGAGCTACTGAAGATACTGACTCACTTGACTGTCACTCACTGACTTTAATAAAAATGGTGGTTGTTACATCTGTTGCAACCCCCCTCTTTTTTTAGGCTTCCATTTCGGTCCCTTTTGAAGTCAGGTCATTTTTGTAGTGCCTTCGCGTCATATACTTGTTAAAGTTTTATTTTTCTTAATTTTATGTATCAATCATGGAAGTTCAGTTCTAGTTACCCAAGAAATCGAATACCAGCTCTTTTAAGCACTGCCTTGTTGAGCAATATAAATGCTTATTGCACAAGCCCATATTGGACATTGCAACTGAAATGATAATCATTTCCATAACTTATTAATTTACATCAGCATGCCTAATTTCGTAACTCTGGTTACACTTTTTCTGGTTTCATATATTTTTTGAAACAGTGTGTAGTTTACATTCGAAAAAAAGTTAAATTTTGATTATTTATTTTTATATTTTTCTTAAGTGTTTTTATTTTAAAAATTTTGTGTCAAATTTGAGTTTTAACCAGTTTTTTTTTGAGTTAAAAGTAAGTATGCTATATAAAAATTCTATCTACATGACCCTTATTTTTATGCTACGCACAGTTACTTTAAGGTTTCAAGTATTACTTTAAATATAGCATTCCACTGTTAAACTTCTCTGATCGTTCGATAATTCCCATGCATTTGTAGTACGGTTGAAGCGGTGGCTGTGACTTTTCCGATTCATTGATGGCAACAATTTAGAACTACAAAACCGCTTTAATTAAAACTCTAAATGGTATATCTCTTAGAAAAACACCCTTTTTTGGGCCCCCTAGTTGAACTTCTTTTGAAATCGGATCACTGTTTTTAGCGCCGTCATACCGTGTACATCTTAAATGTATATATTTTTTAATTCCATGTATAAATAAAGATAGACCAGTTCTAATTACCTGAGAATTCGAATACCGGCTCTTTAATATGCTACCTTGTTTCTTTTTCTTTTTTTTTTTGCAATTTATATTCTCATTACATATGCCCCCATTGGTCATTGATACTGAAATGATAATCATTTGAATAACTTAACAATTTACTTCAGCATGCCATGTTTCGTAACTATGGTTCAATTTTTCAGGGTGCATATATTTTTAGCAACAGTGTGTAGTTTACGTTTTAAAACAAATTGAGAATTGCACGTGAAGCGTAGCAAATGAGGTGCGTTCGTACGGTAGCGAAGTTTTCAAAATATTCAGACCTCGCTGTTATAGTAGACAGTACTTCGGATATAATATGGTCGAAATCATTTTTGTGTCCCTGTAACTATACATGAAGAAACTTTTATTACACCTCAGCAACGTATATCATATTCTTAAAATGTGAAATAGTTTAATATAATTAACACACGCCCCAAACAAAGTTTTGCCGTGTAGCATTATGTAGTGGAATACTTTTGTGTGACCCTGTAATTTAATAATAAATATTCATTGCATCACAGATTGTACAGAATTTATATTTTAATATATATAAACTTCATAAATTCATTATATTCGAAAGAGTTTAACATCATGAAAATATACTTGAAACTATTTATTCCTATTAATCGTAATGTAATGGAGTACTTTTGATTTTCCCTCTAATAAAACTATACATCCGATTTTCATAAAATTAAAAATAACTCGACAAATTTAAGCTAAAATTACGTATTTGAAATATCGTGCGATTTAGTGGGCAATTTTTGCTTTGTTGTATGCGGGCAGACAAACAGATGGACATACAGACGGATTCACAGGTTGAAAGAAAAATATAGATGCTAGTTAATTTATATAATTACGGACACACTTAACCTTCCCACTGCTGCGTCCGGATATATCCGTTCACTCGGCGGCTGGTTTCACTGCAATTGAAGCTTTACTTAAAATTAATATAATTCTACAAATATAAACCAGTTTTAAGAAATTAATCTATGATTGATTCTTTCAAGACTTATAAGGATATACGTAACAGAAATATTATACTGGGTTTGAAAATCACTGTTTTATTTTCATTTAAAATAAATTACAGTGAAAACAACATTACAATTTTGCCCTTTTGCGGTCAGGAGGTTAAAATTATTCAGATCTTGATGTAATAGTACACAGTATGTCGGATAAAGTGTAGTAGCCAAATTATTTTGCGTGTTCCTGTAAATACTATCTGCTTCTTTTATATAGGAAATAACTTATAATATTCCTCAGCAAAATATATCAATCTCATAAAATTTTAAATAGTTAATTACAATTAACAAACGAACGCATAAGCAATTTTCAACTTTGTTGGAAAGTGATAAACATGAATCATGATTTATCAGAAGCAATTTGAAAATTTTAAATTACAGTTTCTAGAAAGTTGAATATTACCCAAAGTGTGTTTAAAAAAAATATGAACAAAGCTGACGTTAAGGCTCCTGATCTGCAGATTTACTAGTTACGGAAATATTGACATAAAGAATAGTTTTAGCGAAAACCGACCAATTTTTCCATTTTTAAAATGGAATTAAATTAAAATTAAATAATTAATTTGAACGTCTCCACTCTCATTGAACACAGTTCAGTTTGCGCTACTTAACCACTCCTAACGATTCAGATTTACATCTCAAAATGTAAGTTTATGTCTAAGTTTCTAAAAAAATTTTATGAGATGCAAAAAAAAAAAAGGTAAAAAATAGTTGCTCGTTACTCTAAAGTCTAAAGCGCCCTCTATCGGCATTTTCTTAATTTTGTATTTATAATTTATTTTCAAAACAATACTGACATAAAGAATAATTTTAGTGAAAATTGCAAGTCAAATGAACAACTTTTTCGTTTTTGATAATCATTTGAAATTTGAACCTCCCCCCACAGTTCAGTTTGCGCTACTTAACCACTCCCAACGATTTAGATTTTGAGTTCAAAGTTTCAGTTTATGTCTAAGCTTCTAAAAAAATTTAATGAGATGCAAAAAATAACGGTAAAAAATAGTTGTTCATTACTCCAAAGTCTAAAGCGCCCTCTATCGGCATTTTTTGAAGTTTATCTTTATAACTTATTTGAAGACAATACTGACATAAAGAATAGTTTTAGTGAAAACCGCAAACGAATGGACCAATTTTTCTGTTTTTTATAAGCATTTGAATTTTTAGACCCTAAACTTTAATGGCGCCTATCTCCTTCGGAAGACATTTTGGACCTTCAGTTTCCTATTTAATATTGTTTGTCTTGATGTATACTATCACCCCTTAAAGTTTGTATTATGAGTTTAGAAACACCCTGTATATATATGTGCATTGATATATATGTGTGTTCAAATAAAAATAATTACATACAATCCATGATAAAGTTTATTTTTTACTGTTAATAAAATAAAAAGTTTCATTATGAAATAATTAGATCCTTTATTATGATTTTTTTCAATTTTTTTTTTTTTTTTATTCGTGTTAAAAAATCATTTTTTGATCATTAATTTGTAAATTTTCTGAACTGTTTATTTTACTATTTACACCTAACTGTTCATCCTAAAGTTACGTGAATTATAGAAAATTGCGGATTATTGATCCTTGACTGTATGAATTCATGACAATTTTACATTCTAAAGCATTTTATGTAAATTGTTTATACTAAATTAAAAGATTTGCATATTCATTTAATAAATTTTTGAATGACTTAAGGATTTAGAAGGATTAATTAAATTTGAATTTAGAGGATTTTGTGCATTACTTATAACCCCACTCAAATATTTTATTTTTAATTATTTTCTTAGTATTTTGTAAAATTATAAAATGTACAAATATGATGTTTTTACAATATAAATATAGGAATATTTTTGAATTGAAAAATCCCCATCCCCACTCTTTCATCGCCAAGAAAGCTGAAAAAATACAAAGACAAAAGAAATCATCCTTTTAAACATATTTTTCTTTGGTGTAACGAAAAAGCTTTTGGAACAAAATAAAGCTTGTTTATATGGTGTATCTATAAATCGTTCTAAATAGCGTTACAACTAATTGAATTTTTAAAGAATTTTACAATAAGTTTTTTTTTAATGGTACTTATAAGTACCATTGGTAGATGAAAGTTTAAACACTTAGACACATAAACACCAAAACAATAAAAATTTCAATACTTTTAAACTAATTTTTAAAACAGAAAATGCCTCAAAAATCTAGAATTTTCCAAATCTAAGCTCAAATTTCCAAAATTTACATATATTATACCCAGGAACATACACACACAAAAAAAAAGAAAAAAAAAATTAATGTCACAATTATTTTTTAAAAAGAAAATTATTGTTTGAATTTCCAAGCACCCTGTATAGTATAATTATAAATTTAAAAAAAACTGCATATTATGAACCACAGCAAACTGTTGTAATTAATTTTAAAATTGGAAGTCAGCTAATTTTCTTTTATTTTGGATGAATTTAGGAAGTAAAAAAACTTACCATTCAAGTAACTTACCATACTTATAAAGGAGGTAAAATAACAAAAATAGTTAAAACTTGTATTATTTACAAATTTATATTACTTTTTAAAAAATGAGTGCATAAATTACATACAATGCACAAAGCATTACAATTACTTACATAATCGGAAAATGGTAGTACAACTAAATATATTAATGAACCAAGATTTTATCATTAATGTTACTTTAACATATTTTACAATGGTAACATTCAAGGATAATGCTATGAAAAAATTTAAATTACATATAAAACAAAAAATAATGACAGTTGATTTTCAAATTCATAAAATGCAATTAAATTATATTTAATCTAATTTTATTAAATAATTTTTACATGTTAATAATTTATAGTGGTTGATAAAAAAGTAGTATTTTACCATTGTAGAGGCTTTCACATTCTTTTATAGCTATTCGCTACTCCACACAATTTGGGTTTTAGGAAATGAGATTTATTGACTAATGATACAAACAGCTATGAAAACAAACAAAATGAATGCTTATGCTTGTTTATATGGTGTTAAATGGTCTTTTCACATCAAATAAGTTATACAAATTTTGAAAAAACTGCTTATGTAAATGAAATAGCGAATAGGTTGCCTGAAAATATACTGAAAAACTTCAATTTTTATAGTGCATATTACTTTACTTATAAAAGCACTTCACTTCTGATTTAAAAAAAAAAAAAAAAATCTTGTTTAGGTGACTAAAAGTATCTCTTTTAAATAATATAAATTTGATTTTTTTAACACTTTTAAATTAAAAAATAATAAAATATTCGTCCTAATAGTTACTACTCGGCTAACAAAATTACTATAAATGCTAACAAAAATAAAAGTTGTGACGATAAAACTGTGTCATCATACGAACAAAATACAAGTTCTAGGATTTTCCGTAGAAGAATAACTAAAGCCATACCATTAATTAATTTTAGTAACGAAGATGGATCATTAAATTAATTAACAAAATTAACTACCATTACAATCAGAGTATAAACATTTTGTCCACTGTACTACCACTGAGCTCGATAATATATGGAGCTCAGTGTGTAGTACAGACGCCAACACGATGAATGAATCATGATTAAAGATTTCATTTATTAATAATGACTCAAATGATATTAAATGTAACACTGCTGCAAATAGAAATGTTCAACTAAGTTTTATCAACAATTCAAAATATTTTTTTTATAAAAGCGAATAGGAAGCATTTTCAAAGTTTGTTAATTTTCTCGGGTTAAAAATTGCAAAATTTAATTGATATGCAAGAATCACTTACAATGAATGATGAAGTTGATCATGAATCATTCTTTTATTGGCGTCTTTTCTCTTCCGCTGTTTGTAATATCAGGTAATTTCTAAAAATTAAATTCATTCACTCAACCTCTTACTCAAATAAATTAATGATAAGGTCAGTTAGTTTCTTTCGTTACTCTTCAATTAAAAACTCTACTATGTGCTATTTGATAATGACTGCACGAAAAGTTTTCGGTCGCAACTTTCATTTTTGCTGATTTGTCATTGAGTCATTTAAAGCATTATTAAAATGTTTTAACTACAGACCGTGTTGCTCATAAACTGAATTTGGTTATATTCTATTCAGTTGAAATCAAATATTTTTTAAATAATTCATCGCATAATGAAATGCCTTTACATAGTTTATTGAAATTTACATATAAGAACACATACACTTAAGGGGACTCATCACTTACTTGAAAACATCCTCTCTGTAATGTTAATCTAATGGGTTGTTTTCGAACTTCTCTTTTAAATTTGAATATTTTTAAACATTTTTTTTTTTTTTTAGGCATATGATAGCTGAGTTCCATCTTTAAAATAAAATTTTTTTACCTTTTCGATTTTAATTGCATTTTTTTTTTTTTTTTTTTTTTTTTTTTTTTTTTTTTTTAAGGTATATTAAATTTTTTAACCTGTAACGAAGTTGAAAGTACCTTTTTAAAATAAAATTGCAACCAAAATCGAAAAAAGTAAAAAAATAGCCTTATTAATGACTGATGTCAACTA
The DNA here is from genome assembly GCA_964019185.1 of Maratus speculifer. Lineage (NCBI taxonomy): Eukaryota > Metazoa > Arthropoda > Arachnida > Araneae > Salticidae > Maratus > Maratus speculifer. The sequence goes on from CAXHSM010001557.1 coordinate 136,778, forward strand.
TCTTATGCAAATAAAAATTGTTTAAAAATAGTCAAGGTTAAACAAGATACGAAGCAGATGTATAGAAGTGAGTGAATACTTGCCTTATAAAGTTTGGAATCTAACTCAACTTTGTACATCTCTTCTGTAATGTTAAGTCTATCGGTGTTTGATGCATTCATATATTCAAAATATCTCTTGGGGAAATTAATAATTTTAACTTCTCTTTTCTGTGTATTCTTGTTAAAGGATGGTTGATTCTTAATTCTCAAAATATTTCTAAAATCTATGCTTAATTTAATATTTTATGTGTTAAAAGCTGCTGATCTTTGAGTATAATTTTAACACTTCTTTTAAAATTAAGTTTATATTTTAGAAAATTTTTGAAAATCAAGAAAAATAGAGACTTTTTTAAGAAGTTTGTACAAAAAATAGAAGTTAAAAATACTAATTTCCCGAGGAGATATTTTAAATATACGAATGCACCAAATACCAGGAGACTTTATTTTCAAGAGGGGAATTTTTAAACTGAGGACTAACCTCCAAAAGAAACTATGGTTGAATCCCAGAATAAGTGATATTCTGATTTTCAGATGGGACCTCAGTGTTATTTTGTGTTAAATGAAATTTCATATTAATAAGGTACAACTGTTTTTCTTTGTTATTAGTGAATGAAATGCACAATTTTTTGATGAAAATGTCTTCATTTTTTGTAAATAAAATGTTTAAAATTAATAATTTTAGCTTAAATACTTTGCTATCTTGACCACCCTGATAACTTTTTGAAAACTTTTGATTCAGTTAAGTCATTTGCAGCAAATGACGAGAAATCAAGTATGATGCAACAATACTTTCTGTCATGGAAATATTTCATACTTTTATTTTGAGGATATATGCTGTACTTTTCAAAAATTGCCTTTTATCAAAATAATGATAGGAATTCCATATCAACATGATTGAATCATGCTTAGAGATGCCACAAGATGAACGAAATCTAGGTTTTTAATAAAATTTTTCAATAAATATCAAAACTGACAACTGAGTACACTTGTAGTGTAAAAAATAATGTATACACATGTATACATACATACATACATATATATATATATATATATATGATGGGAGTTTCAATATTTGCCTTATCCAGAAAATAAAATTTTCGAAAATAACAAAAAACCTCTGACTGTATCAACTAGTTTTCACTATAAATCAACATTTGACAATGCCAGAAAAACATGATAAAACCCGATTGTCGCAATTTTCTGATGCAGAGTCATCAATGGAAAAGACTGATAGTAAAAACTTGATTTTAAAAAGTTTAAATAAGGTGAGTTTTATAAAACATATTCCAATTATACAGCATTGATCATTTAATTAAATGTGTCTTGACTTAAATATTGTAGATATTTAAAATCCACTTAATTTCATTCTTTTATTAAATTTTGGGTTTAAAAATAGGTGGTGATTGGTGTGTGTATGAGCTTGGACAGGCAGCAGACTGACTGATACCATGAATTTTTTAAGATATTGAAATAAAATTGTGTTACATGGTTTTGGTTTTCAATTGGTATGTTTTGAAGCAAAATATAGTGTGTAAGTATGTATATATTAATTTAAGAGCTATTTTTATTGAAAAATATGCATTTTTTAAATAAGAAATTATGTTTTATGTTCAAAATTTGGTATGCGTTAGGAAAAGTAAGATTATTTAAAATAATTTTCTTCATAACACAGGTAATTTGTTTGCTAATATAATGGTGGAAAAAAAGTTAAATATATAGAATAGATATCATATATGTATATGTTTTGGCATTAAACAAAATTCTTTACAAAAATACGATTAGTTATTGCCTAAATTTGAAAAGCAAGTTGAAATTCCACTAAAAATATATTTGAATTCATGGTTTTGTTTCAAGTTTTAACTAAAAACACATGTGTTTACTAAAAATTTCATTTTTTTTAATAAGTAGCTCTGAAGATTGGAACATACCTTAAGGTGAAAAATAGTCCATTAAAATAATTTATTTATTTATTTTATTATTGGTGGTGGTAGTATATATTTTTTATTTCAAATGAGCTTCACAGCTTAAATCCTTTTTAGATATTTGTTAAAATGCATTAATCTGACTGTGTCGAATGTAGAACTTTACTTTAATATAGGGTAACATCCCCAGTAATTGGCACTTTAAGAATTTGTCTTTAAACTTACTTCAATTTTTATTACAAAGAAATAAGATAGTTACTTGGAAATATTTTTAAATAAAAGAATGCATATATGTGCATCTATTTTGCCCACTAAAAGCAAAAAATTTTGAAAAAGTATTTTTATAAAAATATATTTATAAAAAGTTGCTGAAATCACCAGTAATTGGCACTTAGAGCACCAATGTATGACACCTTGTGATCCAGTAATTGGCACAAGTTTATATTTTAAAAAAACTTTACATTTTATATTGGGTTTAATCGCTTTAAATGAATTTACTGTAGATGAAAATGCCATATTTCAAGATTTTGAGAGTAAGAAATCAGCATATTAGTCTGAAATGTGAACACTTTAAAACAATACAATATACTTATATTAATACCCAGTAATTGTCATGCTGTCCCCAGTAATTGTCATATGAAGCTTTAATGGTTTTCAATTACTGATAATATTTCATATTTTCAAATAAAAACAAATGATAAACAAAATTAGTCTATACTTTAAAAGTACTTCCAAAATAAGTGGTTTAATCTCAAATTTCTTGTGAATTCCTTGTAATTGGAATAGGTGCCAATTACTTGGAACTAGCAAAATTGAAGCACCATTAATTGGCATCTATCATTAATTCAAAAATCCAAATATTTGTTTCGAAAATACTTTTACACAATTAAAGTAACTCTTTTTAACTAAACAAAACTGTTGTCATTTAAAATATATTATAAATCATATAATAATGAATTGAAAAGCATTCCTTGTTTAAACCAAAGAAGAAGCATTTGCAACAAAAATGGCTAATTTCATACAATTGTTTCTCTTTCCTAGGCATTATTGTCATCTAGTAGCATAAATCAAAGTTATAATCTTTAATGTAAATGAGCATATAACTGGTATATGGTCTTGCATTTTTAAGACTGTATGTGAATCTTATTTTAGGACATGTTTGTAGGATGTGCCAATAACTGGTGCATGCCAATTACTGGGGATGTTACCCTTGTTTTGAAAAAATAACTAAACGTTTCATAAATTATCATTTGTTAAATTTTAAACATAATGGCTTAAATATTTTTGTACTTCTGAGTAAAATAGTTGAAAAAAAATTACTATTACTTAAAAAGGTTTATTAAAATTATTTTGATGTTTTTATAAAATTAACAGCAAATTATTAAAACATTATAAAATTTAACAATAAATTAATGAATCAAAAACAAACAAATGAACTAATTCTAAATCAGTGTAGTTTAGTTCATATATTATTACTTTAACAATTAAATCACAATGTAATTGAAGTATGATTTATATTATTATCATGATGTGATTTTTATAATCTTTCTATGAAGTATTACTAATATTAAAACTGATGTATTACAATATTTTATAAATTCTAATAAAAATTTAAAAATCAGTATGCATAATTTTTAAAAGAACAAAAATATAATTTTTTTAATATGAAAATTTATCAAACCTTTGCCAGCTTTCTCCAAAATTTAAGCATTGTTTTGTTATTCTTTGCATTATTTGTTTTTATTGAAAATGTTCACAGAAATTGATTTGTTTTCTTTTGACATACACAGAAAAATTAAACAGGTAATTATCTTGTTCAGCTGTTGCTCTAAAAATATAGAGTTTTAAGTAACACTCCAAAATTTAAATCATTTGTATATGACTCATGATTATATTTACACTGCGAAGATATTATTTATTATAATCCTTTTTATAAAATTATGGCTATTCCTGGGAGTGTTGTTATTTCTGAGTAAATATTTACTACTGCAAAATTTTAATCACTAGCAAGGGAATATGAAGAATCTCTCATGTAAATTGTTTGCTGCCAGCTGGAATATTTGGTAAATATAAATCTGGAAGTATTGTTATAAAAATAGTTGTGGAATCAGTCATATAGAAAGAATACTCTGTCTGAAAAAAATTACTCAAATGGGACAAAATTAAAGTCATTTAATTGAGTGGTTTGAACAACATTGACATTTCAAAGAAATCATTCATAGTTTTAAAAATATATATTCAACACTCGATCATACTCTAACAATAAAGTAAGAAAATATCTCTTGTAAGAAATTAAAAGGATTATACACTTATCTGCTAAAGAAATTAACTGTAGAATCGAATGTATAAAGCAATATGATAATCAAGATTATTAATAGACGATATAAAGATAATAATAAAATAAATACATAATTTTTAAACTTAAAAAAAAACTTTGTGTTTTGATAGTTTTTGTGAATTACCTTTTGATTTTTTGCAAAACTTAATTAAAATAATTGACTGTATTAAATCTACTTCAATGGGAACTTGTCATTCAATTTCATGAACATGTATATTTTTTAAGTGTAAATATCGTAGTACAAAATTGTCTTTTATAGATATATATGAAATTAATACATGTGCACTATGCTTATTTGTTATGAGAATAAATTGATTTTTAATTTATTATTTTGTTGAAAAATTAATTTATTTGAGGTGTTTATATGATTTTGATTTAAATACCTTCTTTAATTAATTGTGGGCTATTAGAACAGTATTGTGAAAGGAAGTATCTGTGAAAATATCTTTGTTTTATTGCTGGCCTCGAAATATTAGAGAATATCAACATAAGATATTTCAGACCGGTCTCTCTTAAAATATTTCAAAATCAACTTAATTAACTAATTATTTCAAATCTATTTTTCTGCTCTGAAACTGAATTTTAAAATCTTGTTCTTAAACAGGCATTTTTATGTTGTTTGTAGAAGATGCATTATAATTGCAACACAATTATTTGAAATATTGCTGTTTTGATAGTTTTATCTAAGATACTGAAATGTTTATTGGTTGATTTGTTTTTACAATGTCCCAAGTTACAACATAGTTTACTGTCCCTAGATACAATCATCACATGGTTCAAATAAGATCAAAATAATGGTAAATCTAGAAGCACTATCATTATTTTCTTAAAGCCAAACATTTAAAAATCTTCTCTTTCATATAAAAAAAATAAGTTGCAATTCACTTCTTGTAAAAGTACATAGTTAAAAAAAAAATAAAATTTTAATGGAGGAAAATATTTACTTTGGACTAGTGAAAATTCCTTTTTTTTCTCCAAGTCGTTTATTTATTGCTTCTGATGTTGTCTATTTCTATAATGAGATCAGTTGTTTATAGGTCACTATTAGACATAAACAAAAGTTCATTGTTGCCAATAGTTTTTTAAAAATATCAATGTCCCAAGGTACAACACTCTCCCCTAATATTAGTATTAATATGAGTGTTAATTTTGTTCTTTCAATATTGTAAAATAATTGTGCAAATTGTTTCATTAAATAATTTTATGTGTTACTTTTTATGCTTCTATTATTTACTTATATATTTTCATAAGAAATATTTCTATTTGTGTACGTTACTTAATCTATAAATTATTCGGTTATATAGTTTAAAAATATTTCGAAAAGTGATTTATTAAAGCATCATAGAATGTTTTATTTATTTATTTTTACTTTTAAATTCAATTATAATGTTAATAGTTAAATTTGTGCAGCATCACATTACCATTATAAAAATTTCAGTTTTTCAAATGAAAAAAAAATTACTATTATATAATAGTCTGAGAGGCACCAACACAGACAACCACCTCATCGAGATGACGGCGACGTAAAATCTGGGATATATTGAAACTCGATCAGGATATTAAAATACAGCTGGTCTTAAAAGTACTATCTCGGCGGAAATTCCATCCAGATCTAATATTTAATTAGGTGATAGGTACTCTTGAAATTGAGTTTTCCATCTACCAGTCTTCCATGTTTTCGTAGCTTTGTGAGCAAGAAAACACACTGATAAATCTACGAGTCAACGGCTAAAATTGGGTATTGAAGCGTTTTTACACCAAGTTATGACTTGCCAGACCGATTGTGTTTCAATATGTTAATCGAGTTTTAAATAATTCTGGAATTTCAGCCGTAAACTCAATATTGGTAATTGTCTGGGATGCCGCCTCACCGTCTATAAAACAAAGTACATTTATTTGATCATTTTGAAACTTTTTACAATGTTGAATATCATTCATAATCTTTATTTTTGATTTTTAACTTAGTTTTTTACATAAATAAATACATGTGTGAATTATAAATTATTGCAGGTTAAAGCTCTTATTAATACTGACTCTTAGTTTCTGCTTTTTTTTCTTACAGTTTCTACCATGCTGGGTTTAACCGGTTACAACCCCTCATTTTAACCACCCTGACAGAAATTTGCCAACGCTGCGTCTCATGTTCTGTCACGATCATTATACTACTAACTATAGACTCTATTATAACTCAGTTTGATGTTTCCAATTCACACATTTAATCATTCAGTTTGCAAGGACCGACCTAAAAATATACAGGGTTGTTATAATTAAAGTTCGCCTGTTCAGAAGGCTCTAGAGCCGGTTCTATGGCTCTAAACGAATCAGAATTTCACTAGTACGTAATTGAAGAGATGCGCTCTGCGAAAATCGAAAAAAAAATTAGTTAAAATTTTTGTCACTAGGTGGCGCTGGGCCAATATTTAAGCCGACATTTGCAGATCCCTTTATTTTCTGGGGATTTTTGAAAGATTCTGTATCTAAAGACAGATGTCAGACAATTTCTGATCTGAAAGACAGTATTAGACTTCACATTCGCTCAATCTAACAGGACAGTTTACGCAATGTTGTGAAAGCACAATTCTTAGTATGGAATGCATTATTAAAAATGGCTGAGGATTCATTGAGCATGCGTAATGTTATTCTTCGTTATTTCCTCATTGCCGAGCGACATGTTTTATTTTTGTTGATGCAGATTACATCACATGAAATGATATTCATTTTTCTGTATTGTTTGGAGTCATAGGTCAGGCTCTAGATCTGTCTGATTAGATGAATCGAATTATAACAATTCGCAGTTCGTCGAAGCTTGTTGAAACTTTTAAATTTCTGTTTCGTCTGGATTGACTGATATCGGTATAATGAATCTGCATACATCACATTAAATATTGGCGCAGCGCCACCTAGTGACAAAAATTTTGACAATTTTTTTTTCGATTTTCTCAGAGCGCATTTGTTCAACTACGTACTAATGAAATTTCGTTTCGTTTGGAGCCATAGAACCGGCTCTAGAGCCTTCTGAATAGGCGAACTTTAATTATAACAACCCTGTACTTACAAGTGAGCTGCATTTTGAATCTGCATCAAAAATTGTATTTTGATTTACCCACTATCAACTACATAGGCCTCTAATACGTTGACTTCCACGTCAGTTTCAGGTAAATGACAATGAACTTTCTGACCAAGCCACCTATTATTTGATGATATAATTCTCTAATAAACAAAAGTTAAGGATATGTTAAATACATTATCAATAATTACAAAAATATATACATTTTCCAGTTTTATATCATATTTTACACTGTCAAATACTGTGACTGATGCTGATAAAACAGTAAAGTTCAATGTCAGTCACAGGTAACCAACGTAGCATTCAATGTGTTAAACATGTAAAAAATGCTATAAATTAATCAACTTATTACCATGCAATTTAGTTTGAAAGAATAATACAAAATCTTGTTCTAATAATCTTTTATATTTTATTGAAAAAGTAATAATTTTGGATGAATTCCGAACTAGACACATTTGTACATTTCCTTCCCTTTAAAAATAGTGGATTTTTGCCTCAGTGTTTAAATGTATGATTGTTTCCACTGATATGAAATTATAAATTTCATTCTTGAATTTGCTTTATTTTTAATTTATAATATTTATAATAACAGCTTTTAACTTTAATGTTTTCATTATGATACATTTGTTTTATAATGGTAGTTAATTTGGTTACATGTTATAATTTCATATTTAGTTTCATCAGTATATAATTATAAAATGCTCGAGATGCAGTTTTAAATTTCAAAGCATCAGAAAATTAGATTTTTATTGTAATTTTTAATACTATCATACAAATTTTGTTTGAAATAAGTTCAATACATTAATTTTTATTTTTCATTTTTAGTTTTTCCTTATAAATTGTTTTTATAAATCATTCAAGTGATTAAGATATTTCTGTTTATTACAGATGTTATAAAATTACATCAAATACATCAAATCAATTAAAATTAACTTTAAAGACTGAAATATGCAGAAAAATATTTCTGTACAAAACATGTTTGGAAAAACAGCTTCTTGCTCGCAGCAGGGAAAATGTTTTGTGTGTGAGATATGCAACAAGAGTTTCTCTCAGAAGGGTAATTTAAGCAGACACCTGTTAATTCATTCTGGTGAGAAACGTTTTGTCTGTGAGATATGCAGCAAGAAATTCTCTCAAAAGAGTAGCTTAAGCTCACACCTGTTAGTTCATACTGTTGAGAAACCTTTTACCTGTGAGATATGCAACAAGAGTTTCTATCAAAAGAGTCATTTAAGCAGACACCTGTTAATTCATTCTGGTGAGAAACGTTTTGTCTGTGAGATATGCAGCAAGAAATTCTCTCAAAAGAGTAGCTTAAGCTCACACCTGTTAGTTCATACTGGTGAGAAACCTTTTATCTGTGAGATATGCAACAAGAAATTCTTTAAAAAAAGCAGTTTAAACACACACTGGTCAGTTCATTCTGGTGAGAAACTTTTTATTTGTGAGATATGCGACAAGCATTTCACTCAAAAGACTAATTTAAGCCGTCATCTGTTACTTCATACTGGTGAAAAACCTTTTGCATGTGAAATATGTGATAGGAAATTTTCCAACAAGAGTTGTCTGAAAACGCATCTACTATTGCATACTGGTGAAAAGCCTTTTGTGTGTGAAACATGCAACAAGAAATTCTCTAATAAGGGTAATTTAAGCAGACACCTTTCAATTCATACCGGTGAAAAACGTTTTGTGTGTGAAATATGTAACAAGAAATGCTCACGAAAGGATGATTTAAACGAGCATCTCTTAATTCATACTGGTGAAAAACCTTTTGTTTGTGAGATATGTAATAAAAAATTCGCTCAAAAGAGTAGTTATAGCAGACATCTGTTAATTCATACTGGTCAGATACCTTTTGATTGAGATATGCAATAAGTTCTTTTATAAAAGTGATTTACGCTGCAGACATTTGTTAATTAATACTGGTCAGAAACCTTTTGATTGTGAGCTATGCAACGAGAAATTATCTCGTACAAGTGATTTATGCACATATGGGTTAATTCATACTAGTGAGTAACTGACAAATATGCAACATTTAAACAAGCATCCGTTAAATAGTAATGATCATCAAAATGTTCCTGACACTTTTTCCCATCGACCTTAATGTATTAACAAATTTTTGGCTGTCTCTGTAAATGAACTATAAATACTACAGACTTTATTTTGTGTTGTGATTGTACTGTCAAAAATGGTAATATAATATTCAACTTTAGGCATTTCAAATATATTTGCAAGAGTTAGATCATGGACATACGAACCAAAGTCATTAACATTTTTCAACGGTTTAAACATTGAAAAGAAGAATAAGAACGAAAATTCATGCATCAAGCGTATACTATAAAACATAATACTTGGAATATTTTGTCAAGACTTTACTGCTTTATAATAATACACGACAAATGATGTTTTTTTTTCTCGCGAAATGCCATTAAAGACCAACTTTGGAGGCACGACAAGTTTTCGGTTTCCGTCTATTAGGCTATCTGTTCTGTGATAACTGCTGCGAAAGTCGATTAATGAGCAAATTTAAAAATAATTCTTGAAATTAAATGAGCATGTTGGTGTCGAGCCCGAATTTAGCTGCATAGCTTTTGCTTTACTTGATTTATTCGATCTGAAAATGTAGAATATTATATTTTGCACTATAATATGGTAATTCAGAGGATTTTCAAAGTTATATTTGTTGAAGAAAATGATGTATCTTGTAAACGTATTTAAGTGGTAAATTGTGGAAGATAAAATTTCCATATGAACAGTTAAAATTATTCCTTTTATTTTGAAATATTGTCAAAGTTTTTTTAATTTACTTGTACAAGTTTTAATGGAATTTTATGTATGTTTACCAAAATAAATCATTTTGTTATATTAATTTACTTATTTCACGTAGTACATGATTCTTTTTTTTTCTTTTTCTATCATCAGTTTCCTAAAAACTGCATTTTATTAACTATAAAAAAAGAAATCATTAAAATAATTGCGACTAGAAGAATTTATTGAAAGTGTGGCTGGGGGAAATAAAAGTTTGGTTAATCTTATATAATCTGTTTTGCAGTACAGCTTTGCACCACGTTTAAACTAAGTTTGTAATATTTTTTTATTTAAAGTAGATACTATTAAAAGACCAAATAAATATCTTATAGTGCCATATTGATGCAATTTTGGCAATTAGCAGTAGACTTGAGGATGAATGATTCACCAGTGCATTTAAAGGTATCTATATATGCCTGATTTTCTGTGATTTTATTATGTTAATGCTATCAAATAGATTAGTATGTATTTAAATTAAAGTTTTAACATGCTAAAAATGAAAAAAGTATATTTAAAGGCATGCAGATGCTTTTTAATAAACTATTCTGAGAATATAAAAAGGGATGCTTTAAAAAATGATAAAATTATTTATGCTTGCAGATGACGCTTTCTATTGCAGCACTTGCTGTCATTATTTTAATTTTAATAATTTTAAGTAATTTTTGTTATGTCTAATTTTTGTTTTATTAAGTTCATTTTTTAGAAAAATTTCAAAATTAATATTGATTTGCATTAAGTTACTGGCTGTGTGCACAAAACATGTAGATCAGTTTATTAATCCTTTAATAACCGCACATGTGGGAGCGGCGAATAAGGTACTATAAGGTTTTTATATACACTTAAATGAAGTTTTTTTACTTGTAGCTTGTTACAATTTTAGTTTAAAAATAACTGATTTTCTTTCTTGATTTTATAGGACCTATATAGATAAGATCTTATATCTAGAGATCATCATAATATTTTTCAAAAACAAAAATTATGATACTAAATTTCTAAATTCTATATGAGTTTTATAGAATAGATTCAGTTTAAGTTAATATTGCTGTTTGGATATTTCCTTTTATTATTTATTTCTGTTGAAACCTTCTAAGAACTTCACCTTATGAATATTTATGTAATTTAAAAATAAATAAAATGTAGATCATAGGATGTTAAATATGTAAAATGTGATTAAAATCAATGACTTGCAGAGCTGATGTCGAGGCTCCGGATATGCAGATTTTTTAGTTAAATAACTGACGGACACTCACCAAAATTTATAAAGAACTTAAATTTAGAACTAGAAATGAATCTCCAATGAGTCTCCCAAAATATAGTTGTTTTACAATATTTTGTAAGGCATTTTTAATCCATGGAGGGTCGGGAAGAGTTATTAAAAATATGAAGGGTAGTTTTGTTTCTTATGTATTTTTTATTATAAAATCATATCAAGGGAGACTAAAGGAAACAAAAAATTTACTACGTTACGTTTAGCACAAGTTACAGCTTCTTATTTTTTACACACACTAATATAGCAGTTACGATTAAATATGACAATACGAACAGTTTATGGACATGCGACATCTAAGAACAATAAAGTACAGTTTTCTTCCAATATTTTTAAATTATAAATCGAGTTACACCATCTGCAACTTGATATAATAATTCATTACAAAGTTATGGTAGGTTTTACGAATACAATATTGAAAATTGTACTTTATTATTTAGCCTTGTTTTGTCACATTTATTTTTACATACAAAACATGTTCTTTATATCATATCAAATTATATCCAAGCAATGGCGGATTTAGATTGAGGGAGCATAAGAGCAATCACCCTCATCATTTGAATGTTTGCAAAACATTCATCCTCACAGGAAACGACTTCGAAGGAAAGGCGAATCTCGAGTCCAACGTGGGCCATGCCAATTTAAATCTACGAGGTTCAAGCTGGGTCAGGTCTCTCTCTCATAGAGCTTGGTCAAGTCCTTGTCGTAAATTTTTCTTCAGATTCGGGTCGAGCCAGACACATTTTTCTTTCACATTGAGCACGGTGACTTTTTTCTTCATAGAGATTTGCAATGAAAAGTTTCCAGGTAGAGGACGGACCCAGAATAAAAACTAAACGTTTCATCCGTGTCCAACTCAACTCATGTGAAAAGCATTATTAGCTGGACTGCAAACAATGCCTTTCTCGAAATTCTTCCCCTCAAGCCCACGTTGGGCTGGCATCTTACTTATTTGATACTCATAAAAATTGTATTGATCTTAAATTTGTTTAGCCAAATCTTTAGAAATATAATTTGGTTTTATATATTACAGAGACTCATTTTTAAAAATGTGCTTTTTCTTTCTTTATAAAGCTTTAAAATTATGATTTTATTTTATCTTTCATTTCTTGCATTGTAAACTGATTATCTTATTGGATTTCCTAATGAAATTGTCCAAGTCATCTTTTTACATAGTGTTTATGAACATAATTGCCTAAATACTCGATAATAATTTTTTTTTTGTATTCATGAGTTTGGAACATAATCTGAAAATAAAATTTGAGCATAAGTAAGTGTGTTTTATGAATAATTTTAATTAATGAATGCAGGCTTGGCTCGAGTCTGATTTCTACCTTTTACACTGGCTCAGGCCTATCATTTGTTTGTGAGAGTTGGACCTTAAATTTCGTTTAGAAATTTTAGCATGAACAAATCTCTGACCAACGAATTGAAGCTTTAATTTTTTAAGTGTTTTTTTTTCCAGCCATCTTCCCATAGCTACTAAATACATCGTGTGTCCTAAAATGAACTGTTTGAATTTAAAATTCACTAACTTACAAATGGTTACAGCGTTTTTTAAAAAAATAACTTGCATTAGAGTTCATGATAGATTGAGCTTTAAGCAACGGGTGCTAAATTGGGGCCAGATTTTATCCTCTCTGTTCTATCAGTACTAGTGTGAGAGAAGAGGGTTAAAGATATAGTATAGGCCCCATACAACAAAATTGAAAGGATGATATGAACCATTGCATACATTTAACCTCTTTCTATCACAATAATAGTGACAGAAGAGGGAGTGCAGAAATCAGGCTTTGATTTAATGACTATTACTTGCAGCACCCTATATCGCTGCTGTTGTAAAGTAAACTCAAGAATCGCAGTAAAAAATCTCCTGACATCCTACATAACAAACGATCGTGTAAATTTTTTTAAAAATCTGTCATACTTCGCATGTTGTTAAACTTTAAAATCGGTCAGTTCATTTTAGCACACCTGGATGTTTCCTTAGTAAGTTTCAAAGTATTCATAACTGAATCACAAATGATTTTCGATACAAATAGACAAGCAGTTTTATACCAAATAAGTATTTTTTTACATAACTATGAAATCTGGTGTGTCACCAAATCTTCAAATTGTCGTTATGAGTATTTTAGAGAGGAAATATTTGGCCTTCAAAAGTTTGAGCTGTTATTCAATTTCATGAATTATTTTTTCCCAGTGCCCTGAGATACCAATCTCCTTTAGGAAAGGTTATTGTATGAATGCTTTGTATATTTGGTATCCTATGGCTGTATAAGGTAATTCTAACATAAGCATGTTGTTTGGTAGTTTTACACTTGGCTACAACACATTTCTGCTCCGGATATTCTAATTATTCCTTACGTGATACTTCCCTCCTCTAGAACGAGGGGGCAATCACCCCCGTTATTCAAAAAAAAAAAAAAAAAAAAAGAGAGAGAGAAAAGAAAAGAAAAAACCTCCAAGTTTGGTTTGAAAAGTTCTCGAAGTGAAAGGGAAAATGAAAATTTATTTTTAAAATAGTTTTTATTTTTCTACATAATTCTTTTAAAGTTCATTGCACTTTATCCAACGATGTTCCTAAGTCCTTGTGCCATCACGAAAGGACGATTCTTCAAGTTCTCCAAACCAACCATTGACGGCTAATTTTACTTCTACGCTGTTAAAAAATTGCGAAAAATTACGTTTGTTACTTACCCATTATACGTAGTATAGGGTAAGTCTTGCAATCGTTCTGAAAATCGTAAAAATTTTTTTGACGGATTTACACGTTTTAGAAAGTGGAGATTCCGAAAAACATATTTTTAGAAAAAAAAAATTTTGCCGTCCGTCTGTCTGTCATTAAACACTCTATCTCTAAAACAAATTGAGATAGAGACGTGAGATTTTGTATGTAGTTAGTATGTAAGAATGGGACGAAGCCTATTTAATATCAGCAACCTCGATTATCCGGAACTATTTTTTTCGAACTCTCAAAAAATTCGTTCTGATGAAAGGTACATAAAACTTTTCGATTTTTTTTGTTCTTAGGAATGGACGTAAAAGGCAATAAAATAACACAAATTTTGCATATAGAACGAAGTCGATCGGATTATTAGTTGCCGAGATATTTGTAATCCTGTTTTCAACATTCTTCGATTTTTCATGACCCTGTATTTCATTCAAATTTCAATTCAGATATATATTTTAATTGGAAACGAGACGCTTAATCCGATGCAGTTAATTGTTATTTAATAGAATTATTATTTTTGGAGTTATAAGGATGTTTCTTTTACGCAATTCGGTACTACTTGAGTAGTTTGGCGTTTTGTATAATTTGTCGAAATTGGTACATTAGCAGTTCTTTAATAGAGCATTACTATGTATATTAACAATATTTAAATTTTGTTTATGAATTGCAATGCATTGTATAAATAGTTTTCACATATCCATGATGGGTCACATATGTGTGTGATGGATATGAATGTCACATATCCATGATGGGTAAGTATTACGGTGGCCCCCAACGACTAGTTTTTAAAAGCTATCAATCTTCCAATGTAAAATATCTGAAAACATATATGGAGCATTCACATTAGTCAGAAAATAGATTTGATTTTAAGGCTGTTCTCAACTGCTCTGCTCATTTTGATGTACAGTAGACTCCCTAAAATCCGCACAGCTTGGGACTAGAGGTTGTGCGGATTTTAGAATTTTGCGGATTTCTGGTCATTGCTTTGTTTACCTTTTTATTAGAGTAATTTGAATGTAATTAATAATGAAATAAAAAGTATAACGAATGCTTACAATATACTAAAATATAAAAAATAAGTAATAAACTGAAATAATATAAATTTAGATAATTTTTAAAATGATTAAAATACCAACAGCGAAAGTCATGTTAATCATCTATAATGTACAATTAAATATTGATTATAAAGATGAAATGTGTTTTTCCTAAATTCTTCAATGTAACTTGTCTCATAAAGATACATTACTAGTTCACATCAGGATCATAAAATAACGAAGCTTTATTTCAGGCTTAGCCAGACTTAATAACTAAAAAAGCTTGATTAATGCATAAATATATCTGGTAAGATTGTGATTACCAATGAAATCAGGAATATCTTGATTTTTTTTCAGAAATAAATTATTCTTTCTTCATGAAAAAAGATGAATTCAAAAACCTTAACAAAATTTACAAATTAAAAAATATATGGAATTGATATAAAACTTACAAAAGTCAAATTTTGTTCTTATGTCTGTACTGAATGTTTCAATGTTTACATCCGTAAATTATGTGTGGATTTTAGAGAGTTGTGGATTTTAGGAGTGCGGATTGGAGGGAGTCTACTGTATTTACAAATTTATTAACTTACAGGTAAAAAAATGAAATACCTGCTATTGAAGCGATGTGGAATCGAACTGAATTTCCCATTTTTCGATCAATACATTACCTAATCACAAGGAAAGTCTCCATATTGGGCATGCACAGCATTTTTTTAAAAATATATTATTAAACTATTTATGTATGTAATAAAGGATCAGTCTAATTTAGCAGCAAAATTACAGTAGAAACTTTGTAAAAAAGAAAATACTTTCGAATATCTGGCGTGAAAATATGAAAGCGTAGCTCTATTTGGCGAGCAGCACATTTCCTCGCCAAAAGCAAACGATTATAATGTAATTGAAAATTCTTTATCAATATATTTTAAAATGAGTGTAAATGGTACTTATGAATTCAGATTTAAACGATTAAGAAATTTAATACAAATTTTCTTTCTGTATTACATATTTACGTTGGTTTTTTTTACTGCAGTTTTTTATTTTTATCAGTGTAAAAATAATGTCATGTATAAAAAATGTTTTCGTATATTTAAGCATATTCCAAAATAAAAAACGGGGGAAGAATGCTGCAGTAATACATTTCAATATCAAAGAATCTTTGTTTCCATAGCAACAAAGTTGAATCGACAGTGCTCATTTGGACTTCATTTTGAGATTGAGACGATTTTAATTATGTTTTTTTATTCATAATATTTCATAGTTAACTTTCAGTATATATATATATATATATATATCCAATATGTAAAACAATCAACAATAAACAATACAAATTCAAGTGAATTGCGCCGAAACTCTGTATTAAAACACATAAATTAAAAATATACTTTCAAATTTATCAATTTAGCTAGAACCAGCACACCTCCCTCACAAAACAAAAACTCCCTTAAAATTAAAAATTCAACAATCAAGATACAAAAACAATAGGCTGCCAGCCTCGTCAGCGATGGGTTTTATCAGACAAAAGCAGCCGAACATTCGACTGCTCAATTACTGCTACAACACTAAACTAAATTTTCGTACTGAAAATTCTACATGTATAAATACAGTCTTTTTTCTTCTGTATATATTTCCTCATTTCAATATAAAAGAGGTAAACGTGGTAAACACACAGATAAGCTAAAGCAAAATAAATATTCTGACATAAGCCCATCTGTTGTTCTGCAGGACCTTTGCAATTTATTTTGTAATAGTTGTAATATTAAACAGATTAAAACCATTTTATTTGGTTTAAAATTTAAAATACTTAAAAGATTGCAACAAAAATTTGAAAGTTTTAACTCTGCAAACTCTCAGTTTGAAGATCTGATTAGTGATATTTTGTTATACAAAATTGGAAAACACAAGCCTCAAGACTTGGAAAAAGTTTACTTTGTATGCACTTTTCAACAAAAAAGTTTTGATAATCTACGTTTAAGTTCTTTGATTTTGCGTCATAAAAGTTTATTTCCTGTCAAAATATTGTAGTAATACCTACTTATAAATATACCAAAACACTGGGAAGTATTCTATTTAATTATAGAGAAGTTTGCCAAAAACTTGATTAATATACTGATTTGGAATGCAATTGCGAAAATTTTAAAAATTCAACTTTTTTAAATGAAACCAATCAACATATTGTGACTGGAGATCTAAATATTATAGAAAATGTTAATGTACGTAATCTTTTGAACTTAGGTACTAAATTTTGTATTAACAATAAATTAAATCCAATAAAGTCATTCAATACTTTTAAAGCTGATTTAAATGCTTTTATATTAAATTTAAGTTACAGATACAATACACCTATCCCCCTCTTTACAGATTGGAAATTGCATATTTTAAATGATTTTAAATCTTTCCAGGATTGTTTTCTAAATAATTCATCTTATAATTATCATTATTTCAATAAGGATTTTAGAAACGAAATAGCCAAATTAAAACAAAATTTTGTTTTTTGTCAAGTTGATAAGGCCGCCGGTAACTTTGCAGTAATTTGAAAAAAGTTTTATGCGGAAATACTTAATGCAGAGTTAAATAATAGTTTAACCTATAAAATTTGTAAATCTTCTGTACAAGAAATTATCAATAAACATCTGGCTTTTTCTAAACAAACCAATATTCTATTCCCACGTAATAAAAATCCGTCGTTTCCGTTTTTATTTCTTACTCCAAAATTCCATAAAGTACCGACTAAATACAGGTTCATTTGCAGTAATGTTAATAATATAGATAATAATTTTAATAGGAAATTTGAGGATTTACTTAAAAAGATTTTGAACATGCTGAAATATAAATATAAAGACAGTAACTGTTTTTGGATTATTTCTAATAGTTTTGAAATCGTTGAAAAATTAAAAAACAATAAAATTCATTCTGTCCATACATATGATTTCGAAAATTTATTTACTACCATTCCTATTTCTTCCATTCCTATTCCATACCCCCTTTACCCTACCATTCCTAGTTTAAAGGATGCACTTTTAAAAACAGCTGAATTGGTTTTGGATGGTACTGATTTTAATTCAAACTTGTTTTATAAATTATGCCGGTTTTGCCTTTATAATAATTATGTTTATACTGGTTCTAAAATATACCTACAAATTAATGGGATTGGTATGGGTACTAGTTACTCATTCACTGCAGCTAACTTATTTTTATTTTTTTATGAATTTCAATATAGTATAAATAAAGCTGATCTAAAATTTTTTGCTTACCGATACATTGATGATTTGATCGATTTGAATATTAATTCTGATTTTAATGAAATTTCTCAAGAAATTTATTCTGACTCCTTAATGTTAAAAAAAACTAATGAAAATAGTTCGGAGGCTGATTATTTAGATTTAAAAAAAATTAATAGATAACAAAATGCAAATTTCTATTTATGATAAGCGTAAAAGCTTTTCTTTTACAGTTAATCAGCTCGTACACTGGTCCTTCAATATTTCAAAACGAATCTACATTAACATTATAATCAGCCAAATTTTCCGATTTTATAGAATCTGTTCAGAAAAATATCTATTTCATTGTGAGCTTTTTCAATTTAAAAGTAAACTTCATTATAAAAACAATATTCCTCTCAAGTTCATAAAAAAGTACTCTGATTTTGCAGATTCTCTACATTTTTTATCGTTTGCTACTCAGTGACAGCTAAATGACTTGTATTACCTAAAGCCTGCTTAAAGACGGTTTCATGATGATGAGCTGCATTGGGTGGCAACAGACCTGGATTGTTTTTGGATTGATTTGGAATACGGTTTCTACTTTATTCTGTTTAATTTGTTTTGAGTTGTGGCATTGCAGCTAAGTTGGGGACGTGGTTTTTATTCAGAGAACATATTTTTGCATCGTTTACAATGTTCCAGGTGAGACATTCGTTTTCTGATGTGGCGTAGGGTTTGTTGGGGGAGCGAGTGAATTATAGCCATCGGGTGTTTAACATCTGATTTTTTGCTATTCACCGCTCTGGCCGAAACCCACTGCAACTTAAATATATTTTGTTTTTATAAACTCGAGTGTCCGGCTGCTTTTGTCTAATAAAACCCATCACTGACGAGGCTGGAAGCCTATTGTTTTTGTATTTTGATTGTTGAATTTTTTAATTTTAAGGGAGTTTTTGTTTTGTGAGGGGGGTGTGCTGGTTCTTGCTAAATTGATAAATTTGAAAGTATACATATATATATGATAAAACTGCAGTTAAAACAAACTAAAACTGAGAAAACTAAAATTATTTAAATAATTTTTCTTAAATACAAGTTCAACATGAAACATTTTTACCTCAAAAAGTATTTTGTATAAAAAAGTATTTTTATTTTATTTTATTTCGTCGCTAACTAGTGATAAACCGCCAAATAAAAGAAATGTTCATTATTTTTTTATCAATATTTTAAAGGGATTCCGCCGAAATTTTTTTATAAATACATATCCACACTACAAGAATACTCTGTAAGTTTTCAGAATTTTCTGAGTCTGCCCGTATGGAGACCTTCCTTGTCCGTTATGACTAAATTTGATTCCGTGACAAATTCGATTTCCACCACAGTTTGAGTATTTATTCTTTTTCCGCATAGAAATTTGTTTCAAAATGCCCACTTTGAAACTATTTTCTGAAAAATATATTATGTTTGTAAAAAATGGTAAAATAAGTGCGATTAGATAGTTTCTGAACAACATCGACTAATTTCATGCTTTTCGGAACTAAAACAAATTCAAACTTATGTCATAAATTTGCCCTTTTCGAAGTACAGCCTTTTCTACGATTTTTTTAACAGTTCACTTTCTTTCAAAATTGTTTTCAATCGTAAAATATTTTAGTTGTGGAAAGAGGAGGACGTCATTATCCCTTAACGGCACGGGCAAAATCTGTTTGTGAAATGAGAAATTATCATCTTAAACAGGAATTCACAAACGAATTATTTTAGATATTTTGAAATCCGTAATTGAAGCTTTCATTGTAAAAAAAAAATTTACTAAAAATTATTGATGCCATTTGCAAATTTAGAGTTAAAATTAAATATCCGAGACCCAGTACAGTGTTCCGGAAAGAGTTAACCAAATCAGGCGATTAAGGTGTATTTTTCAAAAGATCATATTTCAGTTCGTACATTTTTTTTAAAGGAAGGGCAGCTGACATAACAAAGTCAGCAAAAGAAAAAAAAACATGTCCGCACTTTACGAATGACATCAAACAGGATCTCCGTGAATTTGATTGGTTTAAAATTAACAGATGTATGATATGATTGGCCTGCGTTGCCAAGAAGATTCCTGCAACGACTCTGTGACAAAAATGTAATGGTAGATTGATTGACAGAAAACGTTTGCTAGTAAACATGTCCATTCTTTAATGCTACCATTATGACAGTGACTGGTCAGATGGAAACCATGTTACGCAAACCAGACCTTTTTCCAAGATTTATTTATTTACTCTTTTTGTGGTCACCCCTTGGGAGAGTTCCGAACCGACCCCTTAAGATTGAGCAGACCGGGAACCCAACAGCTTCTGTGGTAATGATGTTTGATGACGTTTCACTGCTTCCATGAGTGACTCATTTATGAGTCCGGCGGGCATAGGTAACGGGCGGCATTTTTGCCTATTCCACCGAAGCTAGCATAGGGAAGTAAATATAGGCTACCAATTGGTTGAAGAATTTAAATAGCAATAGTTGTAAATAAATCATTCTGAATCTGGATGTACATATTAAAGGCGTATATGGTTGTATCGTGTTAAACTTATAAGAAAAGAAGATTTTTTAAAAGTAATAAAGAACAATTGAGTTTCTAAATATCACGTAATTGACGCCGTAAAAAAAGAAATGCGATAAATAACTTGCTCTATCATGTTGAAATAATGAAGAAGAAATTCTAATTTTATTTTAATTTATTTTTTTTTTAATATTACAGAACAAATGAAAACATCGTTGACTTCTTTAACTCTAAATTCGAGAATATCTTTTTTGTGTTAATAAATATGTGAAACCAGAAGAAAATTAATTTAAATCCATCTTTTAAAAGAAACTGAAGATTAAAAAAACGTAAACTCAAAAATGAACCAAAACCAAATACTCTTCAAATTATTCGACCAATCAGAAGTCCGTACTTTCTTTCCTGTGCTAGCTTCGGTGGGATCGGCAAAAATGCTAACGGGCGTTGCGTAGTGTTTTCGTCCTCCTCGGTACCTCTGGGCAAAGTCTAGCTAAAATGATAGGATCGCAACCACCATTTGTCTGAGAGGAAGCGTTAGAGGAGAGTGCGGGCTCTGTAGAGTAAGACAGAGGGACTCTCTAATGTCGACAAGACCCGTGGGATCGATCGACATGCAGCATCTCCTGAAGTTACTGTCGGGAGAGATCTTGGACAGTGTTAGGCATACTCCCTTTGCTGTGTGACACAACCTCGTGTGTCCACTGCAGCTGGAACAGTTGTGAACGACCCTTAGGTGGGTGGTGATCAGAGGGTCGATCAGAAGACGTTAACAGTGGGAGGCCAATGTCGGACTGGTAGCCTGGAACGAGTCATTTTCCCTGGAAGGGATTCGGCTGGCAGGCCTGTTTCCAGTATTCGCTGACGCAGAGAGCCTTGCTTACCAGCTTCGGGCGAACATTCGTTACGATCTAGGTCATGTGTATATGTGTGCTACTAACGTTTGCATCACCTAGCAATGAAGATCTAGCAGTGACTCAAACTAACTTTCACGCTACTTATTCCCGGGACGGGAGACGCTTCGACCTCTTTTGGAGGGGATTTCCTCGTCCCCCAGGGATGGTAAGAGATACCTTCTTTTCGATAACGATCCACATGGCACGGGAAAGAGCACTCGGGGTCTATCATCTTTAGGTGGAACTTTCCGTGACCACTTGAGTACGCTCACAGCACCTATTTTGGTTTTTTGGACCCCTGCGTAAGATGAAAAGTTCCGCGTGTGTGGGTGGGAGATTTTGAAAAACTGAGCACAGCAGCAAATCCAGCTGTATGGTATACACAGAAACCCAATAAGAATCTATTTCTTTTATGTCAAAGTAAAATATGATACTACTTGGTTAACTCGTCGACCGAAACACTATCGCCAAATTATAAGATTAAATTTCAAAAATGGATGATCGTAAATGTCACATTAGCCTGATATTAAACACGCTACACAGGTTTTTAAGTCATCAACAGATTTACTTGCGACTTTTTTTGTATTTTCATTAATGTTTCGCTAATATACTTGTTCTTTCATTATTTAATGTAAAATCTTATACTATAATGCGAGCAAAAATTGTGTGTGTGTGTGTGGGTAAATTTTATCTCAAAAACGGCTCTAACGATTTTCGCAAAAATTTGGATTTTACCATTTTCGGGCACGAGAAGACCATTGGGCTAGGTCCCATGTTCGGGAAAATTCGATTACTGGGTCATTTTGGGTCATAATGGGTCAGGATAAAGCTACTTATATCTATAGAACGGCTGGATCGATTTTAAGGAAATTTTGTACCCAATCGTTTTTTGGCACGAGAAAACTATTGGGCTAAGTCACATGTTCGAAAAATTTCGATTAGTGGGTCATTTTTGGGTCATTATGGGTCAAGCCATTTTTATCTAAAAAATGGCTCTAACGATTTTGACCAAATTTTATATTGTATCGCTTTGGATTACAAGAAGACCATTGGGTTTGGTAACATGTTCGAGAAAATTCGGTAAGTGGGTCATTTTTGGGGTCATTGTGGGTCATGCTATTTTTATCTAGCGATTTTCTCACGCAATTTTGACTAAAAATTGCATTCTATGGTTTTCGGGCACGAGAAAAACATTGGGCTAGGTTACATGTTCGAGAAAAAATTTTAATGGGTCATATTAGGTCCTTAAGAGTCTGGGTCAAGCTATTTATATTTAAAGAATGGCGTGATGGATTATAACGAAATTTTGTATGTAACAGTTTTTTGACATGAGAAAAGTACTGGACTAAATCACATGTTTGAGAGATTTCGACTATGAGGGTCATTTGTGGGTCATGATGGGTCATAATGGGTCATGGTCAACCTATATCTAAAGAACAGGTGGTTCGATTTTAACGAAATTTTGTATGCAACATTTTTTTGGCACGATAAAATCATCGGACTAGGTTACATGTTCGAAAAATTTCGATTAATGGGTGATTTTGGGTCATTAAGAGTCTGGGTCAAACTATGTATAATTAAAGAACGGCAGGATCAATTTTAACGAAATTCTGTATGTAACAATTTTTAGAAACGAGAAAACTAATGGACTAAATCACATATTCGAGAGCTTTCGATTATAAGGGTCATTTGTGGGTCTTAATGGGGCAAGGTCAAGCTATATCTAAAGAATGGGTGGATCGATTTTAACGAAATTTTGTATACAACATATTTTTGGCATGAGAAAATCATTGGGGTAGGTCACATGTTCGAGAAATTTCGATTAGTGGGCCACTTTTGGGTCATTCTAATTTTATCTAGAAAACGTTTCGCGCAATTATGATTAAATTTTGTATTTTATCGTTTTCGGTCACAAGAAAATCATTGGGTTAGGACAGATTTTTGAGAAAATTCGATCAATGGGTCATTTTGGATTATAAGGGGTCAGGGTCAAACTAACTATATCTAAAAAACAACTCAATCGATTTTACCTAAATTTTGTATCTAATGATTTTCGGCATGCTAAAACTAAAGAACTAGGCCACACGTTCGAGAGATTTCGATTATAAGGGTCATTTGTTCGTCATGATGGGTCATGCTAATTTTATATAGAAAATGGTGCTCACCATTTTGACTATACTTTGTATTATATCGTTTTTGAGCAAGAGAAAACCATTTGGCTTGGACACATGCTCGCGAAAATTCTATTAGTGTTTCATTTTGGGTCTTAATGAGCTAGGGTCATTCTAATTATATATAACAAGGACTCAATCAATTTTACCTAAATTTGGAAACAAAATGTTTTTTGCCACGAGAAGACTATTGGGCTGTGTCGCATGTTAAACAAAATTATATTAGTGGGTCATTTCGCTTCATTGCTGAATGCTGCCAAGCTAATTTTACCTAAAAAATGGCTTAAACGATTTTGATTCAATTTTATATTCTACTGTTTTTGATTACCTGAAGACGATTGAGCTATGTCACATGCTTGATCAAATTTGATTAGTGCTTCATTTTGGGTAATACGGGTCAGGATCACGAGAATATGGCAAAAGCCAATAACTTGGTGATATTTGATAAAATATTGGTGACATATGGCCAAAAAATCGACTATAAAAATTACAAAAACCAAAACACGTATTTGGAGCCAAATGAAAGAATGCCTCCAAATTTGGCTATATCTAGCAAAAAATATTGTCTTTCAGAATGTAAAGAATTTTTTTATACATTCTTAAGAGGATTCGAGATGCATGGTTAAACCAATCAAAGTCGAGCTAAAAAAGTGATTTGGATCAATGTCCTTTCGTTGTAAAATTTAAAATAAAATAAAATTTATAAATATGCGCATAAAAACATGGTTTTATTTTTGATTGTTTTTCTAAATAATACTATTATAAACATGTTTTACAGTAATAATACAGAGTTAATGATACAGTGAAAATACTATATCGAGTTGAACACAAAGTTAATTTTGACCGAGCTAAGCTCGGTCTCCCCTGCTAGTTTATGTTTATTTGTACAATTTGGCGAATAGTTTGACAAATTGTATAGTTTGGCGAAATTGGTTGAGGGGATAATCAAGTACCAAAAAATATATGGATTTGATAAAATACAACACATTAGTTTTGGAGTTACTGATATTGCAGAAATCGTTAAATGCAGCATAGCAGTGCCATCTACAGTGCAATTTACACCATAGGTTCATCAATATCTGATTAAGTTTAACAAATCAGCAACAGCGTCGAAATTTTATGCTTTAGTTTTTAAGATATTGCAATCATGGACATCGTTAAAAATAAACGACAGCGACGCCAATTTTTGGATAGTTTAAATATAATTTCCACACCTATTTATATCCAGGTAAAACTGAATCTAAATTTTGAAGAAATTCAGTGGATTAGTTTTTGATACACAACAGCGGTAAAATTTGTATCATACATACAGACAGACATTATTTACAAACTGTCAAATTGTGTTTAGGATTTTCTAAAAAAACATATAAATCCATTGAAAAACAGAAGGTGAATTTTCTTATAGTTACTTTCTCCTGGTATACAGAAGAAAGTATTTTTGTATTGTCATAAATAAATGTGTATATATATATATATATATAAATATATATATATATATATATATATATATATACCGTAATAAAGGTCTTCAACGTCTTTTATGTGCATCTCGATATCTTATAATTGCAGTTACAAAAAGTATTAGAGTGGATTTTCTCTGATTGAAGAGATTTGTAAGGAAGATAAATTAGGTGTAAAATTTCTGATTTAATTTCGACACTTCATTTGTTCTCAAGTAACACTCAAAAGATGTCTGATATATTATGGACAATGGAAATGAATTCCTTTAAATATATTGTGATATATTACACTACTTCAAAGACACACTTTCAAAAATAAACAAACTGGTGTGTTTTGTTGATATGTACTGAAGCATGTTTCATACAGAAAATCGTGTGTATGGTTTTCATTGTTCATTGATAGGGACACACACAAGACTCCGTATTATTACGGTCTGTGGGGTGTAATAGTTTGAAAGTAAAGACTGACTGTACTGTGTTATCATACATAACATAATAAAATTAAAATACTCTTTTCACTGCAAGATAACATATTTCCTGTAACATGCATTTAGCATTATTTTTTACAACACTTCACTAAGTAATTCAGGTACATTATCTATAAATGGCAATTACAAAAATTATGTTTTCAATTATGAAAACATAACATGTTATGTGTTACAGAGTTCGCTCGTTAACTCGAACTAATCCAAAGACCCCTTAAGTTTGTATAGGGCAGTTTCATAAGACGTCACAAATCGACCATTGGAGGTCAAACAATCGTTGTGATTGGTAGCTGAGAGGATTATGGGTGTGGCAGGAGGTGAATCGCCACATTTGATTGGTGGATGAAAAGTAAATCAGCTGATTGCAACTGCCCTATTGAGATTAATGTTAAAACCTCGCTTTAATTCGAAATAATTTTTATCACATCAGTTAATCTTAACAAAAAAAAATTTACAAAAAAATCTGCGTTTTCGATAAATCGAGGAGTAACAGAACACTGCATTTATTATTTTGTGTGTAAAAATCATCTGTATTTCTTTTCTGCGTAAAGAGGTACAAATTTTAGCTTTTTTTCTCAGTCTGTCGAATTAACGAGTAAAAATTTAAGATTTCTACACATGCAAAGTTAAAAACTTTAATTTTGGAGACAAAGATAGGAATTTAAAAGAAAGTAGAGAATGGCAAATGCAAAACAAAGATAGCAGATGACTGTAGAATTAAAAAATGTATCAAGTCCACTTATTTGAAAAACAAAGAATCACCTTTAGATTCATGGGGAAAAATCTAATTTTGCTAGAGGAAGGAAACACATGAGAAATGTATCCCAAGATTTAGATATAGCTCTACTGATATAATTCCAGAGAGCTAAATTTTGAAATTTTGCGATAAATGGATTCCTAGTATACATGCAGGCTGATGAATTGACAAATCGACTGAGCTTTAAAGATTTTAAATGCAGCGGTAGATGGATTTCTCAATTTAAATTAAAGCACAATATTCACTTATAACACTATGAGACGAAAGCGCTTACGTAAACAAAAACATATCCACTAAAATTTCGGTAGGACACTGCAAGGACATTTATCTAATTACTTGACGAAAATATTTTAAATTTGGACGAAATTGCACATTTTTAATAAACTGTTGCCAAACAAGACATTACATTTACAAGGGAAACTTGCGTAGGAGGTAAAAACAATAAACAGAGGATTATAGATTTAGTTCGTGCTATTATTGATGGCAGCAAAAAGTTAAAAGTATTAGTGACAGAAAAATGCAAAAATCCGTAGTATTTTAAGGAAATTACAACACTCTCAGATTTTTTATGTATCCAATGCAAAAGCATGGTTGACACAATACATCTTTAGTACAGAGCCGTAGCTAAAGGGATGTTATGGACAGCTGAGCCCCCTCTCTCCCATTAAAACATTTTGAGCTTAATCTGGAAAAGATTCCAAGGACATTAAATGAACTTATGTTTCGGAAATCCAAGTGAAATTGTTTTCAAAAATCTAATTTAGTTTTGAGACCCCTTCATAGTTTTGCATCGTAGCTAAAATAAGTGTTTCAACACTCGCTCATCCTATTTGCACATGAGAAGCTAACATGATGTTTAATATTGCACTTTTATACACTCGAATTTTCATCATCATATTCTTTTTTTTAGCATAAAATGAAGTTATTACAACAGTTTAATAA
This sequence comes from Maratus speculifer, assembly GCA_964019185.1. Taxonomy (NCBI): domain Eukaryota; kingdom Metazoa; phylum Arthropoda; class Arachnida; order Araneae; family Salticidae; genus Maratus; species Maratus speculifer. Next base: position 164,439 of record CAXHSM010001557.1, read on the forward strand.
GAAACATAGTACCTACAGTGTGAATATGCCTTCATTTATCTTTCAGCGTCAGAGAAAGAGAAAGAGCAAAAATATATGAACCCCCCTCCTATTATTCACTTCTAATTATGGCCATGCTTCAGAAGCTGGTTTAAAGGAAAATATAAGCAGTTTCGAAGCAATAGCGTATAAATATCTTATTAGTGGATAACACAAGGTAATACAATAATACTTCAAAACTGAGTTTCATATTGTTTAAATATTTACCACTAAACACAACAGCAAAGCTACAATCAATGGATCAAGGAGTCATTTAGAATCTTCAAACAAATAATCGCTAGAGACTCTTTAAGCAAATCCTTTCTGCGTTATTGCGAGGAAAATTACCGCATTACTCTGCTCACAGCTATAAATGATATATACTCAGCATAATTAGTCTTTAATATAAAATTTCATGTATATGAAAATTTATACATCTTATACAAGACTAAGGTATCTGAATGCATGACTGTCTATAGTTATCCTTATCACACAAGATTTTTCTCAACTTCTGAAATAGTTTTTCTGTTTGCTGGTAAATAAATATCATTATCGAGATAGAAAAATGTCTCATAGGCGATGTTTATCAAATGAAACCAGAGCATCTGTAGTTATATTATAATCAAGAAATAACAATAAACCAAATTAATTGAAAAATACAAAATTAATGCGACAACATAACATTTGAAGGGAGCACAAGTAGTATGTACATAAGACAAGGATGCACATAAAATAAAATTGGCCACTAAAGGTAATCAGTTTAAGCAAAGTTTATAACGAATAAGAGTGGTAGTGGCTGCACCTAACAGAAGAAAGTTGAAATACACTGAGAGAGTTTGTGAGTTCTCACCTGTTTATAGCTATGAATGATTTTTCAAAGAACTCTTTACAGAAATTTTGATCATGCATAGGGGCTGGTCATATATAAAATTATCATTTTAAGAGAGAAGAATGTTCAACACTTGGTATCGTAACATTTCTTATGTGGTAGAAAATTTCTCTTTTGATAATTTTATCTTTTTTATCCAATCAAAAAAATTTTTGGATATGTTTTTCTTTATATCAATATATTTTATTATTTTTTACTTTTTGCGGTCTATTATTTATTTTTTTTAATATAAATTTATTATTAAAATGATTAAGCGCTAACAGAATTATTTTACTCTACTATATAGAATACTCCAGATCTCGTCATTTTTGTTGTTTTGTCATACATTTATAAATCGTCATTAGAGAAACCGGGTTTGGAATGATAATTGACATAATTATTACAAAAAATGGGAAAGAATGGTGTCCACATTAGTTTGTTAATAAGAAGCTCTACTTACACCCAAGTACAAAAAGAGAATGATCCTGATGAATGCATTACGCAACAAAAAGCTATTATTAAGGCTTTTAAACATTATCTTTTAAATTCTCCTCATTCAAATCAATAAGGTATGCGAATAATAAATGTATAACTTTTGTATATCATGGCAAAAATATAACAAAAAATTGTAAAAAAAAAATGAGACATAGATTACAATATTATTAGGAGGAGAGGGGTATTTGAACAATGATACGTATGATATCATAAAACAGGAAATGTAGACGGAAATTGTCAAAAAATTGATAAAATTATGTATGTATAGCGTCACATATCAATCATTAGTTTCTGCAATCTCATGTATTTATAAACAATACCTTTGCATCCAATGCACAGCAGTAGGGCATATGATGATTTGTAATAAATTTCGCATCCAGAATCCTTTTTAAAACAATAGTACATCTGAGAATATCAGAATTTTGTCTTAGGTTTGACAACTTACAAGAGTCTAGTACACTTGATGCTGAAGGGAAATTTGGAGATATGATACCTGAATGATGCAGAGTATACTTTGAGTTTTAAAAACATCGCGACCATATTGTGCAATGGTATGTTTGGTAACACATAAAAAGTTTCTCACCAGAATGAAATAATAAATGCTGGCTTAAATGAGCCTTTTTTGAGAATGCATTATTGTATATTTCACAAATAAAAGGTTTCTCTACAATATGAATTAACAGATATTTACTTAAAGCATCACTTTCTGCAAATTTCTTGTTGCATATTTAGCAAATAAAAGGTTTCTCACCAGCATAAACTAAGAGAAGCATGCTTAAATTAATCTTATGAGAGAAATTCTTATTGCATTTCTCACACGCAAAAGGTTTCTTACTAATATGGATTAAGAGATGGCTGATTAAATTATTCTTTTTAATCATAGTGACCATTCGGTACAATGGTATGTTTTAGGTACAAGAAGTGTGACAAAGACTGGGTTCTGCTCCTCTTTTGCCTTGTACCACATGCTATAACAGCACCATGTTGGTCCATAACAGTCCCCTTTAGATACTGGTTAAATTCTAGTATAGCTAAGGCAATTTTGATACTTGTTTGAATATTTAACACCTATGAACTAATGATATGTGCTTAAAAAACACTTTCCAGAGAATATTTTGTTTCTATTCGCACACACAAAATATTTTCCAGCAAATTGAATTACGAAATACTTGTTTAAACAGTCTTACAGGTGAATTTCTTATTGCATGTTTAACAAACAAAAGTTTTCTCACCAGTATGGAGTAATATATGATTCTTTAAAACATCCTTACGAGAGAATTTCTTGTTGCATATCTCACACACAAAAGGTTTTTCACCAGTATGAATTAAGAGGTGTCTACTTAAATGAATCTTATGGGAGAATTTTTTGTTGCATATCTCACAAATAAAAGGTTTCTCACCAGTATGAATTAATAGGTGACTGCTTAAAGAACTCTTTTCTGAGAATTTTTTGTTGCATGTCTCACACGTAAAAGGTTTCTCACCAGTATGAATTAACAGATGTCTTCTTAAATCATTCTTTTGAGAGAAACTCTTGTTGCATAGCTCACAAATAAAAGGTTTCTCGCCAGTATGAATTAAGAGATGTTTTCTTAAAGAACTCTTATCTGAGAAATTTTTGCTGCATATCTCACACGCAAAAGGTTTTTCACCAGTATGAGTTAACAGATGCTTTCTTAAACAATGCTGTACTGTGAATTTCTTGTTGCATATCTCACATGCAAAAGGTTTCTCACTAGTGTGAGTTAACAGATGCGCGTTTAAACAATGCTTTAGTGTGAATTTCTTGTTGCAAATCTCACATGCAAAAGGTTTCTCACCAGTATGAATTAACAGATGTTTCCTTAAATTACTTTTCTGAGAGAATTTTTTGTTGCATGTCTCACATACAAAAGGTTTCTCACCAGTATGAATTAATCGGTGTGTACTAAAATGACTCTTATTAGAGAAATTCTTTTGGCATATCTCACACACAAAAGATTTCATCTGTTGTGAGCTACGAGCTGTTTGTCCAAAAATGTTTTTTAAAGAAATATTTTGTTGCATATTTCAGACTTTAAAGAGAGTTTTGAACTTTCCGATTTATATTTAAATTTATAACTTTATCAATCTTCAAAAATATGAATAAGTTAACTACACTTTATGATTCATCACGAAAAAAATAATTCATTATGACAAATTAAAATCAATGAGAAAGACTGAATTGAAGTAAAAATTGCTGACATATAATTAAAAAATACAATAGAAACTTAATTATTTGATTCCTGCCAAATATATAGTGAATCATACGCATTTCATAATTATAAAACAATTAAAATAGTATGAATGAAGCTATAACAAATAAACTAAATAGCTACTGTCATTAAATAAATATTTTATCCTTAAAAAACATTAAAGATTAAACGTAAAAATTATAAATAAAAAATAAAGCAAATAATTTTAAATAATAAGCAAATAATTTTAATAATAAGCAATAAGCAATAACAGATTATTTAGACGAGGTTTTATAATCTAAATTCAAATTACACAGCATAGTAATGATTTAATTATTCTTTAGCCTTTTTCCATATTTAAAAGTGCATATAAATGAAAATAGGTAAATCAAAATACACTTTCTTATGCTATTTCAAAACACAGCTCATTCAGAAATATATTCGTAGACCCATGCTACTTGGATGATAAAATCTGTGAAAAGAAAACATCAAAATTAATTATAATAGAGTATGTAGAGTATTTAATAGTCACGATAGAATATCAGACAGGAAAGAAAAATTCCACAAATAGCATATTTAATTAAAAACTAATCACAGAATAAACCCTTGATTATGTTTCATAAAAATTATGAAAACAGCAATATTTTAAATAGTTGTATTGAAACTAAAATGCACCATCTATAAGTAGCATAAAAATGCTTGTTTAAGAGCAATATTTCAAATTTTAATTTGAAAGCAGAGAAATAGGTCTCGAATAACTAATTTATTATAGTGATTTTGAAGCATTACCAAAAACAAGATGGTCTCAAATATCTTATATTCATATAATAATAATAATAATATCATATATATAATAATAATCATCTATAATAATATAATTCTTATATTTTTACAATTTAATAAAAATTAATATATCCCACATGTCACTTTTTTAATCAATGTAAGCGATTTATTCCAATAATCCAATCACACTGACTACTGACAAATTACTTCATACTTTTTATATATATAATTCTAACTGTATATCAGTGCAACTAAACCATAATTTTTTTACTTCTCTTGTTGATGGATTCTGCAGTTAATAAGTCATGAAATTTTTGTTCTTTTAATTAGTAACAGTAATTATATTTATAAAAACAAATTGTCCAATAATAAGGTGAAGAATATGAAAAAGTGAAAAATATATTTTCTTTCGCATTGCCTTTTTATCTCTTCTACCTATACATTTCAATAAATTATTGATTTTCATTTTCATTTTATTGTTTACTACAAACTTTATTTTCTTCTTTATAGATTTCTCAGCATCTTTTCCCAAGAAATATTTTTTCTTTCTTTTCTTTTTACAGCATCATCGTATGTTTGATGTTTATTTTTGAAACTACGAATGAATATCGAAATTGTTCAAACATTACTCTGTCACATATAAGGTTAGTACAAGGAGTTTTATCCATGGGCGTTTCCATGGGCGGTATTTATATAGGGGCAATACGAAATTTAACCCTTCAGGGACAAGCAACCGCTATACGCGCAGCTCAAAGTACTCAGAATTCTTGATTATTCTCATCAGTAAATTTTTATCATAAATTATGCCTTACTTAATCCAAGCATTTTTGTGATACAATTATGTAAAAATTTCTGTTTTAAAAACTGGGGATGAATAAATAAAAATTCTATAAAAAACGCTCGTTTCGAAAGAATTAATAAATGTCCAGGATGTTCAGGGAACTTTGCATCAAAATTCCCTGATGTCAGTCCCGAAGAGCTACAATGATCTTGAAACCCATTAAATGCCCCCAGACAACCTAAAACGTACTCTTTTGATCTATGAGGGACATGCAGAATGGTACATTCCACAAAAATCAGCGGTGGCTCAGTGGCGTAGCTAGCGCGAGAGGGGTTTAGAGGGGCAGTCCTCCCATGATGTCACCTTCTAAAGGGTGATACCCAATCTTTATTTGCAAATGAAAAATATAATCTTATAAGATTTCTGAAAGGAATTCTGAAATAACACGAAATTTTTAGTGCACGACGCAATAGAGTTAGTTTGTTTTGCTTTGAGATTGTGAAATTTTATGCAGAATGGTGTATCTAAGTAAGACATAGGTCACATTGAGTTATACGGATTATGGCTAAAGTGATGAGTCACACCTGTACTTTTTACTTACCCATCATACGTAGTATAGGGTAAGTCTTGCAATCGTTTTGAAAATCGAAAAAAAAAATTGACAGATTTACACGTTTTAGATAGTGGAGATTCCGAAAAACATATTTTTAGAAAAAAAAATTTGCCGTCCGTCTGTCTGTCTGTCTGTCTGTCTGTAAACGCTCTATCTCCCGAACAAATTGAGATAGAGACTTGAAATTTTGTATGTAGTTAGTATGTAAGAATGGGACGAACCCTATTTAATATCAGCAACCTCGATTATCCGGAACTATTTTTTTCGGACCCTCGAAAAATTCGTTCTGATGAAATGTATATAAAAATTTTCGAATTTTTTTGTTTTAAGGAATGGAAGTAAAAGGCAATAAAATAACACACATTTTGCATATAGAACAAAGTCGATCGGATTATTAGTTGCCGAGATATTTGTAATCCTGTTTTCCACATTCTTCGATTTTTCATGACCCTGTATTTCATTCAAATTTCAATTCAGAGGTATATTTTAATTGGAATTGAGACGCTTAATCCGACACAGTTAATTGTTAGTTAATAGAATTATTATTTTTGGAGTTATAAAGATGTTTCTTTTACGCAGTTCGGTACTACTTGAGTAGTTGGGCGTTTTATATAATTTGTCGAAATTGGTACATCAGCAGTTCTTTAATAAAGCATTACTATGTATATTAACAATATTTAAACTTTGTTTATGAATTGCAATGCACTGTATAAATAGTTTTCACATGCTTTGTTTTCATATACATTGTACATATCCATGATGGGTAAGTATTACGGTGGCCCCCAATGACTAGTTTATGTAGGAGGGCAAAAGGTAAATAAGGAATGTTGTCATGTGGAACTAGTAATTTTTTATAATAACATAGAATTGAGATTGAGAAAATATGATGGATCAGAAGGGGGGGGGGGGGTGACATCATTTTCATCCGCTTCGGGTGTCACCCAACGTAGCTATGCCATTGGGTGGTCTACCAGCTTCAACTAATAACGTGCTAGTCAGAAACAGAAATTCTCGAAGACGGAATTATTTAATATATTAAAAAACATTTAAAAAACGATGTCTTAAATATTTTGCATTCAGCTTTTAATTTTCCCATTGTGAGTCTTCCTTAATCACGTATATTTCAAGATAGGTCCTTTTTACTTTGCTGCGCAATACAAACATTTAATATTTATGAAACACTAACAGAAAATCAGTAAAAAAAATATATGTAATATATGATATAAAATGGTATCAGAGAGAGAATTATTATATAAATGTATCGATTTGGCATGTTTATCTGTTTTGTTCATTATAAAAAATATTAGCTCTTTTTAAAGCGGGTGGGGGAGGCTGAGAATAAATGCTTAAAAGTAAATTTTAAAATATGACATTTCACAGGAAAGGATGGAGGAGTAGTGGTAATAAGTTTAGTAAAGAAATTTTTTAATCAGAAATTTATGTTTCTTTGTTTTTTTTTAATTCTCTAAATAGATGATCAGTAAAGCAAATTATATGCAATTAGCATCTATAAACTAAAAGTCAAGAATTTGTAAAACACTTTTACTCTTGAAATGATTGTGACAGCTTATTTTATCGATTGTATATATAAAGCTAACGAAACGCTATGCACGAAGAATTCTGGAGGAAGGGGAGGGGGGTTTTCTTATCCTATTATTTACCGGTCTCCAAAAACTTTGCTCTCCCCAGTTAGTGTTCTCAGAAAGAGAAGATCACAGCTAGTGGAGGTGTGTTTTTTAGCATTTTCAACTGTTCCAGTATTTTCTTATTTTAATGGCAGCATGCATTAAAATTTTTTAATGAATAAAAATACACTGAACAATGTTGACTGTAGGGGCATAAAGTACTATGCTAAAGTGTAACAAGCATATGTGCAAGAAAATAAAGAAACTTATAAAACATAGCTGGAATAAGTAAAACAAATAATATAACAGAATCAAAACACTGACATTATATACTTTCTGATTACTTTATAGCAGTGGCGTAGCAAGAAATGGTGACACCCGGGGCGGATGTAAAAATGGTGTCACCCCTCCCCGCTACCTATCCGTCATATTTTTCCTATCACAATTCTACGTTATTATAACAAAAAACCATACTTTTTCTTATTTACCTTTTGTCCTCTTGCATAAAAAGTAAATAAAAATAAATAAATACACATGATTGACTTATTACTCAACTCATAGTCAACATAAGTCAATTTGGTGTCTATATGTCAAAGAAAATTCCTTCTTTTAAAATTTTCTTTAGCTATCCACTCATTGAATAGGTAGGTTTTTGTTTCCTGATACATGTCTTATTTAGATACATGATTCCGTATAAAATTTCACATTCTCAAAGAAAATAAAACTAATTCTATAGCGACGTGCATTAAAAATTGTATTTTATTTCAGAATTCTTTTCCAAAATCTTATAAGATTATATATATATATGCAAGTAAAGATATGCCCCCTCCACCCCCCCCCCCCCATTTGCTACGCCACTGCTTTATAGCACAATTTTCTTTTAAACAAAAAATTTCTTTACAATTAATAAGAATAAAATTTAAATTTTTTTAAATATTAACCTCGAAGCAGCAGCGGTTGTTCAAGAGCTTCAGAGCCCCGAACCTACCATTACCTCTTTTTGCTGTCTTTGATTTAATCATTTTTCATTTTAAAATTGCCTGGTTTCAATATTCTGGCTCGTTTTTTCTCTTCGTTTCTGTATATTAATGACTTATTTATGCATAGATGAAAGAGTTTCTCTATTTATGGAACATTATACTGTATACTATCCGTAATTTAAACTAAGCCTAAAAGCAGCATTTTTGTTTATAGAAGAAGTTTAATACAAAAGAAGAATCGGGGCGGAATGGGATATGTCGAATTCTTTTTTTTTAATAAGATGAATGTAAATTGCTAACATGCAAATATTTTTATAGGATAATGCATATTAATTATAATATTTTACTCAGGGCTCAAAATTAGTGGTTCAATAATCGTAATTTACAATTCTGACAAACGTGCTTTTAAACCTAATCTTTTTTTATTCGTATACTTTTCTGATCATTTTTGTTTCTTCTCAATTCGCAGCTTCGTTTTAAAAATTTTGTTTTGAATCATCTACTTAGCGATCACAGTGAATATGTCCGTGCGATTATTGCAGAAGTTACTATACTCGATGTAGGAAATATTGGCTTTTCAAGGTTAAATGTCCTCTTTCCCTTATCCCTTCGTTGGTGACTCCTCAGCCTTTATCTTAGGTTAGTAACTATGGTAACGAAGGAAAAAAGAAAAGGGGACGTTTGTCCTTGAAAAGTCGATTTTTCCTACAAGGAGTATAGTAAGTACTGTCCCACTTCAAAACTTTTTAAAATTCACCCTCAATCTGTTCTATTTCTATTATGAAAAGGAATAGCATGTATTTAATGAGCTTGATTAAGTTGTTTCCTGCCTTCTGTACCAACCAGTGGCATTATATATATACAGACAAAGTTAATCCACACAAGTTTGGGCCAAAAGTTGTGTGGATTATGTAATATCGTCCGTTATACAAAATTTTATTATTCCTAGACATCATTTTAATTCTATAATCAGTATAATAAGGAAAGATAAATATGAAATCTAATAATTAATTTAATACACTATCTCAAAAAATACTTTTTTAAAGTTATTTTATTAAAAAATTGATATATATATATATGTAGAACATTTAAATAAAAATAATTACATAAGTTCTGTAATACAGCTTGTATTTTATTGTTAACAAAACAAAAAAGCAATATTAATAAAAAATGGATGTTTCATTATTTTTATTGATTTTTTTAATTATTTGTTTCGAAAAATCATTTGTGGATCACAAATTTGTAGATTTTCTGAACTGTTTACATTCGCAAAAATAATGCAAATTACAGAAAATTGCAGATTATTGATCCTTGACTGTATTTCTGTTTTAAACCCAGTGGTAGGGGAGGGGGAAAAAGTCAAATTTGAAATTAATCAGAGAAAAGCAGGAAATAGTAGTTTTAATCCATTTAGATTAGGTCTAGAATGAATATACTAAGTTTCCCCCTCACAGTAGGTCAGCATTAGAAAACATGTGCAGGATTATAGTTGGAAAACAGGGTATTTATTAAATACCATAACAATATCTGAAAACCACTAACTCTATCAAATGAACTGTCAGCACAAATATTGTAGAACTTACAATACATAATAAAATAAATACCTACAATTAATACTTTTGTTGAACAATAAAATCGCTAATCTACTTCAAAGTTTTAGCCTCATAGTCAGAGGCTTGAACTCAGAACCAATTAGGGAAAAACTGAAAGTTGTTTTAACCCCTTCTGATTATGTCTAAAATGAATATGCTATGTTTTCTCCCTCATACTAAGTAAAAGTTAACAATAGTAGATGCTACGAAAAATGCAAAATATGAGAAGACTTTCATTTGTACTTTAAAAGGTGCATATTCTTGTTATCATGGATGCCCAAAATGTATAAAGTAACTGAAAAATGATGATATTTTGAATGAGAAAACTCTTTCCCACATAAATATTTATGCAAGTTGATGGCTTCAGTGTACTTACAAAGCTGTGAAGGTGCTACTTCACAAGTTGGTGCCAATCGTTATTTATATGCAAAAAATTACTTCATCTGGACCAGATAAAACAGTATTGGCTAACTGAAAATGATACTGTTAAAACGAAATTTTTTGTAATTTTTAGATTAAATTTTCAATACAATATAAATGTTTAACAATAAAATATTTTAAGTTCTATTTTGATTCTGTAAAAAATATTTTTTCCCCACATTCTTTATATTTATTCTTAGACTCATTAACAATTTTTTTTAATATACTTATTTTTCGTCAATAAACATAACTTTATTACATCATAAGGTATTTTTCCATTAAAGCACCACCATTATCACCTAGTGTGCAAAATAAAATTCATGTGAAATGAAACATTTTGAAAATAACAATAACATTGTTCATGAAAAAGCAAGTATTTGAAAATGTAAGAATTAAAAATTACAGTCAAGGTTCTACAATCTGCAATTTTCTATAATTTGCATTTCTTTATGAATATAGACAATGAAATAAACAGTTAAGAAAATTTACAAATTAATGATACCAAAATATTTTTTTATAAAAATTATCCAATTCCTTGCTATTTTGTATTGCCATATTAATAAGACATATTAGTATTATCATTAATTTTCATGCATATTAGCTACACAACTTCTATAATCCAGAATTTTCTATAATTTGGACTCGCTGTAATCGTGACGATTCCGGATTAAAGAAGTTATATTGTAAAAGTGTTTAATATTTTCTCTGAAATCAGCTTCTTCTTTTAAATGTCATTCTAGTTATTTTTACGAGTAATGCAAAAGCAAAGAAATTGTAAAATTTTTTTTTGTGGAATGGAAATAATTAAAGTAATTAGTAGGATTGTTAGATTTTACAAATTTTATGTGCTATTTAAAAAACTATAACCAAGGAAAACAAAGGAAAAGAAAATAACAACTAATCAAAAAAGTTAGGTGCCAATCCCACCTAATTAGCTGATTCTAATTTCAACTCCTGTATAGAGGAAATAAAATTTTTATAGAGTTATTCGCTACATGGCAATTCCAAATCTTTAAAAAGTGAGATTTATTGACAAATGATACAAACAGCTATGAAAACAAATGCAAAACCTAATAAATGTTTATGTCCATATAAATGTATACATACATATAAGAGAATGCATTATGATCTTTTTTTTAAATCTTAGACTTCTATTTCTATGATAAATATATAAATAGACTTTTCATATTAAATGAATTATATAACTGTTAAAAAAACTGCCTGTTTAAGTGAAACAGCGAATATGTGGTGAAAAAATAATTATTGCCAAACTTATAGTATATATTAGTTACATATATAGTTACTTTATTTCAAAGGAAAAAAAAAATCTTGTTTATGTAAATAAAAAAATCGATTTTAAATATTATGTAAATTTTAACCTTTTAACACCTTTAAATTCTAAACTAATAAACTATTCTTTCTGATAGTTACTATTCGGCTAGCAAAATATCCGGTTAACCTGTGTGCAGAATATTTAAAACAACTATAAATGTCAACAAAAAATGAAAGTGGTGATACATAAAATTTTGTGTCACCATATGATTAAATCACAAGTTCTATAATTTTCAGTAGAAGAATAACTAAAAAAAAAAAACTAAATCTTTACCTGTGTGCAGAATATTTAAAATAACTATGAATAGCAGGAAAATTTAAAACTGTGAAACATAATATTTTACTATTAGATCAAAAGCTCTAGAATATCTAATGAAACTTATCTTACCATTAATTCCTTTTAGTAAAGAACATGGGTCAGCGAATTGATTAAAAATGTATATCTACTATTACAACCTCATTATAACCATTTTGTCCTGAGCAAAATCCTTTCTAATTCAGACAGACGCCAACACAATGAATGAATCACAAGTGAAGAATCATTTAGTCATAATAAATCAACCAATAAATCAGCTAAGTTTTGATTAAAAAAATAAAATATTTATTTATAAAAAAGAAATAGGAAGCATTTTCACAATTCGTTAATATAGTACTTAAATATGACTTCGGGTCAAATATTGGATGCAATTTGATTTGGGAAACTCGGGAAAATTTTGATTCGATTCTTAGGACAGCTTGTTTAATGGCTGTCTGGTAACCAGTATTACATCCAAATATTTAAAAAAAAAACATATTTCCATTGCAGCTGTTTAATTAATAAATAATATTAAGAATTATGATTGCAAGAATCACTTTATATGAATCGCACTGTAATTCGTGATTCGTTCTTTTATTGGTGTGGCGTCTTGTCTCTACCGTTCTTTGAAATATCCGGTAACTTTTAAAACATAACTTTTTTGTACTTAACCTCTTTACTAAAATAAGTTAATGCTAAGGTAGAATAGTTTCTTTCATTACTCTTCAACAAAAAACTCTACAACTTGCTATTTGATACTGACTGCACGAAATTTCACATGTGGCACCTGTCATTTGTGTTGATTTATCACAGAGTCATTTAAGTCATTATTAAAATGCTTTATTTATTGTATATAATTTTGGTTATTGCTTTTTATTTCTAAAGAGTTTAATGAATAAACTTCAAGTTTCAGTTTAAATGCAGCAAATTGTTTTTTTTTCTTTTACTTTTAAAATATTGTGCTGCACATAAACTAAATTTGATTGTACTCTGTTAAATTGAAACCAAATGTTTTTTAAATAATTGATCGCACAATGAAATGCTTTTATATCATAATTTACACGTGTACATTTATAGACTTTATTAAAATTTATATGTAAGAATGCATATGTTGGCTCTTTCTTCACTTGAAAACACCTGTTCCAAAGTGTTAATCCAAATGGCAGGTTGTTTTCGAATTTCTTGTTTAAATTTAAATATTTTTGAATGATTTTTTTTTTTCATATGATATTGAGTTTTATTTGTAACATGACAATTTTTTAATTTTTCGAGTTTGGTTGCAGATTTTTCTTAAAAAGATATTTTTAATTTCAAAACCAATTCGAAAATTGAAAGTCCCTTTTCAAAAACAATCTGCTACTGAGATAAAAAAAAAATAAAACTATAGTCATATTAATGATCAACTTCAGCTATCTTATGCAAAAATTTATTTGATAATATTCAAATTTAAACGAGAAATTTGAAAATAACCTGTCGATTGGTTAAACATCACAAAGAAGGTGTGTTCAAGTAAGTGAAGAGTCCCAAGATTGTCCATCAACTTTGAAATTCTCCTCTGTAATGTCAAGTCTTTCTATTTTTGATTCATTCATACATTTAAAATGTCTCTTTGGATGCTTCTTTTTTCGTACTTCTCAAAATATTTCAAAACTCTATGCTTAATTTAATATTTTTTGCTTTAAAAGCTAATGAACTAAAATTTTAAAACTTCATTTAAAATTAAGTATATATTTTAGAAAATTTTTGCAAATTAAGAGAAACAGAGACATTTTAACACACAAGTTAAAAAATATTAATTTTTTGAGGAGATATTTTTAATGTAGGAATGCATCAAATGCCCAGAGACTTTGCATTGGTGAGGGGAATTCGTAAGTTGAGGACTAGCCCCATAATAAACTATGGTTGAATCCTAGAACAAGTGAATGATACACTGATTTTCAAGCTAGACCTCAGTATTATTTTGTGTTAAATGAAATTTCATGCTAATAAGGTACTGTATTTGATCACAAAAAAACCAACTAACAGATTTTGTGATTATTATATTTTTAAAAGTTATTACAGAATAAAATGCACATTTTTTTATGAAAACCCCCTTAAAAAAAATGCATTTTATAAATAAATTGTTTAAAATATTATAATTTTCATTTAAATATCTTGCTATGGATACCTTGATAACTTTTTAGACACTCTTGTGATTCAGTTAAATCAATTCATTCAGCAAATGGGGAAAAATCACCAGTGATGGCAACAATATTTTCCATCATGGTAATGTTTCATACATTTTTCATGATGATATCTACATCAGCTATTCTTTACAGATCTTCATAAAACCTTTCTAATCTATTTATTGATGCAACTAACTGCCTAGTTGCTTGAAATGTGTTCACTTGGTTGGAACCAAAATTATATCCTTCAATTTCAATATGCTGTATTTTTCAAAATTTGCCTCTTTTCAAAATAGTGATAGAAATGATATATCAGCATTGTTGAATCATGCTTGGAGTTGCCAGAAGATGGACAAACTTTAGGTTTCTTAATAAAATTTGTCAATAAATATAAACTGACTTCTGAATATACTTGTAGTGTAAAAAAAATAATACATATATTGTAAAATCCAATTAATCCGCCCTTCCCGATCAAATGCCCCCTCCCCACTTTATAAAAAATTTGATATTTTCAAAAAATCCCAAGAAAGTGCCCCCCCCCCCAAAAAAAAAATCACTGAATAAGAATGAATTATGATTAAATGAAAAAATCATGAATCTTTGATAAAATTGGCATTTTTTTCAAGATTTTTTAATAGATTTTGTACTTTTTTTGTTTTTTCAACAGAATTCACGTTTTTTTTTTTTTTTTTTTTTTAATGCAAATTTTTTAAAGTGTTGCTTCAAGTATCAAAATTCATGATTCTTTCAAAGATTTGTGATTCATTCATTCCACCCGGTACTCATCCCCATGAAACGATCACAGAAAAATCCTGTATAAGCACCCTCCTCTAATTATTTTACGATTTTTCGTCACATTTGTGGGGGGGGGGCGGATTAACGGTATTTTATGGTATATATTTGATTATGGGAGTTTCAATACTTGCCTTATCCAGAAAGTAAAATTTTTGAAAATTATCCAAAATCTCTGACTGTATTGACTGGTTTTCATTGTAAATCAACATTTTACAATGCCAGAAATACGTGATAAAACCAGATTATTTTGCTGATTGTAGGAATTTTCTGATGCAGATTCATGAATGGAATAGACTTGTGAAAACTTCATTTTAAAAAGTTTGAATAATGCAAGTTTTGTAACTCATATGCTCATTTATACAACATTGATCATTTAATTAAATGTGTCTTTACTTAAACATAGTAGATTGTAAAATCCACTTAATTTCATTTTTTATTGAATTTCAGTTTCAAAGTATAATTTTTGGATTAAAAAAAGCGGAGATTGGTGTGTATGAGCATGGAAAAGCAGCAGACAGACAGACTGATACCTTAAATTGTTTAAGATATTGAAATAAAATTGTGTTACATGGTTCTGCTTTTCAATTGGTATGTCTTGAATCAAAATATTATGCGTAAGTATGTATATACTAATTTAAAAGCTGTTTTAAAGAAAAATATGCATTTTTTAAATAAAAAAAATGCTTTATGTACAAAATTTAATATAGGAAAATGAAGATGTATTGCAAATATTTTGCTTCATAACATAGTTAAGTGGGTTGCTAATAAAGTGTTGAAATAAAAGTTAAATATATTGAATAGATTTCAGTATAGAAGATTTGCCATAAACAAAACTCTTTACAAAAATACGACTAATGATTGCCTAAATTTGAAAAGTAAGTTAAAATTCCATTGAAAATATATTTGAATTTCATAGTTTTATTTGATGTTTTAACTAAGAACACGTGTGTCTGCTAAAAATCATTATATATATATAGATAAAGAGTTTTGAAGATAGACACTTAACTTAGGTTGAAAAACAGCCCATTATTATAAAGAATGTACTACTTGGTTATCCCATCAACCAAAAAACTAACACCAAACTGTAGGATTAAATGCCAATAGTAAAGGATTATAAAACTCGCTTCCAATGATATTAAACATGATACATATATTTAGAATGTCATCAAGAGATTTTTACTTCCTTTTTTATTTTTATTTTTTATTAGTGTTACATTAATTTGTTTTTTCGTTATTTAAAATAAAAATTATGTCAACCTGAATTATTTGTATTTTTATTAATAGTCTACTAATTATTTGTTATTTAAAATAAAATTATAACAATATGTATAATTTGGTTATTAGTTCGGCGATTTTTATAATTTAGCGAAATTGGTCGACGTGATAACCAAGTAGTACTGAATTTATTTATTTATTTCATTACTGGTGGTGGTGCTATATTATTTGCAGTTTCAAATGAGCTAAGCAGCTTAAATCGTGTTCAGATATTTATTTTGGATTTTTCTTAAAATTCATTAATCTGACTGCGTCAAATGTGGAACTCTATTTTATATAGATTTGAAGAAAAAAAAACACTATAAGCTTCATAAATTTTAAACATAATTGTTTAAATAATTTTATACTTCTTAATAAAATAGTTGAAAAAAAACTATAATTACTTAATAAGGTTTATTAAATTATATAGTTGTATTTATGAAATTAACAGCAACATATTAAAACATTACAAAGTTAAACAATAAATTAATGAATCAAAAACAAACAAATGACCTAACTCTAAATCAATGTAGTTTAATTCATATTTTATTACTTTAACAATTGAATCAGAATGCATTTGAATTATGATTTATATTATAATCGTCATGATATCTTTATAATTTATCTATGAAGTACAGTCGAGTCTCTATATAACAAAATCTACCATTCCAGTAAAAAATTCGTTATATAGAGAAATTCGATGTATAGAGAATGATGTTAAAAATCGTATTTAATGTGTGAAATTTGAACAAACATTATTTTTGATCTTTTGAATTAAGAATTTGAAGTGTTTAAAAGTAAATATTAACCCTACATTTTATTTCTTAATTATTTAAGCTATTTCAAAAAAGAGAACCGACATTTATTTGCAAGCTTAACGAAAATCAAATAAGGAAGACTTTCAGACGGAATAATTTCAGACGAAAAAATCTAATTTTTTGTTTGTTTGATTTTAAAATTGTTATGCTCTAAAAAAAAAAAATGCTCAAATTTTAGCAAGGAATGAAAAATTGTAGTTAACATTTACCTCCATTTGAAGGCCTCTCTTATGTGCCTCTCATTGATTCCTCTCTTACAATGTGTATCAATCTAATTAACACTGTTTTGAGAAGGATGTGGAAAGGTGTGTGGGAGGTGGGATGAATTCGTTGGAATTAAAGAACAAGGAGAAAAGTAATATTAATCTAAAAAAAAACTCAGCATTGACGATAAATCAAAAATAGGTGATGGAAAATTGATTCCATATCATTTCAAAGCTTTTTAAAACTGAATAAATTAAGACAAAAAAAATTCGTTATATGGAGATAGATAATTCGCTATATAGAGACTGTTTTTAATGTAATCATGCGAAAAGGGGACCGTTCCTACTAAAAATTCGTTATATAGAGAAATTCAATGTATGGAGTTTTGTTATTGAGAGACTCAACTGTATTAATATTAAAACTAGGGATGGGACAAATATTCGGCCACTATTCGGTATTCGGCCCTTTTGCCGAATATTCGGTTGGCCGAATATTGAAGGCTTGTTGACCGAATACCTATAGCGGAATATTTAGAGATATCTCGCCGAATACAGCTGAAATCTCGCCGAATTGTAAAAGATATCTTGCCAAATAAATTTAGAATTTGAAGAATTTCATTTCTTGCAATTTTTTTCCTCTAATCCAAATTGGTTACTTCATTTATGAAATCATTGTCATTCTTACTTGCAAGACATACAGTTATTCAGATACTAAAAAATATACAGCCTTTCTGTATTTCCTATAAAGGTTGGTGATATTTTAGAAAATGCTGCCCAAGTTGGAGATTTAATTGTACAGTAATTGTCTTCATTAGAGAATGATATGTTACAACTCAAGATATAAAAACACTTATAAAAAAAAAAAGAAACACTACCTTATTTTAAAACACTCAAATATTTATTAATGTCTGCAAATTCCATGCACATTTAAAAAAGTCTCTTATGAAATTCATAACTTATTTTCTATGAAGTGAGAAATGAAAAAATTCATTCACTAGGTGTATTAACGAAGATTCATTTTCAAAATTAAATATCAAATATTACTATTCCAAATACAACGATACGTCAGAAAACAGAACTGATGTCAAACTACATACACATTAGATGACACAACTTGCTTTATGAAGATGGTTTTATAAATATTTAAACATAAATTCTAAATGCTGAACAAAATAATTTTTTAATTCTATAGTTTTCACTTTTAAATAATTATTTGCATAATTACTGGCTTAAATATGTAACATTCTTATGTATATATTTTTAATTTACATCTTCCTTCATTCATGTTGTTATCAATTTCTGTTTATCCTTTTAATACTTGTTGAATAAGTGGAATATTGTATGCGTCGATTCAAATGTCAAAGATTTTGTTAAAATATGCATTCTACTTTAAGCATAACCTTTTGTTTTAACGTAATTTGTAATTTAAAGATTGACAACTGATTTCCAAACAGTCTCATTCTTACGAATTTGCTTATTATTAGGGACACAAACTCTTAATGATCAAATTTACTTCATTAAAGGTTACTTCAGAAAATATTTCTTTGTGAATTCTGAGAGAGAGAGATTAAGAATATTATTAATTTTGGATGCAAGAAAAGATAAAAGTATCATTTGATAGTAAAAGTGAAATACATTATTCATATTTTAATGGAAATATTTTACCATCCTGACTTACTGAAAATCAGTTTGATGTAGATCAAGATAAAAGAATATAATGCAATTTCATAATTTTTGTGTGTTAAAATAAGTGTTTCAAATTTTAGAATACATTTAAAAGCACATTTAAGAGTAATAATTATTAATGAGTGCCTACTTTTTAAATTATAATAAAAAAAAAAATTTCTTTATTGGAAAAAAAGTTAGTATTCGGCCGCTGAATATTTGGTATTCGGCCTAAAATTTGGCCAAATATTCGGTATTCGGCCAAATCACTATTCGTCAAATCCCTAATTAAAACCAATGCATTACAATTTTTCTTATAAATTCCTATATATTGGTTAAAAATGTAGTACACATAATTAATAAAAAAAATTTTTTATTAAAAAAAAATCAATAGAATCATTGGTCTGTAGAACCTCCTATTTAATACCTAAGAGACACACATAAATTTTTATGAAGATTTTTTTTTAAATTCTTTATAATATGCAAGTTTTTGGTACATAGTTTTCAATTAATTCTATCACTTCCTTTGTCTGCTTATCTATAATCCAATTTAAAGGAAAATGCCTGCTTTCTCCAAATTTAAGTATTATTCAGAGTCATTTTTTAATTGAAAATGTTCACATAATTCTTCTGAGATACACAGAAAAACTCAACAGGTAATTATCTTTTTTAGCTTTTGCTTTTAAAAATATATAATTTTAAGTAACACTCGAAAATTTAAATCATTTGTATATGACTCATGATTTTGTTAACAATGCGAAGATATCATTTATTATAATCCATCGTACAAAATTATGAGTGCTGTTATTTCTAAGTAAATACTCATTACCAAAAAATTTTTATCAATAACAGGGGAATATGAAGGGACTTCAGTGTAAAGTGTTCTCCACCACCTGGAATATTTGGTAGCTACGAGTCTATAAATGCAATTAAAAAAAAATCATGGAATCACTCATTTTGAAAGAATCCTCTATCTGAAAAAAAGTTGACTCAAATGGGACAAAATTCAGTCACCTGTGGGAGATGTGTGAATAATATTGAAATTTAAATGCAATCATTTACAGTTAAAAAAAACTATATTTAGCACTCAATGATACTCTAAAAATAAAGTAAGAATATATTTCTTTTATGAAATTAAAACAATTATATAGTTATCGGAAAATACTGTTATACAGAAATTAACAATAGAATTGAAAACTTAATACAGTATGCTAATCAAAAGTATATTAATTGACAATATGAAGGCAATGAGAAATAAATATAGATTTTTTTAAACTTGAAACAAATTTTGTGTTTCAATTTTTTTATGAATTACCTTTTTTATTTTAGTAAAACTTAAATTGAGTTTTTAAAATCTTTTGCAATGGGGACTTATCATTCAATTTCATGATCATGTCCATTCTTTAAGTGTAAATATTTTAGCACATTTTCTTTTATAAATATCTGAGGTAAGTAATACATGTACACTATGCTAATTTTTTTCGAGTGATTACACTAAATTTAGTGAATTGATTTTTAATTTATTTCTTAGAAAGTTGAATTTATTTTGTGATGTTTATATGATTTCTATTAAAATGGTCTTAGTTCACTTTCCATTTCATATCTGCTTTAATTAATTGTAGTATAATGAGAATAGTGTTCTGAATGGTGGGGAATCATCTGAATCTGTGAAAATATCATTAATTTCTTACTGGCCTCGAAATATGAAGGGATTTTAATATAAGACATTTGAAACCATTCAATTGCTCGTGTAGTGCTTTAAAACCCTTTTTATAAATTGATTATACCAAATCACCCAAATTTACCTAAGATGCTAAAATTATTGGTTGATTTGTTTTTGAATAAAACTATGCTACTTGCATGATATTTCCCCCCCCCCCCATTTTGCCATGACTGGCTTTGGGCCACCAGAAAGTGGTTTCTGCCATGCCAATGGAAGTAAGTTGTTATAATTGGTTTTAACTGGCTGAAACTGTTAACAACTTGGAGAAAATAGTTTCTTGACATAATTTGAGACTTTTTTATTAATTATAAATACCTTAAAAGTACATTTCATTTAGGATATACAAAGTGCTTACTTAAAATTAAATAGGTTGAAAATGGAGTAATGTAATATAGAAAATTTCTGTTATTATATTATTGTGTAATTTTACATATAAACAGTTTAATCGAATGTTTTAAAATCTCAGTTTAAAGTTTTAATTAGAAAGCTATATCAAATAGCTAGTTATTTTAAATTAAACAACTTGCCAGAGAGTAATTCTGGTCTGGGAAGAATATTTTCTAACGTTTCTTTTTTTCAAAACAAATTAAGAAACAGTTTGGGTTCAGAACATTTAGCAAAATTAATTTGCTAAATGTTTAATAATTAATTCGCCTCTGCTATGGAATGCTCTGAAAATAATAATAATATGATTCATGAAAAAATATTATTAATATGATGCTAATTTTGTTTGTTCAATGTTGTAAAATAATTGTACAAGATATTTCATTGAAAACCTTTTCTCTGTTATTTTTCGTGCTTCTATTACTTACTTATATATTTTCATAAGAACCATTTCTATTTGTATACTGTAGATAATCTGTAAGTTATTGGACTGTTCAATTTAATAAAAAAATATATCTAAAAAGTATTTGTTAAAATATCATAGAATGTTTTGTATTTTTTTAAAAATTTATTTGTTTATATTAAAAATTAAACTTGTGTAGCATCAGATTACCATTATGAAAATTTATGTTTTTCAAAACCGGTTTTGAAAATGAAACTAACTTTGTAAAAAATATCTTCAACCAAAATCGAAAAAGTAAAAAAAGGGGCACTGTCGGCATGCACCTCAGCTATCCAATGCAAAAAAAATTATTTAAAAATGTCAAAATGCGAAAGAGTTATTGGAAAAATGCTTCCCCATAGGAATAGCATTAGCTCGCGAGCGTTTCCTCGAGCGAGGACAGGGGCCTTAACCCTGCGTCTGATGTTCTGTAATGACTCTTATACTATCTATAGACTCTGTTTTAACTCAGTTTTATGTTTTCACTTCACACATTTCACCATCCAATTTGCATGGTCTGCTCTATGAAGGTGTTTTCAACTAAGCTGTATTTTGAAATTACATGAAAAAGTGCATTTTGATATACCGATTATTATTTACATAGGCCTTTAAACGTCGTAAAAAGATTAATAAGTCATTAAATTATTACCATACAATTTAAATTGAAAGAACAATGCAAAATATTGTCCTAATAATCCATTATATTAGATTAAAAAATTTATAATTTTGGATAAGTCCCGATTAAATATATTTGTACATCCCATTCTTCTTTCCACAAAAGTATTTGATATTTGCCTCGCTGCTTAAATGTATCATTGCTTTCATTGAAGATATAAAATTATAGAATTTTATCCTTAAATTTACTTTATTATTTATTTAAATTATTTAATGTAACAACTTTTTATTTTAATGTTAAATATTTTCTTCCAGATAAATTTGTTTTATGATGAATGGTATTTAGTTTAGATGTTATAATTTTAAATATAGTTTCATCAGTAACAGGAATTAAGGTTCCAAGCATCAAAAAATTAGTTTTCTATTGTAGATTTTAATATTATCATGAAAATTTAACTTCAATTCAGTTTAAAGCATTAATTTTTATTTTTCATAAAAAATTATTTTTTTCTTATAAATTGTTTTTAATGAATCATAAAAGTGATTTAAGCTATTTCTGTTTCTTGCAGGTGGTATAAATTTAGCTAAATATCAATCAAAATTATCTATAAATATGAAATATGCAGCAACATATTTTTTCACAAAACAGTTTTGGAAAAACAGCTTCTAGCTCATAGCAAGGAAAATGTTTTTTGTGTGAGATATGCAACAAGAGTTTCTCTCAAAAAAGTAATTTAAGCACACACCTGCTAATTCATACTGGTAAGAAATCATTCCAGTGTGAAATATGCAACAAACATTTTTCTCAAAACACTCATTTACGCAGTCATCTATTAATTCACACTGGTGAGAAATTTTTTGTCTGTGAGATATGCAATACGAAATTTTCTCACAAGTGTAATTTAAACTCACACCTACTAATTCATTCTGGCAAGAAATCTTTCATATGTGACATTTGTAACAAGAAATTCTCTCGTAAAGACGGTTTAAACAGTCATCTGTTAATTCACACAGGTGAGAAACCTTTTGTCTGTGAGATTTGTAACAAGAAATTCTCTCTTAACAGTAATTTAAGTAGGCATCTCTTAAACCATTCGGGCGAAAAACCTTTTATGTGTGACATTTGTAACAAGAAATTCACTCAAAAGTGTCATTTAAGCAGTCATTTGTTAATTCATAATGGTGAAAAGCATTTTGTTTGTGAAGTGTGCAACAAAAAATTTAAACATAAGAGTTCCTTAAACAAACATCTGTTAATTCATACTGGTGAAAAACCTTTTTTTGTGAGAGATATGTATTAAGAAATTCTCTCTCAAGAGAGTTTTATGCAAGCATCTCTTAATTCATACTGGTGAGAATCTTTTTGATTGTGAGATATGCTACAAGAATATCTCTCGTAAAAGTGATTTACACGAACATAAGTTAATTCATACTGATGGCTATTTGTGAGAAATATGCAACAAGAAATTATCTCAAAAGTTATCTTTAACAGCATCTATAAAAGGGTAGTGATAGACAAAATTTTCTTTAAATTTTTTTGACCATCATCTAGGAAAATACTTTTGATTGCCCCTGTAAACGAACTATGCATACCACAGACATCATTTTACGTTGTGTTTGTACTATAAGTTGGCAATGACATGTAAATATCTGAGCCAATCCGTTTCAATTTTCATGAGTTAGAGCATAGATAGACGGACATGGAAACGGAAGTCATTAACACTTTTCAACTATTTAAATGTTTAAAAAAAGAATGAAAATTCATGCATCAAGTATGAAACATAATTTTTTGCAACTAGAATATTTTGTTAAGACTTTAGTGTTTTATAATAATATAGGTAAAAACGAGTGTATTTTTCCTGAAATGTCAATAAAGGCTTACTGTAGTGATATGGAGAGTTTTTGTTTTCCATCTGTTAGTCTGTCCGTTCTTTAATAATTCCTGCAAAAGATATCAGATTAGCTTGAAATTAAATGGTCATGTTAGGAGAGGATTTATTGCGCAAAAGGCCCAGCACTTTTTCCGGGCCCCTTCGTAATAAAATAGCAACTAGATTTTTTCTCTGAGTGGGGGTATTTGCCGTCTTATAATTAGATTATCATATGATTGCCAAGTTAAACAAAATTGTTTTCAGTCTTTGAGAAAATAATTGTTGGAAGCTGCAATTAAAAAAATATTTTTTTAAATCACTTTATTAAATTTGTGCCCTTTTCAGCAGCTAGCCCAAGGCCACAGCCTATACTGTAATCAGACCCTGCAAGTTAGTGAGATAGCCGAATTAGTTGTATAGATTTTGCTATATTTTGTTCATTATTTCTAAAAATATCAAAAAATATATTTTGCACCATATTGCTTTTTCTACAACAATTCAGGCCATTCTCAAATTTCCATTTGGTCAAAGAGAATGATGCATCTGTTTAATGTACTTAAGTAATAAAGTATGGATGCTAAAATTTCCCAATAAGGGTTTTAAATTATTCCTTTTATTTTGAAATATTGTCATTTTTTTAATTTACATGTATAATTTTTTGTGGAATTTTATACGTGTTTACCAATAAAAGAAAACATTTTGTTTTATTAATTTTCTTGTTTCATATGATATATACATACATAGTATGATTCAAAAGTTCGGGGACAAGTTGTAAAAAATCTAATTTGAATAGTTCATAGCACCGAAACATATCCATCTTCAGAGTAGTCACCTGGTGATGATAAACTTCTGCCAGAGTTCGTATAACTTATGGAATCACTGCCGGACGAAGTTTTCGTAATCTCCTGTGCTTAAAAGGCCTCCTGTGATGTTATTTCCACCTCATCTGATGACTCAAAACGGCGTCCCTGTAAATGTTTTGCATTGATTTTAACAGGTAAAAGCAACACGGGGCTATGTCCAGTTGATAAGGAGAATCAGGAAGCACATTAGTGGGAGTTTTGTCGAGAAATTGTTATTCCTATTGTAATCGATGTGCTTCTGTGTTGTCAAGCAGAAGGTACCAGTGTGTAGCCTCTGCGAAGATTGTCATAAGCGTTTATCTTCTTCGGTGGATTCTCGGCCCTCTTCAAAACGTCGAAGCCATTCATAAACCCAGAATCTCCCCATGGTATAGTCATCGTACACCATTCTTAGCATTTTCATAGTCTTATAATTATAATCTTAATCATAATCTTATTTTCATAGTCTTTTACCAAAATATTCACAGAATCTAATGTTGCAAAACTGTTAAAGGAAAGCCATCTTTTTTACGTCGCGGAGCAAAGGTAATTAACTTCGAAAGATAACAGATGCGCGTGTGGTTTTGTCACATGACATGGGCTAAACCAACTTGAGCAAATAGGAGGGAGTTCGGAGAGTACATTTCAAACGGTTTTACTTTAGGCACTTGCTTTCATTGTCAAGAATGGACGCAGTTCCAAAAATTTTTTAATCGTACTACGTATATATTGTTTTTCTATACATGTATTGTTTATCTAACCTCAGTTTGCTAGCTAATGCATTTCATAACCTATAAAAAATAATCCATTTAATAATCATAATTGCGAAAAAATTATCTCAAAGTGTGGCAGAGGAAGTGAATTAGTTAATCTTAAATACTCTGCTCTGCGATATAGCTTTCCGCAAAATTTAAATTTAGTAAGACCATTTTATTTCAATTTAATGTAAATACTATTAAAATTCTATCACAAATTATCTTATAGTGTGTGCTTCATGCAGTTTAGGCAAATAACAGAGAACCCGAGGATGAATGATTATCCAGCGCATTTAATGGTCTCCAAATATGCCTATTTTGTGGTGATTTTAGTATGTTAATGCTATCAAGTAGATTAGCATGAATTTAAGATAAATTTTTAACTTGCTAAAAGGGGAAAAAAGGATATTTAAATGCATATAAATGTTTTTCAATAAATTAATCTGAAAATATGGAAAAAGATGCTTAAAAAAATCAATAAAAACATTCATGTTCATAATTTTTGTTTTACCAAGTTTATTTTTTATTTTTTTGTGAAATTATTTTTTTTAATCAATATTGAACTGCGTAAAGTTGCTGATTATGCGTAACATGTTGATCAATTTATTAACCTTTGAAACTCCTTAAGGAACCATAAGGTATTTATATGCCCTTAAGTGTAATTCTTTTTTTCACTTATAGCATATTATTTTAGTTAACAATAAGTGACAATAAGTGATTTTCCTGCTCAATTTTACAGGATCTTTTTAACCCTTTAAGGGGCAAAGCACTTCTATTCATAAATTGTTGAAATGACTGACTAACACCGGAATTTTAAAACAAAATTATTCAAAAATAAATAAATGCTTTTCTTTATGTACTCGATAATCTCAAAATTTACATTTCAAATTTTGGTGTCAATGTGGCAATTCGTAATTAAAATTAAGTGGAATATATTTTATACCACCGGCCTTCAAGGGGTTAATTAAGATCTTACATCTACGACCATCAAAATTGTTTTTTGGAAATAAAAATTATAAAACCACTAGATTTCTGAATTATATACGAATTAGATAGAATAAATTCAGTTTAAGTTAATAATTTTATTTAGATTTTTCCTTCTATTATTTATTTCTCTTGAAACTTTCTAATAATTTTATATAATAAATATTTGTGTAATTAAAACATAAATAACATGCGGATTGTAGGTTGTTGAATATTATGTAAATCGTAATTAAAATATAATGACCTGTAGAGCTGATGTCGAGGCTCCTAATTGCGGATTTACATATTAAATAACTTATGGACACTCACAAAAATTTGGGAAGACATTTATTTTAGCTATAGAAATGAAAATCGTAAGTGTCCCCCCAAAATACAGTTGTTTTGCAATATTCTGGAAGGCATTTTTAATCCATGAAGGGGTGGGAAGAGTTATTAAGAATATGAAGGGTTGTATTGTTAGTTATGTGTTTTTTAATTATGAATCGAAAGAAATCATTTGCAACTTGATACCGTCTCGAGGTATGAATATAATATTGAAAATTATACTTTATCATTTAGACTAGTTTTTCCACATTTATTTTATGTTCAAAACTGTTCTTTTATCATATCAAATAATCTCAAACCAATAGCGGATCTACGTGGGGGGGAGGGCAAAGTTGCAATCACCCTTCCCGCTTGTACTAATAAAGTATTTGCCCCTCGAAATCCGATTTTTTATTACATTTTTTTACTTAATTTTTTAGTCAATTTTTAGCGTTCTTGTTTTGTTTTAAAGCAATTTTTACACATTAGTGAAAATAATGCAGTTTCATTCTTTTAACCCAACACAGTAAATTTAATTTTTTTCCAATAAAATTTATGCAGCGAATAAATTAATTCGTGCAGCGATTTTTGAATTTTTAACGAATTTTTTAATGTGATTTTTAGTATTTTTTCGCATTTTGCTGCTATTTTTGACATTGATAAAAAGATTTCAAATTTTTAGCCTAATTTACTAAATTTTGTCTGCAACGATTTCTGAGTTTCATCTTTTTTAATGCAATTTTCAGTGCAATTTTCGAAGTAGTTTTTAATAATTTTTCGAGTTTTTGGGCTTTTAGTATCGATTTTTTCTTTTTATCAATATTACTGGGGTTCTTTTATGCATTATGGTCTTATCTCTTTTTAAATTGCATGTAAAAAAGCGAAAAATATAAGATTACTGAATTAGCAATAAAGGAGTTGATTAGAACATTCACAGTAATCTATAATTATAAAGAAAGAAGTTTGTGAGTGTGTCAGCGCTGTTCTGAAAAGACCGCTGTACGTAGAGTTACAAAATTTGGAGGGTGGTACTTCTGTATATGAAGTTTTGCACAACGAAGCCCGATTTTTTTATTAGATTTTTGAAAGCAAATTTTTTAATCGATTTTTAGCTTTCTTTTTGTATCGAGGCGATTTTTTCACATTAGTGAAAGGAATACAGTTTCATTCTTTTAGCCAGAAATAGTAAATTAAGTTCTGTTATCAATAAATCTTAATCGGAATTCGTGCAGCAATTTTTTGAATTTTTAATACAATTTTTAGTATTTTTTCGTATTGTGCGGCTATTTTATGACATTCGTAAAAGGAAAATTGTTTCAGTTTTAACCCAATTATCTAAATTTTGTGTGGTACAATTTTTGAATTTCATCAATTTATAGTGCGATTTTTGAAGTAATTTTGAACAATTTTTCGAGATTTTGTGTTTTTAGAATCGATCTTTTATCACTTTTGTCAATTTTTTAGATTTTTTTTTGTGCATCATGTTTATCACGGACCCCGACAGTGCCGGGCGGGTCAACTAGTAACAAATATACTGCTGCTAACAATGTCAGTTATTTAATTCCCGTTTCTGTTTTACTTGTTTAAACTATTTTTAAAAATATCTATGACTTTGACCTGTAAAAATACAAAAGCTAATGCAGAATATTACTTATTATACAAAAAAAATCCAGAGTTTTTTTTTAATTCTTAGACTAACATACATTCTTAGCTATTCAATAACGAATTCATGAAATCATTTTTTATTGTTACAGTTAGAATGAGCTATAATTTAAAAAAATACGCAACAAACTGATAAAATAAAAAGTTGTTGTTTTATACACAGAAATTTTTCAATTAAACAATATTGTTGCAGCGTATATAGGGTTCTTTTGCTCTTATGGTTAGACAACTTCAAACTCTTGCTTATAGAAAAGTAGAAAATAATTTATTTACAGAACTTCAGAACAACAGAGTCTTCGAAACTCACAAATATTTCTAGATATTCAAAAATAACTGCTCAAATCTATCGTATAAGTACAGCTTTAGATCCCAGAGACTCTTTATACAACGTCTCAACACTTGATAACATTCAAAACAACATAAATGAAACTCAAGCAAACTCGCTTAACAAACGCCTTGTTCACTCAATGACTGACTGGTAAATAAAAACCACACAGCTCGCATCCGGCTCTCCTATATATAGTCTCGCCGCATGCGGTGGAAATTTCTGCAACCTTCTAGAAAAAACTGGAAAACCACGGAACAACATTCAATGTATCAGTAGGCCTAAGGGGGGGGGGTTACCATAAATAGGGAAGGGTTACCATCGCCAACAATCGCCAAGTTTGTCGCCAACTTGGCGATATATCGCCAAATTTGGCGACCAAAATTAGTCGCCAAAAGTGACGCCAACTTGGCGATATCTCTAATATTTCGCAAAGCTGCCATAGACATTCACTGAAAATAATAGACAAGTTTGCTTGATAACAGAGACAATGCAACAAAAACTAATATTAGTAAAGAAATAGAGCTTAATAAGATTATTTACATTATTTTACAGTACAAACACTAACTATTTACAAAATTCGTAACACTACCCCCTCCTCAAAGACTGCACGTCCCGGGCAGTGCAATCCTTGAGTTAGAGGAAAAACACTTAAAATAAATAAACAAATAAATAAATAAATAATAACAATAATAATAAAATTTACATAAATAAGAACTAATTACTATTTACATATTTACAAAAAGTGACTTTCATGACCATGGTCTGAAATTCCAGTTTTGAATTTTTAATCACTTTGGCCAAAATAAGGGGCTAGCCGGTTATAATGAGCGACCTTGGGTTTGGTGTGTGGCGATTTTCGTATGCGTACGAAGACGTCATTCAGCCTGTTGACGACTGTGTAAGGACCGTCCCAGTTTCTTTGTAGTTTTGGCGACAGTCCCTTACGACGTATCGTATTCCACAACCAAACTTTGTCACCTTCGTTGAACTCACGTCCAGTTGCCTTTGTGTCGTACCGTGTCTTCATCTTTTCTGATGCCAGTCCAATTCGGTTCCTCGCTAGACAATGAATCTTAGGAATGGCGTAGGCTTCAGGCCACTTAGTGAAGTAGTCCATGACAACGAGAATGTACTTATTGCCATCAGATGTTCTAGGAAGAGGACCCAGGATGTCTAGAGCAATTCGTTCGAAGGGAGCTCCTACATTATAACGCTGCAATCGTCCACGGGTGCGCCTCTTTGGACCTTTACGTGCTACACAGGTGTCACAAGTTCGACACCACTTCTCCATATCACTGCGAACATTATTCCAGTAGAAACGCTCTCGAACCTTTTGCAGGGTCTTCATTACACCAAAATGACCTCCTGTGGGACTACCATGAAGTTCTTGAAGGACCATAGAAATTCTCGACTTAGGGAGTAGTAGTTGCCATCTACATGTCTTTCCATCATCAGACTCCCATTTTCGGTACAAGATACCGTTCTTCAAATGTAGGGAATCCCAAAGAGCCCAATAACGTTTAGTCGTGGGATGGTAATGGGCCATGTCTTGCCAGCTGGGCTTCCTGTTGGACTCCTCTTTCAGCTCTAGAATTGGCTTAATTTCAGGATCAGCAAGTTGATCTTTACGCAGGCTCTCGTCACTCCACAGATCTTGCGATGATGTAGACCCAGTTGTAACTTGTCTTACTATAAGACATTTGACATTAAATTTCTTCTCAACCCGGTCGCAGTATCTACAATTATCTGAGCAGGGTCTTCTTGAGAGAGCATCTGCATTTCCATGTGATGAGCCTTTTCGATGGCGTATCTCCATATCGTACTCTTGAAGCTTTTGTATCCACCTGGCTATCTGGCCTTCTGGGTTCTTAAAATTCAATAGCCAAGTTAGAGAAGCATGATCAGTTCGGATCAGGAATTTTCGACCGTAAAGATAGTGATGAAAATGGTCTATGGCTTTCACTACAGCAAGAAGCTCTTTTCTTGTTACGCAGTAGTTTCGCTCTGCCTTTGATAAGCACTTGCTGAAATAGGCGATAACACGCTCCTGGCCGTCGATTTCCTGGGACAGTACAGCGCCAATGCTTTCGTTACTTGCATCCGTATCAAGTATAGACTGTTTATCGATTTGAGGATATGACAGAATTGGAGTGGATGTTAAGGCCTCCTTAAGCTTTTCGAAAGCAGCGTCACATTCCTGTGTCCACATAAATTTTTGATTGGCTTCTGTTAATTTATGAAGTGGTCTTGCAATCATCGAGAAGCCTTTGACGAATTTCCTGTAATAGGTGCATAATCCTAGAAAACTCCGAAGCTGATGAATATCTGCTGGACGACTCCAATTTTTCACAGCCGATATCTTCTCCGGATCAGTCCTAACTCCTTCCGGCGAAATGATGTGTCCAAGGTATGCGACTTCATTGCGAAATAAGCTGCACTTCGAAGGGCTTAACTTCAAATTAGCTTCCTTCAATTTTTGTAGCACCCGCCTGAGGTTGTTCAGATGTTCATCAAAAGATTTTCCTATGATTATGATATCATCTAAATAAACAAGACATGCTTCATATGACAGCCCCCGGAGAACCGTTTCCATAAGCCGTTCGAAAGTTGCAGGTGCGTTACATAGACCAAAAGGCATTACCTTGAACTGCCATAATCCTTGTCCCGTTGTAAAGGCAGTCTTCTCGCGGTCGTCCGGATGGATCTCTACCTGCCAGTAACCACTCTTCAGATCCAGAGTCGAGAACCAAGTGTTGCCCGCAAGTGTGTCGAGAGTGTCGTCGATCCTTGGCAGAGGGTAACTATCCTTTTTAGTGACGTCATTCAGTCGGCGGTAGTCTACACAAAATCTTGTAGAACCATCCTTCTTTCTTACTAATAGAATGGGAGACGCCCATGGACTTGTCGATGGTTCGATGACGTCATTTTCTTCCATATCCTTAATTAAATTCTGCACCTCTTCTTGCTTGGCAAAAGGTAATCGTCTAGGGTGCTGTTTAATAGGAGAGTGATCTCCCGTGTCAATTCGGTGTTGTGCCATTTTAGTTCGTCCAAAGTCTTCAGATGTTTGGGAAAATAAACTTTGGAATTCTCTAATTAAATTTTCCGCAGCTTCCATCTGTTTTGGATCTAAGTCTGTATTTTGTAACAAATCTTTGACTAAATTATCTGAAGATTTCTCAGAGTGACTGGAATTTTGACTTATGCACGTCACAGGAGCAGATGATGCTATTACCTCTCCTTTCTTGATAGTCCTCGTCTTATCACTGATGTTAGCAATTCTGACTGGAATGGTCTTTTTCGAGAAGTCTACCACAGAAGAAGCCACCAATACTCCTGCTTGTGTACTATTGTCTTCTGGATAATCTATATGGCCAAATCGGTAATTAGTTTCATTTTCAATTACAGCTGGAACTAAAAATTCTGTTCTTGGATCTAGATTGATGTCTTCTTTGGCTATTACTATTTGTTTGCATTCAATTTCGTTATTTAATCCAAAAAGACTTATTTCTTCAAATTTTGAGAGCATTTTGTTATTTTTGAAATCAAGTCTGAAGCCAAACTTTTTCAGAAAATCTAGTCTGATTAAGCAAGGATCTGTTATGTCAGCCATATATGCCGTATGGTAATATTTTGTTCCTCCAAAGTTGATGGTTAAATTTGCCTTACCATATATTCCTATCTTGTCGCCCGTCACAGTTTGCAGGGTAACGCATGGTGGAGTCCAGATGAGTTTAGATTTCAATTTCCGAGCCAAATCTTCTCTTATTATTGTCACATTGGCTACTGTATCGATAATCATACGGCACTGAATTCCGTTAATAAAGCCTATCACATATAATTCATTATCACCGCCACTCATTTTTGATATCTGGAGGATCTTCAGGTGGGGCTTTTTATTCTCTGGCAACCTCCGCCCCGCGAGATGGCCAAAATTTATTTTCCTGCTGATTGTTTGAATTTATCTCACGTTCGTGGATTTTTGGGCAATTTCTTCGGAGATGTCCTGTATCACCGCATCCCCAGCACGTGAGATTCTGTCTCCTTGAGCTCGTTCTTCCATATTCAAATTTGACATGATTTTGAATTGACTTAAAATTTTATAACTTTTCATTTTTATATTAACTGAATTACATGTTAAATTATAAACGGTTTTTGTTCGATAAAAATTTTATATTTTATTATTTTATAACATCTGAAAACTCAGTTTAGAGTGCTTTATTGAAATTTAGTTCAAATTCTAAATGCTTTTTTAACAGCATTTTGAGAAAAATTGCTTCTAATGAAAATTGGGAATACCGTTCTATTTCATACTATCTAAATAACAGTATCTGTCACTCTCATCCAAATACAAAAAATATGAATTCTGGAATGTAACCAGTTTGGGTTTGAAAACAATCTTAAAGCTGTTCTCAAATTTAAAAAAGCTATTTTCTGTCACATTTCTGAATTCACTTTGGGTTGAAAACAGATTAAATTAGAAGGTTTCTAATTCAGATTTTAATCAAATGACTTTTTCATTTCATGGTAAACGCATATGATTTTACAGAATATACAGTAAAAGTTGGAGTTTTGAACCAAATTCTCAGTATATCAGTGCAAGAAAGAAGAAAAAATTGTTGTTACGTAACAAGAATGACTTATAACTCTAAGTAATTTATTTATCTGAAAATGGAAAACACTATTTAATTAAAAATCACTTCAATATGCCTGTTAATTTCATTCATTTTTAAGCATAAAAATGAATCATGCAATGAGTCATAACATTTTTTGTGGTCAGCAGGGATTTTGTGAAGTATCTTAAGTGCAACTTAAGATAATAAATTTCTTTACCCCCCTTTTAGATGCACGTTTTTTCAATGAGAACGCAATTCTCAGTTTTGAATTCATAAGGAGATTCAATGTTCTTCATCTTCTTATAATGGACCTTATGCACACGAGCTGAGTTCGAGGCTAAAATTCGTCTGCTGGCGGTATTTACTGGCGGTGTTTAGCATAGCAGTCTATGGAGTGCAAATTATTAATGCTTGTTTGTTAGAAATACCGGAAAAAATTCTTTGTTGAAGCAGAATATACTTAATAAAATGAAATATAAATTCAAAATTGTTGTTCTGCTTGCAAGAAAATTCTTTAAATTTGTAAATTTTCTGTTAAAAGGTATCCAGAAAGGCTGAAATCGTCTGCTAGCGATGTTTGCGCCTGCGCATTCAGGCATTCTGGCGGTGCAGTGACTAGAATAGCAGGTAGCATACCGCCAGCTCTGGCGTGTGACGTCACGTGCATAAGGTCCATTAATTTTTGTAAGCATGTGCATAAGAAAAACATAATTGATTTTAAGAATTATATATTCAGTAAAAATCAAATTTTATCAAAAAATACAGATTTAAGTTTCAGTTAAAAAATCCTAGGATGAACATCTAAATTTAGAATGAAGAATCTGTACAATAAATGAGAAATTAGTTTAAAATTGGAGAAAATATTTGTTTCCATATATAATTATGCTATGTCAAATATTAAAAAATATGTTTCTGAACAAAAAATAATATGCTTGAAGAAAAAATAGCATATTGTTAGGTAACAAGTATTATTTCTTCATAAAATTTTCTTTTCGCAAGTAGTTTAAAAAAATTTCTAATGTTTAAATTTCTTGTGAAAAAATATGTTACGGGTTTTTTAGCACAATACTTTTATTTATTTCCCTTTTTTATTAATATATTTTTTTCAGTTTGTGAACTTTATGTTAACGGATATGCATTTTTACACTGTACATTTTTCTGTGATTTAATAGCTATTTTTAACAAAAAAATTTACCATATATTATTGCATACAATTTTTGTGAGTTGAAGAAAAAACATTGTTGATAGCCGAAATTATCGTTAAAGCGCCCAATTTAGCGAATTAACGCCAATAGAAAAGAATCTTTCTAACTAAAGAAGTTGTCACTTCGTGCCCATATGTACAAGAGACGGGGGTGACAATGATATCCGGTCACTTTGACGCTGAGCGCACTTGATGCAGGGAAAGGAAAAGAGGAATCGGCATGGGCGCACTAAGCCGGTATCCGAGCGATATGTGTGTGCTATAAAAAGATTTAGGAAGCCTTGTTTATATCAACTGGTAAAATTTTACTATAAAACTTACCTTATTTAACGAGAGCATTTTTTCGATTTATTAAGGTACAAATTTCTGTTTTTAAAAACCAGTAACAAAACATTAAAAATTTCGTAAAAGGCTTCCGTAGCTAAGGGGTTTAAAGACATGATTAAATTAAACAGATATTTAACACGGGAGGACGCGCGCCGGGCCTTTTAGACTCGGAGTGCGTATGATTTTTGCAATTGCAACCACTTATTTTTTAAAAGTAATCTTTAACTTATTTTACCCCAAAATTTGTAAGTATTGTCTCCATCTAAATAAAATGACGTTTATATTTTGATTTTATTGGTGACAAAGTTAAAACCATTTCTATCCTGGATAAGCGCGCGTTCTCCCGGATCTGCTAGAGGTCTGCACGGGTAGGAACTTCCAGGCCCGTAGAAAAATTATTTTGGCCCGGTCCGTTGTAAAACTCAAATGTTCGGCCCGGGCCCGGCCGGTACAAAAATTTTGGAAGTCCATTGGATAAGTATAAAAGGGTGTCATGGAGCTAACCCCTTCCCTTAATTTAGATAAATTGGCTTTTCATGCAGAACTATCAGATTTCATTCAAATTTTAAATGTAGGATCATTCTGATGAGGCGCCTCCTTGATTAGTGTTAGGTGTTCATTGGCTAAGTATAAAGAGAAGAATTGGGGGTAACCCCCAAAAATTTAGGTAAATGGGTTTTTCAGGTAGAATTAACTGATTTGCTTCAAATTTTGGATAAAGTTTCATTTTAATAAAACGTTTCCCTGATTCGTTTTGGGAAATCATTGAATAAGTATAAAGGGGAAAGGATCCTGGGGTTACCCTACTTAATTAGGGTAAATGGTTTTTTATGCAGAATTAACTGATTTTCCTCAATTTTTGGATAAAGGTTCATAGAGATAAGACGCTTGATTAGTTGCGGGGTTCTTTTGTTAAGTACAAAAAGAGGGGTACATGTGATCTCCCCCTTAAGTTAGATAACTGGGCTTTCATACAAATTTATCCGATTTCCTTTAAATTTTAGATGTAGATTCTTTCTGGTAAGGCAAATCTCCGACCAGTTTTAGAGATTTATAGGTTAAGTATAAAGGAGGGAATGGGGGATAACTTCTTAAATTCTTTTATGTATAATTATCAGACTTGCTTCGAATTTCGGATATAGGTTTATTATATGATAAGGCGATATGGACCCTTTTTTTCTTTCCCTTGAGATTGTAGAATGTTGTTGAATTAAGTTTTTAATCTGTTTTTCAGCATTAATGTAAATAATACGTTTGAATTATTCACATTACATATCTTCTTATATTCTTTAATACTTTACAAGTCTCAAATTTTTATATATGTATTCTTTGTTCTTTCTAGGATTATCTTGTAAAGTATCCATGGTTCTTTTTGGAATTTAATTGAAAAATGGATTTATCAAAACCGATATGCAACTATTGTGAAAAGTCATTTTCTTCGAAGAAGAATTTATCGAAAAATGTAAAGTATGTTCATAAAATATCGAACTCAGTTTCAACTTCTTTTTTTATTTGTAAAGAAAATGGATGTTCTGAAAAATTTGTTTCTTCCAAACAACTACGGGAACACTTAAATAAAAGACACAATTTTCATTTTGTATATTCAGAACTCGAATTTGAAAATATGACTGAATTTATTACTTGGAAAAGTTCTTATGAAGAAACTGACAATAGTAATTTTTCAAAAACAGTCGGCGCAAAATTATTAAAATATGGTTACAAAAAATATTATTTCTGTTGTAATAGAAGTGGTGCAGCAAAAATTTAAAAAAATACCGAAAGGATTTCACAAGGCTCCTGCAAGTTAGGGTTCAACTGCCCAGCAACAATAATATTAACTGAGAAATGTAGTGGCAAAATAGATTGCATTTTATATCCTGATCATTATGGATATTCCAAAGAAATTGGAACTTTAAATTTAACAAAAGGTGAAAAAAACCAAATAGCTTTGAAGCTTAGTCAAAAGATCGAGGAAGATAATATTATGAAAGAAATCCGCGATGATTATTAAGCAAAAGAAAAGGTGTCGAGAATCCATTTAACAACTAAACAAGATTTGAAAAACAGAAATATGGATTAAACGAACCAATACGTCATCCAGATGATGCAACAAGTGTATCTTTGATGGTGAATGAATTTGAAAAACAAGGTAATAACCCAGTTATAGCCCATAAATTTCAGGGTGAAGTTGGTACTGGAATTTTGGCAGAATTAGATAATAACGATGTTTTTTTTTGGTTATAATGCACCCAGTTCAAAAAATGATGTTTACAAATTTTGGAATGGATACCATATGCGTAGATTCAACTGTTGGTACGAATAGATATGCATTCATTCTTATCACATTACTTGTAATTGATAATTATGATGAAGGAATTCCAGTAGCATTTTGCTACTGGAGTAATGTAGTACTGGAGATATGTAATAAAGAAGATGCTCCTGTCTGAAAGTATTTTTCTCAGTACTGAAAGAAAACTTAGAATTTGATATAAATCCGAAAGTATTTATGTCAGATGATGCACCAGCATTTTATAATGCATGGGAATATATTTTGGGTGCAGTTGAACACAAATTTCTTTGTGCTTGGCACGTAGAGCAAGCTATCAGAAACAAATTGCACCAATACATTAAGGACAAAAACCTCATAGGAAAAGTTTATCAATCCATATATTTACTTTTAGAAGAACCCGACGAAGAAGAATTTAAAGAATTGCTTGATGCCCTAAAAAACTTGTTCAAAAATCCAAATGTAAAAAATTTCGGCGATATTTTTTAAAGGTATATGGTCATCGGATGAAAGAAATAGCATGCTGCTACAGAAGAAATATAGGAATGAATACGAACATGCATTTGGAATCGTTCCATCGCGTTTTGAAGCACAAATTTTTAAAATCAGACTAATAGCAGAATGGATACATGTATTTTTCAACTTACCGAATACATAAAGGACAAAGCTTTAGACAGAGTAAAAAAAAATTGAAAGAAGTAAAATAACATATGAATTGCGACAGATTTCTGCGCGACATAAGATCGCAATGAAACTAGATTTTGGCTCAGTATATAAAAACGGAAAAAAATACATCGTAAAGAGTGTTTCAGATGACAAAGGGTGTCAAGAGTATGAAGTTATAAAAAAAAAAGAATACAAATCTAAGTGTCTCGTATGTGCATTTTGCATTCATGAAATTTCATGCACTTGTAAAGATTACGAAATTAGACACATTTTGTGTAAACAGTGCCATCTTGTTTTACAAAAGATTCAAACGTTAGAAGTTGATACAAATGAAAACTCCTATTGCAGTGAAACTGAAGAACCATTAGAGCCCATTGTAATGGTTGATGAACCAAGTAAGATCCATAAATTATTGAAAGGAAATTCAGCCATTGAAAATAGAAGTGATTCTGTTCTTAGAGAAATATCAGAAAAGATACTTAAACTTAACCCCGAAAGAGACAGCCAAATCATACAAAAAGCTTACAGTATGTTGAATGATGTGAATAAGTTTTTATCATGCAATCCACCTACATCTGACATGAAAAAGTTACCTCCAGCTAATAATGAAAAGATTAAAATAGAACCTCAAAGGTCATTTTATTCAACTAAGAAGAAAATTAGCTCGAAGAGAGAAAGATTAAGAAAACCATCTTCTAGTGAAAAAGAGAGACTTAAGAATGAAATTTTAAATTTGGATTATAATGATGAAGATGATTTAGACATGTCTGACCATACATACTGTTCGAAACCAAAAGACACATCTGAAAAAAAACCGTTTGAGAATTTTGACAAATCTCCAGCAAAAATTGCTTAAGAAATTTGTAAAGTGTGAATTGTATTTGTTATTTTCCAAGGAAGAACTGATCACTGAAAAACATTTAAAAAATGTATGTGACATACCAGAAATACGGATCGCCGTTCTAATTCCCAAAAACATTCGGAAAACATCAAACTTTGTGTTGCTGGCACTGTGACGACCATCAAATGTTGAACACTCAATGTAGTATCAAATGTAGAAACGAACAACATTTATTAACATCACACAATAACATACGGACACCTATACACAGAAGTTGAATACGTTTACATAAACATTATTATTATTGTTCCACAAGAACAGTACTTCTTCGCGACACACGAAGAAGCACACACTTTGTTGTCTGTCTCGGCCCCGACTGCCCGAACGCAGTTCTCGTCTTCGTCGAGGGCGTGCCACTTGGCAAGAGTCTATCTCCTATTTGGCGACGTCAACCATTGTTTTTTTAAAAAAAAGTCAAAGTTTGAATTGTGGAACCTTACACCAGACAACATCATTGATGATGATTTGAATCTAATCAAAAACCTATTTGCTGAGAAGTGATTTCGTATGATTGAAGACATTCTGAAAGTAAAAAAAGAAATTTGGCATTGCAGCATATGTTCTATTAGCACAACAAAGAAAAACATGATTGAATGCGAAACTTGTCAGAAATGGATGCATTTTTCGTGTGTTGGCATTCCAGATAATGCAAAAAATTTAGAGTGGAATTGTAGTGTCTGTGAAAAGAGAAAAAAATAGTGATATAGGAACACCAGTAGCAGAATTTCCTATATTGATCTGCAGCAAACTAAAATTATTAATTCAAAAATGTTGAATCATTCTTGCTATGATGAATCATTCTTGCTATGATAAAAAATTACTGAAACCAAAAAATAAGCAAAATTTAATTAAATTTATTTTATTGATATGCCAGATATAAAAAGATATCTGCCAGATATCTGAAGCGCCCGCTATCATGTTGTGCTGCATTGTTTCTGCTACTGGGTAGGAACTAACTCCTCGCCTAGTCCTACGGGATGAAAAGAGGGCATGGGCAGGGCTTAGGGGGAGGTTCCCTAGGCGCTCAACCATGAAAAATTATGTATTTATCTTTAATGATAGGACCCCCCCCACCCCGTAGAGTTTACGTAATATTTAAAATCAAAAGATAACAAATAACTAATAACCAAATCTGATGAAATCTTTAATTAAAAGGTCGCATATAATTTTTATGATAGAAATATCTTGAAAAAATAAGACAAGAAGTTCGAATAACAAAACTAACGAATAATATCATTTAAAGATGAAAACATTTTATCTAATTGTTATAGTAATATATACGGATATATAATATTTAGGGTGTCCACTCTCAATGGTGGTCAATGACTAATCAACCCCTTTTAGTCATAAACATACAGTTCCAGCTACAAAAATGTTTTAAATGAAGTAAAGAAATATTTTAAAAGCGTCTTGGGTCAATAAAAACTTTCTTTAAAAATTGCGAATTATGCACCTTGTAAGTAATACATATACAGTTACATGTATTTTTACGTGTTAAATTAGAAAAGTTTGATATTATAAAATAGGTGTGTTTTTAAATTTTTATAGTTATTTTTTATGTATTTTTTTATTGCTGAAATTAAAAATAACTTTCATTTTTAAACTTTGCGTTATGCTTTTTTGTATATCATGAATTAAAAAGTTTAAAATTTCCCTCCCCCCTCTTCTTCATTGGATCCCTCAGTTGTTTATCTATAAGAAATCCAGTATAAGTTAAGAAATTGAATAAATTATTGAATCAAATAAAATTTAATCGAAAAAGTTTTACATCTGTTTTATGCCATTAAATTTTCGTTGTATTTTAACTTTGACATTTACGATATACAATAATACTAATAATACAGTAAAACCCCGCTAATTCGGACCCCGTTAATCCGGATCGGTTTGGTCAATCTTTTTTCAAGTTTGAGAAGCGACTGATCGTACAGCTTGGAAAAGGTATAGAAAACTGGCACAGCAGAAAATTACAAACATTTTTAATACTAAGAAAAAAATTTTAATGTCTATAAATATTCAATAAGTTAACATAAAGATGATTTTCTGCAAGGATGTTTTATTTTATTTCATTTTTTTCTATTTCTCCGGATAATCCGCATTTTCGACAATCCGGATTGGGTCTGGGCCCAATTAATCCGAATTATCGGGGTTTTAATGTATTAATAAATTCTGATGGATTGGTTAAAAATGAAGGTCCTTTTCAGATCCAATGCTTAAAAGTAAACAAAAACTAAAAATCAAAAGTTAAAAAACAGAGCCATATCTTCTATTTTATAGTATCTAATTTTTGTTATTTTCTTAACTTTGAAAAAATATGCTCTACGGAAAGTCTTGACATGATGGTTAAAAATTAAGGTAAATTTGAAATTTAGTAACAATAAAAAAAAGAAAATTGACCTGTCCTGTGATACATTATCCGAAAGAATTCCTATAATTATTATGAGAATTTGTTTCCCACCCCTCATAAATTTGGTTCCGACGACGGGGGGAGTTTTCGAACATTTTTGAGTTTTCATCATTTTAGATCGAAAAATTTTCACATAGCCCTTCGATTAATATTATTTATAATGTATGAAGTTTCATAAAGCAGGAGGGTGTAATTTTGCCTGTGACCACTTATTGATATTATGCACCTCCAGTGTA
This sequence comes from Maratus speculifer, assembly GCA_964019185.1. Lineage (NCBI taxonomy): Eukaryota > Metazoa > Arthropoda > Arachnida > Araneae > Salticidae > Maratus > Maratus speculifer. Next base: position 205,904 of record CAXHSM010001557.1, read on the forward strand.
CCCCCCTCTACTTTGTCCTTGGGGAGGGGACAATATTTAAAATTTAGCCGAGATTCCTCATGTAATATATCGTTGGAAAAGCCTGTGACCATATACTGATGTTATGCCTTTTCGGTGTCCCTAGCCCCACAGAAAAGACTTTTTTTTATAAATTTAGATTGAGATCCCTCGTGTGACATACGGTTGGAAATTGAAAGGCCTGTGACCAATTATTGATCTCATGCATCACAGGTGACCCCCCCCCTCAACTTTGCCTTCCCAGGGGCACTTTCCTAAATTTTGCCAATACCCCTCTTGTGGTATATCGCTGGAAAGCCCTGTGACCATTTATTCATATTATGCAGCTACATTATATTATGCAGTTATATTATATTATGCAGTTCATATTATACTCCCATGTGTTACTGAGATTTATCATGACATCTTTGGAATTGAGAATAAACTGCGTAAGATGTAAAGTTCATTTACAGGAACATCGAAAAGGATGTCTTTATATTACTTCTATGAGAGAAAATCTTCTGGATTGCATTTTTATGATGTTACACTATTTCAAACTTATTGAAATTCATATGTATTACTGAGATGCAATAAAAGATATTGTAGAACATAGTATGCTTGTATTTATCATTCCTTTACAGGGAGACACAAAAAATTACGTAACAGTATTGCCTATACTCTAAGAAATAAATGTGTAAATTTACACATAAAAACATGTATATCGATGATACAAAAACGATTTGTCTATATGTGTAAAGTGGTGTGTAAATTACCAAAATATACACATAAATTTCGAATTACACATTTTAATATGCAATTTAATCATAACAATTAGTGTGTAAAAGTTACTTGATCACACACATTAATGGGTATATTGCACAAGAAGACACATTTATCTGTGTAATATTCTTGCGCATTTATCTGTATATCATTTGTGCTTACATATATTTTTGTGCGTTAAAAAAACATCCATTTTTGTGTTATGTGTAATTTACATAATTCTTTGTGTAATATTTAAAATATTACGGTTCTTTGTGTAATATTACGGTTGGTTGGTTGTGTAAAAATTTTCGCAGAAGTAATAAGAAAGCTGAGACAGAATTAAAGAAACCCATGGAGGAATGAGATAAGTGGAGGTGAAGTAAGCCTCATAAAAGGTTTGTAGTATGAAATCATTTATCACTCAAATTTTAATGTGCCAAACAAAAGGACGTGGAAGGGATTTTGCATTATAAGACGAACTGAAAGAAATGAATAAGAGTTGAAGCATATTTTAAGAGGAAATAGCAAATTTTTAAAACGGTCTTTGTTCTATCATTATTTATTAAAATAAATGTTTGCTTTTAAAATGAAGGAAATTGGAAAATTAGCAATAATTAAATATCAAATTAAAATTAAATAAGATATTGATAGAACTAAAAATTGTATAACTAAAAGTTTCTTCATTAATGTAATTTTAAATACTTTATAACGTAGATGAAAAATGTTTATGACTTAATAATTGCATGTAAATAAATATTTAAAATATAATGATGAAAACATTCTTTGAAAATCATGTATGAAAACTTAAGTAATAAATATTAATCTAAAATATAGATTTCAGACTGCACACGATTTTAATGTATTAACAAAAGAATGCTATATTTTCAAGCAAAACGTTAAAATGATTTTCTATATTGATATTTAAAGCACATATGATAAAATAATTAATAAATTTTTACCAGTAAAGCGATAGATTAGTTATTTTTAAGAAACAAGAGCAAAAAAATACGGGTTTAAACCTGTTTCAATTGATAGGCGTGTCAAAGCACGTGCTTTTGTTGGTACTTAATTGGACTTAATGTAGGATTACATTTTTAGCATCACCTCCAGAGATAATACTTCCACTCTATTAATTTCTTTTTACTCTATGAAAGAAACCAATTTGAGACTTTGACATTTCAAAATTGACTGTTTTTTTCCCAAAAGACCTTTAAAATTCATAGACTGGCAAAATGTCAGTTTAACTTAGGATTTTTGAACACAGCTGTTACGTCAGATCGTTGGTACTTCGTACATTAGAATGTATGTGTGGTTAGCTATGTTGCAGTAAATATATGCATATGCATATATGAGGCTTTTTTAGCAGTTTTTTAAATCATTGATAAAATTTGAATGCATTTTATTTAAGTTAAAATTTTATTAAGACTTTAATTTGTTTTTAAAACAAAAATAAAATGGCTGTTTGACGTACAATTGTTCGAATCGGCGACGATTCATACACAGTAATAAATTGTCAAATAGCAAAATAAATTATATATAAAAAATAGTCACTAAAAGAATAGTAGCAAAACATAATGTTTAGGCGTATTAACACATAACCCGATCCCAACCAGAAAAAACAGACCATATTCCGATCCAAGCAAGACAAAAATTCCATGAGCATAAACCCGATTCGAACCTAAAAATTCCATTTGAAAAAAAACTATGGATTTGATATTTGACCCGAATCAAATCTGAATCCCACAAAAATATTCAAATGAAGCATCCGATCAAGGAAAAATAATGTTCGTGTATATGCAACCCGACCTGAACCTAAAATTTTCTTTGAAAAAACCCGAAAAATGACCAGAACAAAAGCTGAAATCGATAAAAATATTCCAAAGAACTATAACCCGATAAGAGCAAGACAAAATAATTTCCGTGAACATAAACCTGACTCGAACCTAAAATATTCGATTAAAAAAACACCCTGAAGTTTTATGCCAAATACATCTGAATCCGATCAAAATATTCGAAAGAACCATAACCGGATTCGAATAAGAGAAAGTAATTTTCGTAGACATAAACCCGATCCGAACCTAAAATTCCATTTGAAAAGAATACCCGAAATTTGAATCGAACCAAATATGAACCTGACGAAAATATTCCACAGAACCATACCCGCATCCGAACAAGACAAAAAATTTACATGAACATGGACCCAATCCGAAACTAAAAAACTCAAATAAATCTGAATCTGACAAAAATATTCCAGAGAAGCATATCCTTATTCGAACAATGCAGAATAATTTCCGTTGATGCGCAACCCAACCTGAACCTAAAAATTCCATTTAAAAACCGAAATCTGAATTGAACGACATCTGAACCCGAAAAAAATATTCCAAAGACCCAAAACCGGATCCGAGCAAGACAAAATATTTTTCCTGGACATGAATCAACCAGAACCTTAAAAATCAATTTGAAAAAATACCTGAAATCCAAATCGAACCAAATCTGAATCCGACGAAAATATTCCAAATAACTATAACCAGATACGAACAAGACAATATAATTTCCATGGACATAAACAAAATCCGAACCAAAAAATTTGTAAAAAAAAAAAAAAAAAATCCCGAAATTTGAACCAAACCTAATCTGAACCTAACAAAAATATTTCAATGAAGTATAACCTCATTGGAACTAGGTAAAATAATTTCCATGGAAGTACAATCCGACCCGAACCTAAAAATCCCATTTGAAGGTTAAAAAAAAAACACGAAATCTGAATTGAACCGAATCTAAACTGAACAAAAATATTCCAATCAACAATAACCGTATCCGAAGAAGACAAAATAATTTCCATGGACATGAATTTAATCCGAAACTAAAATTTGGATGTTCTACAAAACATCCGTAGCGGTGGAAAGTGAAACTAAGTACTTAGCGCGAGATGGTTAAGATATTTCCTTTATAGTTAGTGTTAAATTAGAACTTGGTTATGGTTAGGTAACAGTTAGGTTGCAATTACGTTCCAGTGAGTCTTATGTTATATTTAATTTCCAGTTAGATTACAGTTAGGTCATAGTTAAGTTACAGTTAGGTTACGGTTAAGTTGCGGTTAAGTTGTGGTTAGATTATGTGTAGGTTATCATAAGGTGACGGCCAGGTTACATTTATGGTATATTTAAGTTACAGTTTGGTTACCGTTAAGATACAGCTGGGTTACAGGCAAGTTATGATTACAATACAATTAGGTTAAGGTTAGGATTTTGTTCACAGAATGAACATTACGCATGTTTGATAAAAAATATACACCTATTTTTGTAAAATGGCTCTGAAATTATAATACTATATACTAACCTTTTAGCTAATCATCGAGAATCGATTTCATTCATGGTATAGTCGGATTTAAGAGTGATATAATTAGTTTGAAATTCAAAATATTTCACTTGGGATATCTATGTGAAAAAAGTATTTAGTTATGTCATTTAACAGTAATTTTACGGATAAATATCAACTCTTTAACCCGAAAATCACGCAATCGTTGGACACATATTCCCTTCTGCTTTTCCCATTGCAATCATTTTGGATATTTTTGCAGCAAAATATTAGTTATTTTTAAACCGATTTTTGACACAGTCAGGGGGCACGTATTTAATATAATGTACACTGTAAAAAAATTGACCCTTTTGCTGCATTATCACTCCCCCGCTTTTATAGAATATCTCTCTTTTGACCTATGAGAATGCTCCATAATAGGCTGAAGTAATCATTTTCTATAAGAGACGTGGAGTGACGATGCAGCAAAAGGGTCAAATTTTAAACAGTGTATTTACACATATTTCGAGTTAAAGATAAAATGATAAAAATTTTAAGTTCGTTTCACATTATTATTACGGACCAGCTAGTATATATATATATATATATATATATATATATATATATATATATATATATATTGAGGTGTTTGGCGATTAATTAATATTTTAAAGTGAATAATAAATATTCTATCAGCACAATAAATTGAGTAATCAAAGTTGTTAAACTTAAAACATAGACTGCAACACTTATTAGTTTTGCAATCCTTGCTGGACCACACTGAACAAGATAAAATAATCTTTAATTGTGCTCAATGTAATTGTAAATACCAAACTCCTCTAAAAAATGTACCGGGAGAATTTAAAAATCATTTTACTAAAATACAATTTTGAGTTAGAAAGAACTTCTGAAAACCCTTCAATATTTGATATATTTCTGTTGTAAAGTACCAAAAAAAACAAATAAAATCTATCATTGAACTTATTTTTTTTAAGTTCGATCAGCTTCAGAAACTCTTAAAGAAATTTTCAAATTGGTGCTCGCAAAAATTACTCTTAAATGCAATAAAAATTCTAAAAATAATGTAAAACATTCTTTCTGAGTTTCTGATAGCTCTAAAATGTTTTTTAAATTGTTTGGATCCCACGAATTTTACTTTCGTGTGTTTGAGTAAAATTAGCTGAATCTTTAAAAACCAGGCAGGAAAAGCTGACTTTTTCTCATGGTCAAAAACACTTTTTTTACTTTATATACTTATCTACTTTTTTACTTATTTACTTTTTTTACTAATCTTTTTAATGTCTTATATTTTTTAGGAGGGGTACCCCGTAAATCTTAGGAAAAGTAATTGACGTATAAGAATTCTGGTCAGTTTGGCTATTTTTAACTATTCGGAAATCTCTTAATGGAAATCTGGATTAATTGCATGGGTGCCATACCTCTGTGGACAGGTTGCTTTTACCCAAATAGTCATCAGCTAATTCATTGGTAATTCAGTTGTACAAAAGTCTGCAGACTTCTGGTTTGTTTTTCGGAGTGTCTGATTTTTTCCTCATTTCTCTGGGGTTTTTTCTTTATCTTTTATTATTTTGACATTTTATTAAGTTGACAATAAATGATAAAAAAGAAAATCACATTAAAAAAATTCCTTTTGTATAAACACTTAGGGATCTATTCTGCATTACAGAATATAGGCGGAGGCAATTTTTTATTGAAAAGTATAATAGATACTTTTTAGATTTTAGGATATTTTTAGATTGCCCATAATCAACGCCATAAAGTATTTTTCTATAAAAAAGATCAATAACTTTGTGAAATTTATTAAGTAATACTTTCCTGTTAGCCAGATACATCAAGTTTTGCCAAAGATATCACAACTAACAGCAGCCTTTTTTAATCTAAATATTTCAGAGTTTAAAGCATGTAGTTCAATTAAATGATTGTTAAATTTGTAAATTATATTTATTTATTTTTTATTTACTAATTGTTGAAATTTTAATTTACTTATGCAATATTAGCCGGAAACAAATACTGTAAAATTTTTATTATTTTCAGTGCAGTTACATATATATGTGTGTAGAACTGCACAAGAGTATAATCATCCCCATATAATATTTTTATTGTATTTTTGGAAATAATAGACGTATCAATTGTTAAATTGATTAAAATCCCTGATTAGTACACATCTTGGAACAGTGAAACTTATCTGCAATTCAATAGCATTAGAATGCACATTAAAACTTCCATGTGCACACTTCCGAATAGTGGACACCTCTATTTAGTGAACAATTTTTATATTTACATCTCAAAAGTTTGTATATATTTGTCTTAGAATAATGCACACCTGAAATAAGGGACTAATTTTGCAGCCTATTTTGGCTTCTCATTTGGCATTGTTTGTAGTTTAGAGGTTCAACATTACTTGAATTGTAGTGAGAATATACTAGATCGTTATTTTCATAAATTAAAGTCTCTTTATTAAAGAAGCAAATGTACACTAGATTTTATAGTTACATTAAAATAGGGATTAATTTTTCTACATTTCACATTAGAGTAGATGAGAATTTTTGTCGAGTTTCACTTTCACTTTCAATCCAAACTTTGCGTTCGGTTACGGCAGCGCTATCTGCCCAGACTTCAAGAGGGTTGAGCAAAAATTGTTTTGTGGGATGTTTGAAAAGTAAAGTTATATGAAAGGAAATTCTTATAGGACCTTCTTCTCTGAAAGAAAAATTATATATATGTTACAGGCCAAACCCGATTTTAGGCCAAACTAGATTAGCCTAGGCCAAACTAGTCTATCCTAACGCCCATCGGATAAACTAGTTTTTCCTAGGTCAAACTAGTCTATCCTAACGCCCATCGGATAAACTAGTTTTTCCTAGGCCAAAATAGTCTATCCGAAAGCCCATCGGATAAACTAGTTTTTCCTAGGCCAAACTAGTCTATCCGAATGCCCATCGGATAAACTAGATTTTCCTAGGCCAAACTAGTTTGGCCGAACGGTCATTAGGATAAACTAGTTTAGCCTGTTATTCATTGGTTTGAACTAGTTTATCCTAGGCCGAACTAGATTGTCCTAGGCCAATTCAATTGGGCGTGATATTTTTTAATCTAAAGACCGCCACGGCGCCAACTTTCTAATTTTGATCTATTTTATCCTAGGCCGATGCAGTTTCACGCGATTTTAGCTCACAGACTATCAAAGCCTGAGAGCTAATGTGCTGCTCGCAGATTCTGTGTATGTGTATGTAACAATTTACGTACGTATGGCCGTATGTACGTACGTATGTACGTACGTTTGTACGTAATGCGATAGCTCCTGATAGAAATATCCAATTTGCTTCAATTTTTGGACATAGATTTATCCTGATAATGAACTTTCGTTATTAGTTTAATGGGTTCATTGAATAAGAATAGGGGGAGGAGAACAAAAGGCTAATCCGCACCCCCCCCCCCCCCCCACACACACACCTCCTTACTTTAGTTAAGTCAGTTTTCCATGCAAAATGACCAGATTTTATTAAAATTTCAGGTATAATATCTTTTTGATAAGGTACATCCATGATCAGTTGTGGGTGTTCATTGTTTACGTATAAAGAAAGGAGCAATTTGATGTAACACTCTTAATTTATGTAAATAGGTTTTTCACAGAGAATTTACCGATTTGTTTCAAATTTTGGATGTATGTTCCTTCTGATAAGGCGTTTACCTGATTATTTTGGAAGGTTCTGAGATATAAACGTTGAACGGATTTTTTTTTTTTCAATCGGTTGGAGACTTTCGGTTTTATGAAAAGATTTTTAATTCGTAACAGATATTGGTTTTTGCTCACATCACTTCAGGCGAAATTGTTCATATTAAGAAACTAAATATCTTTTAAAAATAAAAAAAAAGCTTAAATAAAGCATACACTTGAAATTTAGGATGCGGGGGGGGGGGGTAGAGTAAGAATACGCTAGATTTTTTTTTTTAATCTCAGCACTTTTTAAGGTTTTAGTTGATAATTAAATATTACCATTATTTGAAACTTTTAGAAACATAATAAAACATGATGTTAAATATTTAAGAAAAAAGACGGCGCGTCAAATACCACTATTTTCTTTTAGTAATTTTTGCAAAAATGTTAAATTCTTGTTGGAACTGTTTGAAACTTTGTGATTGTTTATAATACATGATAAAAATTGCAAAAAAGTCCCATTACGAAAGGGAAAGAGGGGAAGGGCGAAGAAAATCAGGAAATATAACGGAAATTCTAGGTTGATCTAGTTGAAACTTTAAGATAGTTTATGACACATGATATAAATTTATAAAAATATGTTTCGCGTTTAATGCCACTGTTGACGAATAGCGATTTTTGAACAATTTACATTAAAATGTAATCAGAATCAATTTATATCAGGGACTATCTGAATATAAATTTATATTAAATTCCGTTCATTAGTTCTTGAGATACAGCTATTGTAAAAATTGTTAAAAATGCAGCATAGCATAGCCATGTTGAGTGATTTATTTCAAAATAGAAACAACACCAACTCATCTCATGGACGAACTGAATCTGATGTTTAATGGAAATTCGTGTATTAGTTAAGATAAAGCTAATGCGTAAATCATAAAAAATGCAAAACAGCAGCTCCACTTGATGAGCGATTTACACCAAAAACTAATCAGCATCAATTTAGATCAGAGACTACCTGAATGTAAATTTTTATTAAATTTCGTGCATTAGTTCTTCAGCCGCATCCCTACAGCTTGCGACAGCGTATAGCAGGTGTGCTGCACACGTACTGCCGAATGCCCTCTTTCTTTTAGATTGAACTTCGAAGCGAACGAAATTCAAATCGTAGCAAGCGTGCTGAGTACGCACCGCCGAATGTAATCCTCCTTTTCGAAAGAGCCTCGAAGCGAACGAATTTCCCACCATAACCCCGCTGCCTAGGCCAGTCATATAACGGGCGAAGCCAGCAAGTTTTAACTAAGCCACGTTATATTAGTTTCTCATTCCAACACCAAGGAGTGCACTCTATTATTAACAAAACTGTATCTGAATGAAACTCCGTTAAACAACCTAATAGCAGATATGTTACTTGAGGTCGCGGTGCTTTAAAAGCTAGAATTTCCGTTATATTTCCCGATTTTGTTCGCATCCACACCCTCTTTCACGCCGAAATGTGATTTTTTTTATAAATTTATATCAAATGCCATAAATTGTCAGTTTCAAAACTATAAGTTTCATAAACTGTAAGTTTCAAGATGTTCCAACAAGAATATAACATTTTTACAAAAATTACTATTAGGAAATAGTGGTATATTCGATGCGGAATCTTTTTTCTCAAATATTTATCATCATGTTTTTTTCTCTTCGAGGTTCATTCGCTTCAACATACGCCCGTTTCGAGATTTTATATAAAACAAGGGGCCCGATAACGGGCGAAGTCGGCTGATTTGAACTAAATTCCAAATTCTAACTAAATGGATTTACATACAAATTCCAAATTCCAACACTTAGATGCTTGTGTTATATTAATACCACATTAGTCCGTTATATTAGTCGCTATATATCAGTCCGACGTACGTACGTACATAAGTACGTACATACGTACGTACATACATACGTACATAAGTATGTACATACGTACGTACATACATACATACGTACATGGTTACATATACACACACAGAATCTACAAGCACATTAGCTCTCAGGCTTTGATAGTATGTGAGCTAAAAGCGAGTCAAATTGCATCGGCCTAGGATAAATTAGATCAAAACTAGAAAGTTGTCGCCGCGGCGATCTTTAGATTCAATAAAATCACGCCAAATTGAATTGGCCTAGTACAATCTAGTTCGGCCTAGGATAAACTAGTTCAAACCAATGAATAGCAGGCTAAACTAGTTCATCCTAATGACCGTTCGGCCAAACTAGTTTGGCCTAGGAAAATCTAGTTTATCCGATGGGCGTTCGGATAGACTAGTTTGGCCTAGGAAAAACTAGTTTATCCGATGGGCGTTCGGATAGACTAGTTTGGCCTAGGAAAAACTAGTCCATCCGATGGGCATTAGGATAGACTAGTTTGGACTAGGCCAATCTAGTTTGGCCTAAAATCGGGTTTGGCCTGTAACATATATATGTGAATGTGTGCGTGTGGAAATACAGTGAAATATTAATATCGTGTATGTTTATTTTGGTGTCTTTACAATCTCTAAATAAATATTTCCTGCATTTTCAAAACTAAACCTGCATATTTTTTCACAACAGTTTTTAAACATTCTGTTTTAAAATCTTTACTATTTCTAATTTTCGTTTCTCAAATATTTTAAAAGAAATTCTTGAAATTGGAAAATTATTCTCACAGCATGCGATACTTTAGATTTAGTACATATCGAAATTGAACAGTTTCATTAGATAACAATAATAAATTAAAATTTTTGTAACATTCTAAAATGTTAGGGGGAAAAGGTAACAGAAAAATCTATCAATACATTTTGTATTAATTAAAATCTACCATAAATGTTAACTTCGGAATATAAGTGTCAATTTGTCTAGATAAAAAAATCTTGTTTATATCGAGTGGGCAGAAAGTTCATAGACTTTAAAAATTTATTAAAACCGGAAAATATTAAAATACCAGTTTTTTTAATTAAAATTAAAAAACTGGTTGCAGAGTTAGCGTGAATTATGATAATTTATTAATCAATAAGTCACAGGAATTTCTTCAATATAGAAAAATATAATTCAAAAAACTACTAATAGATGACGTTGACGTAGCCATATCAAAGAAACGATATGCTAATAACAAAAAGAATGTCTCCAAATCGTTGACTAGACCTATCCAGATAGCGCATTTATGGAAGATGCTTATACAAGATGGAGTAGCCAGTCACATTGCTTCTGCGGTCAAAGAATTTCTGATAATGATTTACTGAAGACAGAAAATCTTTAGCTGGAATTTCAGACTCCCATGGCCTCTTCCGTCTCTATATCTAACACCGGCAAACTTATGTTTATATAAATATTCGAAATCCAGGTTGCATTGATATGCTCCATTCAATCGGTTTCAATAGAAAGATATAATCCCCGGATAGGTGCTATATGTACATCCTCACCTGCTGTACTCTACATTGCTGCATTTATGTGATGGTTGTTATATGGAACACATACAGCTGCAATAAACGATTTGGAGACATTGTTTTCATTACTTGCGTATCTTTTCTAACATTTAGATATGTCAGCGCAACCTATTGGCTGTTTTTTTTAATGGTTTTTTTTTTTTTTTTTTTTTTTTTTTGTCTTAAAAAAATTCCTGACCTATGGATGCTAACTTTGTAAATCATTTTTATTTCAGTTATTTTTCCGCATTTTATAAACATTCAAAAATTTTACGGATGTTTTGCCCATCCGGTATGTATATTATAAAGGCCAAACATATCTATGCGAGACTCATACGTCATTTTACGAATGATACTTTCAAATTTTTAATAAAATTTCAGTTTTGCAATTTTTGATGCTGCAAATTTTAAAACTTTTAAATATCGCACATTTAAAATTTTTTACACCGGCGTGTACGTAAAAATAATAATAATGTGCTTTTAAACGTAATTTGTTCGAAAAATCTATCAATTTGTTTTAAAGTGTTTTTAAAGAAGAGCCGTAACTTTTAGTGCACATTGTGTGTTCGGAAGTCTTTGTCCAAAAAATATCAATTTATATTACAGAACTTTATGATTTTAGGATGGATGAATTAACATAGCAGAGCTCTACAAACAAATGAAGAAGATCTTGACAATAATTCGTGTTCTATACTATAAAAATAATCGTTTTACCTTATCTGATACCACAGGAATATTTTCTATCGTATTTATTATACGCAAGATTATTTCAGAAAATTTCAATTTGCACTTAAAAGAATATAAATAGTGTAGTATGTTTTCAGCTAATAGCAATCGAGACCTCAAGTTTTGAAATAAAAGGATTTCAGAATGATCAAATTAAAATATCATTTAAAAAAAAGGACGATTACATATATAAGAGGTGCATATGTAAGTTTTGAGATGCTGAAAATGATGTCAAATAGAGATTTCACGGGCAAAAAGTTCTATGATTGAGTGAAAGTGGAAAAAATTTTGCTTTTTTTTATTTTGGAACACCAAGCATAAGAACCTTAATTGATAATTTTGTCATAATAACAGATTTTTATTATATTTTGCTGTTTACATATACGATTAAAGCACAATTTTAATAATTTCTACAACTGAGTTTTATAGAAATAATATTTTGCTAACTTTAGGCTAAATATCGTTTGTTTAAGAGTTAAAATTATCAACATAAGATGCATTTTTTATTGTAACTAATTTTTATAGGTTTATTATAAATCATGGAAACAGTTCCCTCTTAAATATTTTCTATCATCGAATTTCGACGGGTTCTACTTTGTATACAGAAAGACTAAATGCTGATATCAGATCGGAACTGTCCGCTTTCTGATGCATTCCTCAGTCAATTTTTTTTATCTCAAAAGCATGAAATTGGTAGATGTTCTTATTCAGATATTATGTTATCGAAAATTTCATAACTATTTTTTGATAAAGCAGAGATTTTTTTCCAATAATACGGTCGAATTCGGTGTTTTGTACCAAATTTACGTAAGAGACAGCTCGAGAAAAATAGTAAATATCAGTCAAGCGCAAATAATTCAACTTGTAATTCATTTATCGAAAAGTGAAAAAAATCCACTCGATCCAAACTAATTTCATAGGTCCTTTTTTTTTACTTTTAAAAATTGAGACCGTTAGAATTTATTGTATTGTTGGGCGAGAAAAAATATAGAGTAAGTTCTGGTATTAGTGAATGTTTGGAAAATATGGAATGCTTTAAAATCTGGAGCACTCGATGATGCAGCCAACTGCAAAACTACCAAACAGCATGTTTTTAGAATTATTTTATACAGCAATAGTATGCTAAGAATACAAAGATAACAGATGAACAAAGCATTCATACAATACTTTTTCTAGAGGAAATAAATATCTCAAAGCACTTGAGAACTTAATTACCGAAATAAAATAAAAGAATCCCGAAATAATTCTTTGAAGGCCAATTACTTCCTCTTTAAAATACTCATACCGACAATTAAAATTTTAATGCCTCGCCAGGTTTTAAAATTTAATAAAAAATATTAATTTGGTATAAGACTGCTTGTCTATTTATATCTAAATCATTTGTAATTCAATAATGAACGCTTTGAAACATATTAAAGAAATATCCGGGTGTCCTAAAATGAACTGCCTGATTTTAAAGTTTAATAACATGTAAAGCATGACAGATTCTTTAAAACCTTACACGATTGTTATGTAAGAAGTTAGGAAATCTAGTAATTAATTAGTTAAATGGAAATCTAGTAACAAAATCAATTTAGAATGTAAGAAATGAGAGATAAAAGAAAATCATAATTTTAAAACGCTATAAAGAATTTTTTTTTTTTTCAAAAATGCATTGCTGTAATTTATCAAACCAAAATAAATTTCTAAAAATTTGACTAAATAAATGTTTACAGGAATATATTTTTTACGAATAACAAATAATTAAGATGCCTGTCAAACCAGTGCTTGAGAAAAAAATTTGGTGGAGTGCGTGGATCGCAGTCGGGTCAATAATGCTTTTCACATGGGCTGAGTTGGACACGGACGAAATGTTTAGTTTCTCTTCCGGGCCCAGCCTCGACCTGGAAATTTTGACCAATGCAGAAACTCTAAGAAAGAATATACTGCACTCAACCTGGAAGAAAAAGAGGTCTGACCCGATCACAATCTACAGGAAATTATTCGACCAGAACCCGTCCAAGTCCTACAAAAGAAAGACCTGATCCAGTCCAAAACTTGTGAATGTAAATTGACATGGCCTACACGTGACTCGAGCTACGCCGTCTATCTCAAATCATTTCCCATGCATGATGTTGCATGATAATGCATGATGTTGTTTTGCAAATACTTTTTTAGCACAAGAAGAGTAGGGTGATCGCCCCTTTCACCCTCCAGTAGATATGACATTGATATGAGATTATTTGATATGATATAAAGAACATGTTTTAAATTTATATGCGACAAAGCTAGACTAATTAATCAAGTATAATTTTAAATTTTGAATTCATAAAATATGTCATTACTCTGTAATGAATGATTGTATTAAATTACAGATGGTGTCATGTGATTCAATATTAAACACATAAGAAATGATACAATATGTCATAGTATTTATAAAAAAATCTCTCCTCCCCCCACCTGAATGTATTAAAAAATCCTCTAAAAGATTGTAAAAACTCAATTTTTAAGCGACTCATTAGAATTTCATTTCTAGTGCCAAAACAATGTTCTTCCACAATTTTAGTGAGTGACCGCCAGTTATTTAATTAGTTAATCTACAGGTCAGGAGCCTCGACATCAGCTCTGCAAGTTATTGTATTTTAATCACATTTTACATAATATTCAATATCCTCCTAAAATGTACATCATATTTATTTCTAAATTACATAAATATATATAATGTGAAATTCTTAGAAGGTTTCAAATAAATAATAAAAGGAAATATCCAAATATAAATATTAACTGAAACTGATACTATTTTATCTAATTCATATCTAATTTAGAAATCTAGTGGTTTTATAATTTTTGTTTCTGGAAAACAGTTTTGATGGTCATATACGTAAGGTCGTATCTATACGGTTCCTATAAAACCAAACAAGAAAATCACTTATAATCCTTAAATTATAACAAAGTGAAGGGGAACAAAATTACATTTAAGGGCATATAAATACTTTATAGTCCAATAAACTGATATACATGTTTTGTGCGCATAATCAGTAACTTTAAGCAGAATAGTATTGATTTAAAAAAAGTATTTTCGCAAAAGAATAAAAAATACACTTGGTAAAAAAAAAAAATACAGGATCACCAATTTAATGAGATCAGATACCCGAATAGAAAGTGTCATGAGTGAAAGTTAACTATTTTTTATCCATTTTTTAAGCATCTCTAACCATATGCTCTAACCAAATCATGTTATACAAAGCATTATTCAAAAGCATTCACATGTCTTTAAATATACTTTTTTAATTTTTAACATGATAAAATTTTAATTTAAATGCATACTAATCTACTTGATAGCATTAACTTACAAAAATCACCCCCAAGATAGGCATATTTGGATACATTTAAATTCACTGGATAATCATTAATACTCAGGTTCAATGCTAATAACCTAAGTCGGATCAAACTGGCATATAAGATATTTTTTTAGCTATTTTATCTACATTAAATTAAAAAAATAATGTAACTAACTTAGTTTAAATTTGGTGCAAAGCTGTATTGCAGTCCAGATTATTTAAGATTAACTAATCTTTTATTTCCCACGGACCAACTTTCTGCTAAAATTTTTTAATCTCAGTTATTTAAACGATTTTTTATAGGTTATGAAATGAAGTTGCAAGGGAGCTGATGATATAAAAAAAGATGTATCACGTCAAATAAGTAAATTAACCCCCTGACAGTCTTGCGAAAGGGCAAAATTGTAATGTTGTTTTCTCAGCATTTTGTATTAATTGCTAAAAAATATGATTCTTTCAAAATTGTAGAAAAATCGTATTTACGAATATGAATGTTATCCTTGAGTGTGTTAATCATTGCACAATCCATTAAAAATCCATTAAATCAATTAAGTAATATCATTTTGACCCCCTGACTGCCCGGCAAAAGGGTAAAATTTTAATGTTGTTTTCTCTGTAATTTATTAAAAATATTAAAAAAAAATGTTTTTTGCCGACCTGATACAAAATATGTTATTATGTAGAGGTGTATAAATCTTTGAGAGTATTAATCTTAATTTTTCAAAACTGGGTTTTTTTTTTTTGTAGAATTATATTAATTTAAATATTGCTTATGCTGCAGTAAAACCTGGAGCTTAGGGAACGTCTATAGACGAGCTTGTCAGTGAGCAGGTTAATAAAACAAAATATTTTCTTTTATTGGTAAACATGTATAAAATTCCACCAAAAATTATACACATAAATTAAAAAAATTGGCAAATATATTGACAGTAGTCTAAATAAAAAGTATTATTTAATTCCTTCATTTGGAAATTTTAGCATCCATAATTTACCACTTAAATACACAAAGCAGATGCATAATTTTCTTTCAACAAACAAAACTTTGAAAATTCTCTGAATTGCTATAGAAAAGCATCATATTGTAAAACACAATATTCTATATTTGCAGAACGAATGAAACAAATATAACAAAAACTATGCAGCTAAATTCGGACACGTCACCAACATGCCCATTTATTTTGAAGCTAATTGGTTTTTTGCAGCAGTTACTGCAGGCATATAGACTAATAGATGGAAATCGAAAACTTTTTATGTCTCTTAATTAAGCCTTTACTGACATTTCAGGGGAAAAAACATTTTCCCTGTACTACTATACAACTGAAGTTTTGACAAAATATTCCAATTGTATTATATATCATAGTCTACGCTGGATGCATGAATTTTCTTTCTTGTTCATTTTTTAAACATATAAATAAAGGGAAAAGGTTAATGAATTTGTCTTGTATGTCCATACTCCAACACTTGCAAAAACACTCGAATTGCCTCAAATTTTAATATGCTATTGACGTTTTCTACAGTATTATCACTACTCAAAATGAAGTGTGTAGTACGTAAAGTTCATTTACAGGAGCAGTCAAAGTGGATTGTAACATTAAGGTCAATGGGAAAAAAGTTGCAAGAACATTTTGATTATCACTACTATTTAACAGATGCTTGTTTGAAGATTTCATATCTCTCGCAAATATTCACCAGTATGAATTAACCCTGTCTGCTCAAATCAGCTTTATGGGAAAACATTTTGTTGCATATCTCACAATCAAAATGTTTCTAAGAAGAATGAATTAACAGATGTTTGTTTAAATTACACTTTAGAGAGAATTTTTTGTTGCATATCTCACAAACAAAAGATTTTTTACCAGTATGAATTAAGAGATGTGTATTTAATGTACTCTTTCGTGAGAATTTCTTCTTGCATATCTCACACTCAAAAGGTTTTTCACCAGTATGAATTGAGAGGTGTAAGATTAAATTACTCTGATAAGAGAATTTCTTGTTGCATGCCTCACAAACAAAAGGTCTTTCCCCAGTATGCATTAACAGATGCCTTCTCAGGCAACTCCTGTAAGAAAATTTTCTGTCACATATCTCACATGCAAAAGGCTTCTCACCAGTATGAATTAATAGATGTTTGCTTAAACTGCTTTTTTCAGAAAATTTCTTGTTGCATAGCTCACATGTGAAAGGTTTCTCACCAGCATGAATTAACAGATGCCTACTTAAACCAGCCTTTTGAGATAATTTTTTGTTGCATATTTCACAGACAAAACGTTTCTCACCACTATGAATTAACATATGCTGGCTTAATTTGCTTTTTTGGGAGAATATTGTGTTGCATATCTGACATACAAAAGATTTTTCACCAGAATGAATTAACAGGTGTGTTCTTAAATAGCCCTTTTGAGGGAAACTCTTGTTGCATATCTCACACATAAAATATTTTCTCTGCTCTGAGCTAGAAGCTGCTTTTCCAAGCATGTTTTGTGAAAAAGTATTTTTTCTGCATATTTCAGATTTTACAGATAGTTTTGATTGATTTGATGTACAGCTAACTTTATATCATCTGCAATAGACAGAAGTACTTTAATCAGTTTTATTATTCATTAACAAACAATTTATAAGGAAAAAATATCAAGAAAATAAAAAAATAATCTATTAAGTGAATTAAAGTAAAATTTGTATTATAGTATTAAAAACTACAATAGAAACCTAATTATCTGATACTTGAAAACTAAATCCGCATCAGTGGTATTTCTTAATTATTACTGATAAAACTATATGTAAAATTATAACATATAAACTAAATATCTACCATCACAAAACGAATTTAGCATAAAGGAAATAAACATTAAAGTTAAAAGTTGTTGTAATAATATTAAAAATTAAAAATAAAGCAAATTTGAGGATGAAATTTTATAATTTTATATCATCAGTGGAAACTGATATATTTAAACAGTGAGGAAAAAATCAACTATTTTGCGGCAAGGGGAATAGAATGTACGCATTCAGAATTTATCCAAACTTTTTGCTTTTTCAAAAAATATAAAAGATTATTATGAAAAGAATATGCATTATACTTTTAAGTTATAGTGTATGGTAAAAATTTAATCATTTATTAGCATTTTTACCTTGCTTAAATCATTAAATGCCACGTCAGTCATTGTTGAATGACAATGAACTTTGTGTTTTTGGCAGCGTCAGTCACCGGTGTCTGACAAAGAAAATATTATATAAAACTAAATATATATATATTTTATGTAATGATTGAAAAAATTTTTAACATTTATTTTACTTTTGTTTACTAGAGGATTACATCATTAAATAATAGGAGGCTTAGACTAAATGTTCAGAGTCAATCAACGGAATCTGACGTGGCACTCAACATGCTAAAGGCCTATGATGTTGATAATAGGTAAATCAAAATGCATTTTCTCATGGAATTTCAAAATACAGCTCACTGTGAAATATATTTTTAGATTGGTCTAGGCAAATAGATGAAATGTGTGAAGTGAAAACATCAAATTGAGTTATAATAAAGTCTAAGGTGAGTATAATAGTCATGATTTAACCTCGAACGTAAGGTTGGCAAGATTCTGTCAGGGTGGTTAAAACAAATGGTTATAACCGGTTTAAACCAACGTTTTAGAAATGGTGTCAATCAAGTTGGAAATTGCACTTGAAGCGGTGCAAATAAGGTGCGTTCATACTTCAACGAAAATTAAAAACATTCAGATCTTGCTGTTATAATATACAGTACTTTGCATACCGTATAGTGGTCAAAATCTTTTGTGTGTCCCTGTAAATACTAACTGATTTCTATTATATAGGAATTAACTTAAATAAACCGCAACAACGTATATTAATTTCATAAAATACTAAATAGTTTAATGCAATTAAAACAAGCCCCAAAACAATATTTCCCTGTATAGCATAATGAAGTGGAATACCTTTGAGTAGCCTTGTAAATTAATAATAAATATTCTTTGTATCATAGATTGTACAGAATGTATATTTTAGTATCTACTTCACAGATTCATATAAATTCTATTATATTAGAAATTTTATAACATGATTAAAATGTATTTGAAACTATTTTTTCCCTATTGACCGTAATGTGTTGGAATACTTTTGATTGTCCATGTAATTAAATTATATATCCAATTTTCATAAAATTTGAACTGTCAAAATTATACAACAATAATATATTTTAAGTTTGATAGGGTAGTTTTGGATCTCTTATAAAGGACAGACTGAACGATACATATATGGCACAGGTACTACATATTTATGTAATTACGAATGCACATAAATTTATTCAGATCTTGGTGTAATAGTATACATTATTTCAGATACAATATAGTATCCAAAATGTATGTCCCTGTAAATACTACCTGCTTTTTATTATACGGGAAATAATGTAGCAATCTTCATCAACGTATATCAATATTAAAAAAATGTTAAATAGTTTAATAGAATTAAAATGTGCACCAAACAACATGCTCACTATACCATTTTGTAATATAATATTATTGTATGGCCTTATTAATCAATAACAAATGTTCTTTGCACCACAGATTGTACAGAATGTATATTATAGTACATACTTCATAGATGCATATCTATTTTATTATGTTCGAAAGAGTGTAAGACCATTAAAATGTACTTGAAACTTTTTCCCCCATAGACAGTAATGTATCGGAATACTTTTAATTGTTTTTGTAATTTAACCATGCATCCAATTTTTATAAAATTTGAAATGATTCGACAAATTATCAAATAATTATATATTTTAAATTTTAAACGATCCGGTTGGATAGTTTTTGAATTGTTATATGAGGATGGACAGACAGACGGATTGAACAACTATTGGTGCTATGTATTTACATAATTACGAAGCACATAAAAATAGTAGAAACCAATAATCAATACTAATAAGAACTTTAATCAGCAATGATTTATAATTCAAACATATATTTCATACGTAAACAACTATGTTAAAAATTAAAGCTAGAGATTATGAATGTTATTCAACATAGATAAAAATTTCAAAATGATCATGTTAATATACTTGTCTTAATAGACTGGGAGACGGCACCACAGACAATCACCAATATCGAGTTTACGGCTAAAATTCCAGAAATAATTAAAACTTGATTTGCATATTAAAGCACATTCGGTCTGCCAAGTCATAACTTGCAGGAAAAATACTTGAAAACCCAATTTTAGCAGTTGACTCGTAGCTTTATCATTATGTGTTCCTGCACCCAATGGTATGAAAACATGGAAGACTGGCAACAAGAAAACACAATGGCAAATTTACCAACTAACCAATTAAATATTGGGTCTGGATGTGATTTCTATCAAAATAGGACATGGCAGAGCAGTTAGTTGCATTTTAATATGCTTATCGAAGTTTAATATGTTCCAGATATCTGTCAGTCATCCAGATAAAGTAGTTGTCTGTGTTGGTGCCTCCCGTTCTATCATATTACACTAATTTTCTTTCACTTGAAAAAAAGAAATTTTCATAATGGTAATCTGATGCTCACAAGTTTAACTATTAACATTAAAGTTTATAATTAAATTTAAATGTAAAAAAAAAAATATAGATAAAACATCCTTTTTAAAAATCACTTTTAAAAATATTTTTAAATGATACAATCCAATAACTTACAGATTATATTATTATTATTATTATTACTATATACAAATGGAAATGTTTCTTATTAAAATATAAAAGTAAATAAAAGCATAAAAAAACAGAAAAAAAATTTAATGAAATATTTTCTACAATTATTTTACAATACTAAAAGAACAAAATTTACACTCTATTAATGCTATTATTATTTTTTTTTTTTTCACAGAGCATTCCATAGCCCAGAACTAATTTTGCTAAGCTTTCAGAACCCAGACTGTTTCTTAATAAAAGAAATGCTCAAATATTCTCCCAAGATCATCATTACTTGCTGACGAAGTGTTTAATTTAAAATAAGTATTGGACAAAATTTTCTATTTTGAATTGAAATTTTAAAATATTCTAATAATTGATTAAATATAAAACTACATAATCATATTATAACAAAAATTTTATTTATTGCATTACTCCTTTTTCATAATACAAATTTATTTATTTTTAAATAAGCACTATCCATGATATTTTTTTATTTTTTTATCTTGCATAAAATGTACTTAGGGAATTTAATATTTTAAAAAAATCTCATATTACGTCATGAAATGATTTCTTCCAAGTTATTGTCAGTTTCTGCCAGTTAAAACCACTTACTGCCATTGGCATGGCAGAAACCACTTTCAGCAACACAGACCCAGCCATGACAAGATGGAAGAAAATATCATGCAAATAGCCTATTTTATTAGAAAACAAACAAACCAATAAACATTTCAGTATCTAAGATAAAAATTACCAAAACAGCATATATTCCAGATAATTATGTTGAATTTATAATGTGCAATAAACAAATAGCATAAAAATTCCAGTTTAAGAGCAAGATTTTAAAATTCAGTCTGAAAGTAGAGAAATAGACTTGGTATAATCAGTTTATTAAAATGATTTTAAAGCATTACAAGAGAAACTGGCTGGTCTCAAATATGTTATTTTTCCTCATATTAGGAAGTCAGTAAAAAACTAATGACATTTTCACAGATAATTCCTTTTACAGCACTATTCTCATTAGCCTACAATTAATTAAAGCACATATGAAAAGAAAAAGTGAACTAAAAAC
The DNA here is from genome assembly GCA_964019185.1 of Maratus speculifer. NCBI lineage: Eukaryota > Metazoa > Arthropoda > Arachnida > Araneae > Salticidae > Maratus > Maratus speculifer. The sequence continues at coordinate 227,853 of CAXHSM010001557.1, forward strand.
ATTTTAATAGGAATCATATAAACATCTCAAATAAATTCATTTTTCTACCAAATAACAAAACAAAAATGAATTTATTGAATTTAGAGTAATTAGTCATAACGAATTAGCATAGTACACATGTATTACATATCTTAGATATTTATAAAAGACAAATGTTCTATAATATCACTCTTAAAGAATGTACATGGTCATGAAATTGAATGATGAGTCCCCATTTCAATAGATTTAAAAAGCTCATTTACTTTAAGTTTTGCTAAAATCGAAAAGGTGATTCACAAAAAAATTTTGAAACACAAAGTTTGTTTTATTTTTAAAAATTCTATACAGTAGATTCCCTTAAATCTGCGTCCCTAAAATCCGCGACCACTAGAAATCCGCTCATTTTTTCAGATGTAAACAATGAAATTACAGATGGCGCTGAAGTCAGTGGCTAACGCAATACAAATAATTCTATAACAATACCTATTTTTAAATCATTTTCAATTTCGTCCTTTTTTTAAATGTCTTTCAATTTAAATTCTGCAGCGTTAAATATATTACTTAGGCATACAATGATCGATATTTAATAGAAATAATCATTATCATATCATAATTGCAGCATAATATATCTTTCAATGGTCCTATGGTAGTGTTTGTAATTCACAAGGCAGGATAATTTTTGCTGTATAAAAAATATTATTTTATAGTTTTATTACTATTTCCTTATCCCTGCAAGTTAAGAAACGAATTTGGGATCTACATCCAGTTTACTAATTACGATGATCAATATTTAATCGAAAAAATCATTATTGTATCGTAGTCCCAGCGTAATGTAACTTTCAATGACCATTTGGTAGTGTTTGTAATTCGAGGGGCAGGATAATTTTTGCTCTATAAAATGAATTTTTTAAATTTTATCAAGCTTTTTTTCTTGTTTATTAACAAAAGCAAAAATTTTTCTTAAAAAAAAAAAAAGATTGATTCTTCCTCATCATTATTTATATTTAGTATTGTATTTTAATTACTTACTTTATTTTAATATTTTTATTTTATTTTATTTTATTTAACCTTTTTTGTAATAATTACTTGTTTTTCAACTATTTATTTATTTAAATATTTTACTTAATTTTTTTAATGTTTCAATTTATTATATACATTCATTATAATGCTTAACCACCAATCAAATTAATGTTTTAAAAATGTAAACAAATCAATGACCAGAAATCTGCAAAATTCTAAAATCTGCACAACTGGGAGTCTATTGTATTTATTTTCTCATTGCTTTCATATCGTCTATTAATATACTCTTGATTAGCATTCTGTTTTATATCTTCAATACCACTGTTATTTTTTTAACGGATAACTGTATTATTGTTTAAATTTCTTACAAGAAATGTTTTCTTACTTTATTTTTAGAGTATCAGCGAGTGTTGAATATGCTTTTTTAAAACTTATAAATGAATTCATTGAAATTTTAATACTGTTCATACATCTCCCACAGATGATTTTAATTTTGTTCCATTTGAATCACCTTTTTACAGATAGAAGAGTCTTTCTAAATGGGAGATTCTGTGACTATTTTCGTAATAGCATTTATAGACTCGCAGTTACCAATTTTTCCAGAAGGCAACAGTTTACATGAAAGTTCCTTTATATTCCCCTGCTAGTGATTAAAATTTCTTGGTAGTGAGCATTTATTTAGAAATAACAACACTCCCAGGAATGTTCATAATTTTGTAAGAAGGATTATAGCAAACATTATCTTGGCAATACAAATAGAATCATGAGTCACAGAATCTACCCCTATCTAGAAGGATGACGATTTTCATAAGAAAGCGACAATATTTTTCTATTCTATTGAATATTTATTAATATTTTTATAGGTACTCTATAGACATTTCTAATGAACTTCTAAAATTATTTTATACTTTTTGGTTAAACTAACTTACATAATATTGGGCGATAATTTAATAGGATTCTATAAGAAATTTTTTGTAAGGGTGAGGTCACAAATAAAATTCTTCACAAAAACATAATAAAATAATCAATCTTCTTATAACTTTACAACATTGTTTCAAAGTGTTTATGAATTTAATCTGTCTGTCTGTCTGCTGCCTGTCCATGCTCATATATTAATTAGATAGAAAATTAGATAAACATATTCCAATAACCCTCTATCCATCTCTATCCAAGAAAATAAGAAATGAAATTGAAAAACATGAAGAAATGCAAACGGCAGGAGTTAATAAAATAAATTGCATAAATGAAAATAACGAAAAAGTAGAATACATAGGAATGACGAAAAGAAAAATAGCTGAGAGAGAGAGCACTTAAGAGATTTAAAATATGATAAATTAAATACAGCATTGTCAAGAAGTCACCATAAGATACCTTTAAAAATAGAATCTGTACATATACAAAAAATAGCTAATTAGGACAACCTACACAACACATTAATCAGGGAAACTCTCGAAATCCTTACTTCAAAAGAAAAACCATGTAATGATATGGTACATGCAGCCATTAACCCCAGATGGGTGAAGATGCTTGGCGAAAAAGAAGGGAAAAACAGAAAGAAAGAGGGAAAACCTGGGGATTTGCACGGTATATAAAGCTCAAGAGAAAAATGTTTTCCACTTACGCTGACTGAAGATGTCCTAGAAAGGACAAAAAGGTTATCAGTTTTAAATTTCGGATTATGCAAACTTTTATTGTGATAGTGACAATTGTATTTTATGATATATAGAATTGTTTTCGAGATTTTTTTAAAAGATCTAAAACTAATGCCTATAATTGGTATTTTTAATAAAGTAAATTTTTTAATTGATTTCATGTTTGTTTTGGCTTTTTTTTATAAACTTCTCCTTTTTTCTGCGTTTTTTCGACAGAATTTACGTTTTTTTTTTTTTTTTTAAACAAATTTTTTTAAGTATCAAAATTTATGATCCATTCAACGATTCCTTCATTTCATCATGATTCATTCCTGTAAATTTTGTTGAACGATCGCAGAAACATCCTGTATAAACGCCCCCCTCTAACTATTGTACGATTTTTCGTCACATTTGGGGGGGGGGGGAGGATTAACGTTATTTTACGGTACTGTCTATGGGATAAAAATTCTATGTGACATGTTTAATTAACCACTTCACCGTTTGCCTCGAGATAAGTTGAGGGTAAAAGCACTGTTTCACCATACCTATCGCCAGTAAAAAGGGCAAGTTATACTCATACAAATAGTTAATATGAATCACTGAGGTGGGATGCTTAGAACATAGTGTACATAGAAATAATAATTTATTCGCACAAATTTAAGTTAAAACCCATTTACAACAGACTCTCTCAAATCCTCTCATAATTTATGGATGTGAAAAATGAAACATGCAGTTGGACATAGATGCAAAATTTGACTTCTTTTAGTTTTATATCAATTCCTTATATTTTTTAATTTGTAGTTTTTTAAAATTACTGAATTCATGCTTTTCATGAAGGAAGAATAAATTTTTTTCTGAAAAAAATTAAGATATTACTGATATCATTGGTAATCCCAATCTTACCAAATATATTTTAACATAATCAAGCTTTTTTGGTTATTAAATCTGGCTAAACCTGAAATAAAATTTCTTTATTTTATGATTTTGATGTGAATAAGTAATGTACTTTTGAAAGACAAGTCTCAATGAATAATTTAGAAAAAACACATTTCATCTTTGTAACGAATATTTAACTATACATTATTGATTATTAACTTGACCTTTGCTTTTAATATTTCAATCATTTAAAAATTATCTAAATTTTTATGATTTTAGATTATTACTTATTTTAATATTTTAGTATATTGTAAGCATTCGTTATATTTTTGATTTCATTATTAATTATATTCATAGTTCTCTTTAAAAAATATAAAAAAAGCAATCACCAGAAATTTGCAAAATTCAAATATCCGCACAACCTCTGGTCCCAAGCTGTGTGGATTTGAGGGAGTCTACTGTATTTAACAAATGAATGTATAAATGAGGATGTAAGTTAGAAAACTCACCTTTATAAAAAAAAAAAAATGTCATAATCTGCATAAGATCTGATTTTATTGCATATTTCTGGCATATTGGTTTACATAGAAAAACAGTGGATGCAATCAGAGATTTTTTGAGATTTTTGAAAATTTGATTTTCTAGATAGGATGAGTTTTGAAACTCACGTACCCAGATATATACAGTACACTCCCTTAAATCCACACAGCTTGGGACCAGAGTTTGTGCAGATTTTAGAATTTAGCAGATTTCTAGACATTGCTTTGTTTACATTTTTTGAATAGTAATTTAAATGGAATAAATAATGCAAGAGAAATTATAATGAATGCTTACAGTATATTAAAATGAATAATAAGCTAAAATAATAAAATTTTAAAAAAAATTTTTAAATAATTAAAATATTAAAAGCAAAGGTCAATTTAATGATCAATAATATATTATTAAATATTTATTATAAAGATGAAATGTATTTTTCTTAAATTGCTCAATGAAACTTGCCACATAAAGATACATTACTAATTCACATTAACATCATAAAATTTTATTTCAGGTTTAGTGAGGCTTAATAAACAAAAAAGCTTGATTAATTCTTAAATATATTAGGTAAGAGGATTGTGATTTCCAATATCAGCAAAATCTTTATTTTTTTCAGAAATAAATTTATTCGTCCTTTATTAAAAACATGAATTCAATAATATTAACAAAAATTACAAACTCAAATATGTATGGTATTGAAGTAAGACTATAAATGTCGAATTTTGTCTGTATAACTGAAATGAATGTTTAATTGTTTATATCAATTAATTATGTGTGGATTTGAGGAAGTCTACTGCAGTATATTACCTTTTTTAAATCTGAAATGCAATGAGCATTCAGTTGACAGTTCCAATGCTATTGCAAAGTTTGTCAAGAATTTAATAAAAACAGTGTGTGCCCATCTTGTGGCCCTCTAAACATAATCCAACCACACTTATATGGAATTTTGATTACTATTTTTAAAAAATAAATTTTTGAAAAGTACAGCATATTGGAATTTTAAAAAGAACTTTCGTTCCATCCTTGTATACACATTTTAAGAAACTAGACAATTTGTTACATCCAGACTAAGTAAATGGGTTAAAAATATTTTATTAAGTTCTGTAAAGGAAATCTGACTTAGAGATCAACAAAAAAAGTACAAAATATTTCCATGATGGAAAATATTGTTGCCATTATTTTTTATTTGTCCTCATTTGTTCAATAATGAAGTGACATAGTAACTGAATTAAAAGAGTGCAGTTTTCTAATGCATAGTGCACGATAAAAAGTCATCAAGGTGATTATTGTGAAATATTTAAACCAAAATTGTAACATTTTATCTGCAAAATATATTTTTGTGGCAACTTTTACAGCAAAAGAAATGTGCATTTCGGTAATGGCTGTAAAAAAATATTTATCATTAAATCTTTTTTTTTTTTTTTTTTTAATTTCCTGAACAAATCAAGTTGAATCTTATTAACATGAAATTTTGTTTAATACAAAATTATAATAAGGTTTCGTCAGATAAGCCTGAAAATCAGCATATCTCTTGTTCTAGGATTCAACTGTATTTTCCTAAGGGGACTCTTCACTCATTTGAATACATCCGCTCCATAATGTTAAACTAATGGTCAAGGAATTTTCCAATTTTCCATTTTCGTTTTAAATTTGAATATTTTTTTCCACATAAGATAGCTGAAGTTGATCTTTAGTATGACTATTTTTTACTTTTTAGATCTTGGTACTAGATTTTTTTTTTTTAAGGTACTTTTAATTTTTGAACAGGTTTTGGAATTGAAAATACCTCTTTATGGAAATTTTTCAACTCCAAAATCGAAAAAGTAAAAAATTGTTATATTACAGATGAAACTCAGCTATCATGTGCAAAAGAAAAAAATGTTTAAAAATATTCAAATTTAAAGGATAAATTCTAAAACAACCTGCCCACTGAATTAACATTACAAAGCCGCTGTTTTCAAGTGAGTGAAAAGTCTCTCCCTGATTTGTAAATTTTGATATAAATTAACTTCATTATCTGATCAATTATTTAAAAAATAATATTTTTAAACTGAATAGAATACAATCAAATTCAGTTTATAAGTAACACAATGTTTTAAAAGTAAACAAGAAAAAAATTCAAACCAATTTGTTGTACTTAAATTGGAATTTCAATAAAATGATGCTGAACTATTTTAAAATTAACTGATAATAAACGAAATTACCTGCAATAAAGAAAACATTTGGTACTACCTCGTTAACCTTTCTACCAAAACACTATCGACAAATTATAAGATTAAATGCCTATACTGAATTATCATAAATGTCACATTATCCTGATAATAAACACGTTATACGCTTCTTTAAAAGTCATCAAAAGATTTTTTTGCGACATTTTGTTATCATTATTGTTAATGTTTCACTAACTTATTTGCTCGTTCGTTATTTAATTTATAAAATGATGTTTATGTGTATAATTTGACGAACAGTTTAACCAGAGCCTTAGCTAGAAGTGAACAGTAGGGAGGGGGGGGGGGCACAAGGGATGTAGGGGGTCATAATTTTTTCTCCCTCTCTGAAGAAAAAAGGTAAATTAGTGCATATTCACTTTGTAGGTACTATGTTTTTTATGAAACTGTTCTAATTACTTCATTTCATGCTAAGAAAAGTTTATGGTGATGAAAATTTTGAGTGCATAACTGGTGCATAATTAAACATTATGTTAGCTTTATATGTACAAATAGCATTAGGGAGTGTTGAAACACTTATTTTAGATAGAATTTAGTAATTCTGCAAATCTGTGAAAAGGTCTCAAAACTAAATTAGATTTTTGAACAGAATTTTATTTGGATTTTCGGAACATAATTTCATTTAGTGACCTTTGAATCTTTTCCAGGGGGAGGGGTGAAAATATTTTAGGGGGGCTGAGCCGCCCATAGCGCCTGCTTAGCTACGGCCCTGATTTTAACGAAACGTATAATTTCACGAAATTGGTCGACGGGAAAACAGGGGTTTATCCACCAATTTAATAATGATTTAAATGACTCAATGATAAATCATCAAAAATGAAAATAATGACATATGAAATTTCGTACGGTCATTATCGAATAACAAATTGTAAAGTTTTTAGTTAAATTGTAACGAAAAAACTTTACTACCTGTTCATTAACAACAGATTGGGTACAATAAATATATTTTTTTAAAGTTACTTGATTTAGAAACAACAGAAGAGACAAGACGCCAATAAAAGAATGAATCATAATTCACTTCATGATTCAATGAGAATGATTTTTGTATATATAATTCTTAATAGTTATTAATAAACTTACTGCAATGGAAATTTATCATATTTTTTTTATATCCCTGGTTATAATATTTGTTACTAGACAGTCATTAAACAAGCTTTATCAAAAAATCAAAAGTAAAATTTCCTGAGTTTTCAAAATCAAATTGCATCCAATTTTTAATCTGAAGCCTTAATTAAGTGCTAGTTAACGTGTTTTGAAAATGTTTTCTAGTTTTTTTTTATAAATAAATGTTTTGTTTTGTTAATTCAAAGGCGATTGGGTATTTTAGCTTAAAACATCTACTGCAAACATTGTATATGAATGAATTCTTTATTCATGACTCATTCATTCTGTTGGCGTCATGGAATGGCGTCTGTAACGAAAAAGATAAAATGGTCACATTCTGATTGTAACAGTAGCTTCATTTTTAAATCAGTTTACGGACCCATTTTCTCAACTAAAATAAATTTTTGGTAAGTTATGTTTCTTTAGTTATTCTTTTACTGAAAATTTTGTTACTTGTGCATCGATCGTTTGACGACAAAGAATTTTATATGTCAGAACTCATTTTTACTGACATATGTAGCGATTTTAAATATTCCGCACACACGTAAACCGAATATTTTGCTAGCCGAATAGTAATTATCAGGCCACATACTTTATTATTTTAGAATTTAAAGTTCTTAAAAAATAAAATTTACATAATATTTTAAACAAATTCTTTCATTTATATAATATATATATACAGTAGACTCCCTCAAATCCGCACAGCTTGGGACCAGAGGTTGTGCTGATTTTAGAATTTTGCGGATTTCTGGTCATTGCTTTGTTTACGTTTTTTAAACAGTAATTTGAGTGCAATTAATAGTGCATTCAGGACTATAATGAATACTTACAATATAATAAAATGTTAAAATAAGTAATAAATTAAAATAATAAAAATTTAGATAATTTTCAAAATGATTAAAATATTAAAAGCAAAGATCAAGTTAATGATCAATAGTGTATGATTAAATATTCATTATAAAAATTAAATATATTTTTCCAAAATTATTCAACAAAACTTGCCTCATAAAAGTACATTACTAATTCACATCAAAATCATAAAATAAGGATTTTTTTTTAAAGTTTAGCCAGGCTTAGTAACCAAAAAATCTTGATTAATGCATAAATATATTTGGTAAGAAAATTGTGATTACCAGTGATATCAGCAATATCTTGATTTTTTTTTTTTAATTTTTCTTCCTTCATGAAAAAAAAAAAAAAAAAAACATGAATAGAGTATTACTGAGAAAATTAAAAATTAAAAAATATATGGAATTGATACAAAATTTAAAAAATCACATTTTGTCCAAATATCCAATCTGAAAGTTTCATTGTTTACATCCATAAAGTATGTGCGGATTTTAGAGAGTTGCGGATTTGAGGGAGTCTACTGTATATATATATATATTCTCTATAAATAGCAAATATGCTCTATAAGTAATTAATATACATTACAAGTAAAGTAAAACTATTTAAAGTATAAGTTTAGCAAAGTATTTTCTGGCAACCTATTTTCTTTTTCATTTACAGAAACAGTTTTATTCAACATTTATATAATTTATTCAATATGAAAAGGCTATTTATTTATTTTATTATACAAACAGAAGTAAATTGTATATAAAAAAAGAATCGTAATCCATACACGTATATGTTTGTGTATGCATAATTGTGTGTAAATGCAGAATTATTATATTTATATAAATACATAGATATACATATAAACATTCATAAGGATTCATTAGGTTTGTATCCATAGCTGTTTTGCATTATGTTGCAATAAATCCCATTTTGTAAAGCTCAAATTGTGCCAAGTAACGAATAGCTACAAAACAAAATGTGAAAGCTTCTAGAATGGAAAAGTAACACTTTTTTTTTCTTTCCACTAATATTGTGAATATAAATTATTAATATTTAATAATTATTAAGTAAAATTTTATTGAGTATATTACATATTTTACTGTTTGTTATCAATTTTAAAATTAGCTGTTATTATTTTCTGCTTTATATGTAATTTATATTTTTTTCATTCTTGAATATATTCATTGTTAAATATGTTAAAGCAATGCTAATGATAAAACCTTACTAATTTATGCTTTATATGTAATTTATGAACTCTTTTCTTTTTTCATGATCTTTTTTCTTTTGTTGATACTAATAAACACATTTTAAATTAATTTAAATGCTTCTAGAATTGTCAAAATTGCATCTAGACCTTTTAATTAACTGTGTGCATATTAGAAGAATCAATGGTACTACTAGATTATCCCGTCGACCAAAACATTTTTGCCAAACTATAAGATTAAATGCCAATAATGGATGATCATGAATGCTACATTCAATGACATTAAATACGATTTACGTGTTTAAAATGTCATTAAGTGATTTTTATTTCAACTTTTTATTAAGGGTCATTCCACAGGAAATCGACCAATTTAAAGAAAACTTGTTGCATCATAATCACAGATTTTTTTTTATTTTATCATAGACAGACATAGTAGTGAAACCCTCAAATCTGAAACTTAAAAGTAATATTCGCAATATCGGCTGAGATATGAAAACTGACCATTTTTACAAAATGGCGGCCATCTTGATATTTTATCAACGTCTAAAAGTGGCCATAACGTGACAACTAAAGGTTTGAATTTTATATATCTGGTACCAATTTGAAGCTATTTGTACAACAATACATATTTCACATCAAAACAATAATATATTTTCATTTCTTTCCTTTTTATTATGTGCAAACTGAAAATTTTACCGAAAAAAGGGCAAATTGTAATGGCTGAGAAAAAAATCAATCATCATGAATTTTTCTAAAACTTGGTAAAAACATTGCTCCATCTGTGTGCTTTAAATAAAAAAAAAAATGGAAAGGTAAAATTTGTTGTTTTAAAATAAATGGTTTTTTACACATAAGGTGTCATTAACCAAATAATGATAATTTTAGAATCTATAAGCATTCCTGATTAAAAAAATAATGGTTAAAATAAAATTTTCTAACATCTAAATTAATGTAAAAGTATATTCAAAACCTCAATTATACTAATTTTGTAGGAATCTGCCCCCCTCCCCCCCCCAAAAAAATGTAGACAGTTGAAAAATTTTTATATCAGTGAAAATTGTACCAATTTCGTCATAATTTAAAAATAAAATTCAATTTGAAAGTATCTGCCCTATATTATTCAATGAGAGGAAGTCTGCGTTTTGCCAAAATTTTTCATAGGAATATCTTTGGCATTGTATTCATGGGTGGATCGCTGGATTCAATGTATCAGGATAGGAAGTAAGCTCTCCGTATTATTGTGGAGCTTACCGTAAAATACCGTTAATCCGCCCCCCCAAACGAAAAGAAAAATCGTACAATAGTTAGGGGAGGGCGCTTACACGGGATTTTTTCGCGATCGTTCAACAAAATTTACAGGAATGAATCATCATAAAATGAATGAATCGTTGGATGATTCATAAATATTTATACTTGAAAAAATTTGGGTTTTTTTCTTTTTTAAACGTAAATTCTGTCGAAAAAACGCAGAAAAATGGAGAAATTAGTAAAAAAAAAGCCAAAACAAGCATGAAATCAATTAAAAAATCTTAAAAAAACGCGCATTTCATCAAAGATTCATGATTCGTTCATTTCAAAATGATTGATCTCGCTCTCAATCGCCTTTGAGAATCGGGAGGGAGGGCGCTTTCTCGGGATTTTTTGAAAATTTCAAATTCTTTATAAAGTGGGGAGGGGGCGTTTGATCGGGAAGGGCGGATTAACGGTATTTTACGGTAGTGTCCAGTATAGTTTGTTCAATGAGCAAAGAGATAGATGCAAAAACAAATCTTGATTAAATAAAATACTAAAAGAAAACTTTATTAAAATACAAAATAGGAACTTCTTTAGAAAACAAAAAAGAAATCTTATAAAAACATTACAGACCTAGATAAAAAAATAAGAAAATTCTATTTTTTTTAAGAAATATTTTTCATTTTACAATAAACTGGCTCAAGTAAGGTTCAAAAATTAGTATTTCTGCTTTTCTTACATTTTCTCTGGCAGGGGAAGTTTCAAAACAATGAGTTTTTTAAAAATTTAAATTTTTAATGCACAAATTTGAAGTATTTTGTATAAATTAAATAGAGCTATGCCCCCCCCCCCCAAAAAAAAGTTAGTTGGCCTATTTTGCAACTTTCAAAATTATTGCATTTGAAGCATTGTGTTAAGTTGTATTTCATGTTAAATTTTCCTATTTTATACATATTTCTTAATTTAATAGGGAAAAAATTCTGAAAATGAATTGTAATATTAATAACCAACTATTTCTTGTTGTTGCTTAAATTTTGTCATAACAATTTTCAACTATTCAATTTTTTCATCTGCATTGTGCTAGCTGGTAAAGCTTTTCTACTAATTCCTCACTTTGTGCCAAACATGATCTACAGTCGAAAATCCATAATCCGCAATTTTCTATAATTCACGTACATTTACAAAATAAATAGTTTAAAAATGTAAAAATTTGTGATCCAAAAATTATTTTTTAAAACAAATAATAAAATAATTAAAAAAAATCATAATAAAACATTTACCTTTTTTTATTAAAACTCTTTAATTATATTAATAGTAAAAAACAAACTGTATTATGGTTTATGTATGTAATTATTTTTATGTAAATGCAATCCATTTTTAAAATAAAATGACTTAAAGATGGCATTTTTAGAGATAGTATATTAAATAAATTATTAGATTTCTTATTTATATGTTTTGAATGTATTGATAATAGAATTAAAATGCTGTCTAGGAATAATAAATGATTCGTAATCCACAGTACTCTATAATCCACAATATTCTATAATCGGCACATCCTTTGGTCCCAGCTTGTGCAGATTATGGAACTTTGATTGTATATGAATATTTCATACTTAGTACAGTAGACTCCCGACAATTCACAACCCTAATATCAGCAAACTCTCTCCACACTGGTAGGGTATAAACAATGAAACATCCAGTTTAGATATAATGACAAAATTTGTCTTTTTTAGTTTCATATCAATTCAGTATACAGTTTAATTTGTAATTTTTGTTAATACAACCACAGTTCTATAATCTGCACACCCATAATCCGCAATTTTCTATCATTCGCGTTACTTTACGAATGTAAACACTGAAATAAACAGTTAATTAAAACACCATCTAGGAATAACAAAATGACACATAATCCATAATGCTCTATAATCTGCAATATTCCATAATCAACACAACCTTTGGCCAGAACTTGTGCAGTTTATAGAACTTTGACTGTATGACTGAATTCAAGTGTTTTCATGAAGGAAGAATAAATTTTTTGTTGCACCTTGTACAGCAAGCCTCATTTCTTGTTGCTTAGTTCATTGTTTTACTCTAAGTATTGTCTCAATGGGTGTAAATCTTTTTAGTGGTCGGACCCGAAGAGTCTTTTACGAAACACTAACACTACCTCTTAAATAGGATCAGGGGCCTTGCTAATGGGGGGGGGGCAGGGGAGAGCCTCCCCTCCCAAACGTTTGTACATGTTGTTACAGTTGGCAAATTTACAAACTAAATTGGCAAATTAGTTCAAAACTTTAATAAAAAAAAACTATAATATACTTTCTATTTCTGATAGATTTGACGAAAGTTACCAATATAATTAAAAATAATGAGCTTTTTGCAAATAAAAACTATATTAATTTTTCTGATTGGGATATTTTGATAAAATTATAAAACTAGTTGGCAAATGCCCAGAATTATTTATGTTTTTTCACTGAGTTGGCAAATACTGAATTTTGACTTGGCAATTTAAGGCGCTCTCCGTCACCAATAAAAAGTCTTTGCAAACGCCTTGAATAGAATGCACCTAAAACAATTTTGTGGGTTGATTTATACTGATGGCATTTGCTGTCAATGCAAATTGAAGTTTTTGACATCAGATATTTATTCGTAAGCAAAGTTTTTCAAAGTCCATAGTCTTTTTCTGGTGACAATGGTTAAATCGAGGAACAGTTTTCTTCAAGTGAATGGTTGGTAGGGAGTGAAAACTCAGATTCTTTTCTTTCTTATTTATCCACTAAAGTTGTCTAAGTGCTCTGCTAATTATAGAACTTTAAAGAGACTACTAATCAAAAATTATCAAGTTTGAATCTAATTTACATATTCATAATACGTAAAATCACCACAATGCAATTTCATATTTTTTTAATGCTCTACAAACAAACCAGTTATTTTTTTCTTAACACAAAATCAGTGATTGCAGTTCTTTAAAGTGTTTAAAAAATTTACCTCAACTATTGAAACAAGTCCTGAACACTAAATCGTGAAAAAATGCAGCAAAGCAGCGTCATCTGTAGAGCGATTTACACCAAAAACTAAAGGATTAACTGAATCTGAATTTTCAGAAAATTTCATGCATTACTTTTTGAAACAAAACTATTGCGATAATCACGTGGGTTGCGACCCACTGGTGGGTCGCGGAACTATCAAGGTTTATCATAAAAGTGTATCTTTTATTTTATCTGTTATAAAAGATATGACAATTTCAACAGGAAATAATATTTCAATGAAAAATCCTCAATTTCCTTCTAGTTTAATGTACAAACAGAATATCCATAATTTTTAAATCAGCTTTGAGTTCCTTGATGAAATTCAGCACTACATGCCAATGAGAACATGCTTTTTCTACTTTGCTGCTCGTGAAAGGCAAGTACTGAGACAAACTACGAGATAATATATGTTCCCACATTGAAAAACAGAAATATCATGGGTTATAAAGTTATGTTTTCATAATAATTAAACGTAGTTTTAACTATCTCTGTAGTTTGTATACATTGATTTAATTTTAATTACTATTCACACATTGAGATATCTCTGTAGTTTGTATACATTGATTTAATTTTAATTACTATACACACACTGAGATTGCCAATTCTTGTTTTAGTTGATAATGTATCGAAACTATACCGTAAATATACCGTACGAAAATTTACGCTTTTTCATAGGATAGGATAGCCGAGCGTATAGAGATCGCAAAAAATAGCTATACTGATATACAACTTTATCCTGATAGGGTCGCGAAATTTTTTTATTAAAAGGTAGGTCGCAATTTTTTTTTTTTTTTTTTCACAGAAAGGTGGGTTGCGTACCGAGAAAGTTTCGAAACCGCTGCATTAGAATATAACTTGATATTAAATTTAATATGTATATGAATGTATAGATACATAAACTAATTAAAATATTAGAAACAAGCACAATGGAAGAAAAATTTAAAGCGTCCTGATGGACAGACGAGGCTCTTAAGAAAGTGGATATCAAATGCATTGGATTATATGTATACTCGTTCGGAACAATTTTCACAAAAATAAAAGAAAGAATGTTATTCAAATGATCTGAAATGCATGAGAAAGAAAAGAAAAATGAAAAATCGGAATTCTCGTCAGTTTGGATTAAGTCTAGAGAAAATGAGTACGAATTAATAAAAATTTGTAATGTTATACTGCCATTGAAAATTTTAGGGACTTCATGTTTAATTCGAATTAAGCGAAGATTCGAATTATCCGATTTCGAATCAACGAGAGTCGACTGAATTTTGAATGTAATTAATAATATAATCAAAACTATAATTAATTTTTGAATGAAGCAATATCTTGAATTTTTTCAGAAATAAATTCACTAATCCTCCATGAAAAAGCATGAACTCAGTAATATTAACGAAAATTACAAATTAAAATATACATGGAACTGATATTGAAAAAAACAGTCAAATTTTGTCCCTATATCTGAACTGAAAGTTTCATTGATTACATCTAAAAATTATGTCCGGATTTAAGAGGATTAAGAGAGTTGCGGTTTCGAGAGATTCTACTTTACAGTCAAAGTTCCATAATCCACACAAGCTGGGGCCAAAGGATGTGCGGATTATAAAGTACTATGGTTTATCTGTCATTTATTATTCCTAGACAACATTTTAATTCTATAATCAGTATAATCAGAAAATATAAATAAGAAATCTAATAACTTATGTAATATGCTATCTCAAAAAATGCCTTTATTAAGTTATTTTATTATAAAAATGGATTGCATTTACATAAAAAAATAATTACATACATAAACCCTAATACAGTTTGTTTTTTGCTGTTAATATAGTTAAAGAGTTATATTTAAAAAAGTAGATGTTTTATTATGATTTTTTCAATTATTTTATTGTTTGTTTTAAAAAATCCTTTTTAGATCATAAATTTTTTAATTTTCTTAACTGTTTATTTCATTGTTTATATATGTAAAGTGACGCAAATTATAGAAAACTGCGGATTATCGATCTTCGACTGTATTTCTTTTATGAAAAGGGCACCAAAAGCAAGTACACTGTTCCCACAAAACTCTTTATCGTACGATTTAATTTTCACTCTTTTTTTTGCGGGCATTCTGTTTCTGTAATTGGGGCCTCTTTGTAATTTATAACCAAGCTAATTATTAAAAAATTTAAATTTATTAGTCTGAGATGTTTTGCAAGAAACCTTGAGCTATCTTCACAAAAAGGGGACCGCCCCCTTCTTCCCTCCCCTTCCGCACGGCGCTGTTGCAAGTGTTATATATTGATCAATTTTGTTCAACATTTCTGCAGTCTGTCCTATTAGGGTTGCTTCTTATAACTTGAGAGTATATTTTTTACATATTCTTAATACTTCGTGCATTTTTATATAAAAATTCAGCGTTTGATTGCGAGTGATAATCATGGTTGAGCTCTAAACGAATCACTAACATACAGACTAGCAAAGCTGGACGAAAAAAAAGGCAGTTATTTCCACATTTGATTCCTTGCAACAAACAATGAAAGATAGGAGAGAGAGATAGGGGGAAATGTAGCAGAAGGAGAAATGTGATAGACTTTGGAATCATTTGTACGATTCCAAAATCTCTTACCATTTCCCCTTCGGAAAAATACTTGCCGAAATTTTTACGAAACTTCGTGAAATCTAAAATTTTGCATTAAATCGTAATAATGATGAATTATGTAGCAAAACAACTCATACTGCTATTTCTTTAGAGAAATATAGTTGCAGTAATACAATAAAAAAATCTGATTTTTTAATGTATTGAAACATTAACGAATAATTAAAATGACGGCATTTCAATTTAAATATGTGTAATTTTGATTTCTTAAAATTAAACCTCTGAAGAGCGGTCAGCAAACCAATTTATATTTTTATTTCTCCAGGGAACTATATTTGCATCAAAAAAGGAACTGATTTTTTACTGTATTAAAACAACTGGGAATAATTAAAATGTGAGCATTTCTATTTAAATTTATGTAATTTTCATATCTTAAAAATGAATCCCCTGAAAAACATTCACCTCTGAATAGCGGTCATTTTCTACTGGTCACTTTGGCGGGAAACTATTATTCAGAGATTACATTGTATACATTTGAATTGATCGCCATACATTTTATATTACCCCATTTTTATTTATTTCATCTGGAAAACTTCCTGCCCCTCTTTGAAAAGTACAATCTGATTTTTGTCAGTGATCTGAAAAATAAATTTATTATTTACGTTCTAAGATCTTAATTTACAGGCTTTTTTCATGCATTTTTATGTTTTATTTTTATACAGTTTAAAATAAAATATTTTCTGTTTTTACAAAATGGGAACAGAATTACCTCAAACAAAGCCTGTTTTTTGCACTGTTGTAAGTATCACCCCCTCCCTCCTTCTAAACTGACCATTTACATGGAAGAAGACTAAAAATTATATATTTATGCAGAAAATTAAGCCACAAAATTTTTTATTTGCTAATTATACCATAGTTCAGGCATTAATAAAGAACAACATAGCATAGACATTGTTTTTTTCATTATATATTTAAAAAATCACATACTATTATTTAAAAAAAATTCTTATAGTAATTTTTGTACATTTACATTAAAAATACTTGTTTATAAAACATTTCATCCGTTCTCATAAAAAATATATAATCTAATTGTTCATATGTGCATTGTAAATTCAATATTATTGTCACCTTTCATATGTAAGCATTGTCTAAACTGTCCCAGAATTTTGTTCTTTAGAAAAAACGTTTTCGCTTCCTTCACCGGAGGCTTTCTCAGTTTAAAGTGATGATATTTTCTTTCAAACAAAGCCCAGATTGAAATTGCGTAATTTTGGAAATAAAATATAATAACAAAACATGTAACTTATAAATTCTCTTAAAATCACATTTTTAGGATTATCCGGACTACATATCTTAATACCATGCTTATTTCCATTGCTCACACTTGTATTTGTGGTATGTCTATGTTTCCAGATGTGACAGTAAACATTACGCAGAAATCTCAATCAAAACCAACATTTATTTGAAGAATCTTTACACGATCGAATATGGAAACTTATTCATAACGCCACACTTTTTATTTTTGTGACTGAAAAAAGAAAAAAACTGTTAAACATAAAAATTTTGAAGAAGTTTATTCTTAGTCCCCTTGCAACATTTTCAAAAATATCTTCATATAAAACATTTAAACGCGATTATTAGCAATTGGAATAAAATGTACAAAATATTTGTCTTTTATTTATTATATTTAATTTGTGTTTTATTTATATTGCAGATGCAGTTGTTTGAGGAGTTCATTCTTGCTATACGATGAAGACACTTCGAAACACAAATTGCGTTTCATGATTATGACTCCTTTTCTCGCATTTTCTATATACTGGCATTTTAAACTGTTTCTGTGATGATTTCCTAAAACATCTGGATTAGTTTGAAACAGTGGAACTGTGTTCATTTTCTTCCGCAAGCTGTCAGATTGGATTAGATTAGGATTGTTATACAACGATTTTAATAACGCTATCAAGTGCTTGGAATCATTTTATTATTTAGAAAATTTCAATTTTGTTATAATGGTAAAATTTAAAAAAAAATGTATAGAATTTTTCTACATTCCTGAAAGAATATATTTTTAATGCAACCATGAAAGAATCAAAAATTTTCTAAAAATATACAATTATTCCAATTTTTTATGTATGGTCAATACTCTATATGGAAGATTATTACCTTTTGAATTTCATCTGAATACTCTTTTGCAAGAAGCTCTCAACTGAAAATGTGTCAATAGTTATAAAATTGACTGTATTTCTTGAGGAAAGAAAAGCAGTTGAAGTATAAATAGATATAACTAACTCATTCTTGTTCATTTCTGGATTTATCCACAGAAAACTTCCTATATCTCGATATTTTTTATTTCAGTGTAAGAAGAAAGACATTTATAATGGTCAAAAACCTTTTATACTTGTGTGATTTGTAAATAAAATGTCCTTCAGAAACTTAATTTAACTTTGCAGCTTATTCTTTCCTTAATGAATTTCATTAGTGATTTTTCTAGTAAAACATTTGAAAGGAAATCTAGTTTAAAATTAAACTGTCGTATTGGAAATAAGGAAAAACTATTCCTTTCGTGAAATATGCAGCAGAAAATCTTTTAACAAATCCAATTTAAACAGACATTTCCTTTTTCATAAACGGAAAAAGACTGTCGCTTGTAAGTTATATAAAAAACTATTTTTGTGATGTCTAATTTAGAGAAGTGTCATGTTTTCACAAAACAGAAGTTATTCATGTGTGAACTGTGCAACAAACAATTTTCTCATAAATGTAATTTGTATGTCCACCTGCGAATTCATACTAATGAGAAACCTTTCTCCTGCGAGGTTTGCAACAAAACGTTTTCGCATAAATATTCAATGGATATACACTTGCGGACACACACTAAACAGAAACCTTACTGTTGTGAGGCTTGTAACAAAGCGTTTTCTCAAAAATCTCATTTAAATAAGCACTTGCGAATCCATACTAAAGAGAAACTTTACTCTTGTGAGATATGCAAGAAACCGTTTTCTCGAAAAGATTATTTAAATAAGCACTTGCAGACACATACTAAAGATAAACCTCACTCTTGTGAGGTATGCCACAAAGGGTTTTCTGTCAAATCTCATTTAAATACCCATATGCGAATCCATACTAAAGAGAAACTTTACTCTTGTGAGATATGCAAGAAACCGTTTTCTCGAAAAGATTATTTAAATATTCACTTGCGGACACATACTAAAGATAAACCTTACTCTTGTGAAATATGCAAGAAAAACTTCTCTCAAAAAGCTAGTTTAAATGCGCACTTGCGTGTACATACTAAAGAGAAACCTTACTCTTGTGAGATTTGCAATAAAGGTTTTTCTGTGAAATCTAGTTTAAATGATCACTTGCGAGTACATACTAAAGAGAAACCATTCTCCTGTGAGATGTGTAACAAAGCCTTTTCTCTAAAAGCTCATTTGAATAGACACCTGCTGTGTCATACTAAAAAGAAACTGTTTTTTGCGAGGTGTAGAATTAAGGATTTAGAGATGAATGTCATTTGAATGTCCATGTGGGAATTTGTACAAAAGACAAACATTTCTCTCGTGTGTTACGCTAAAAAAACCGTTTTTTGTGAAATTTACATTGAATGTTCACCTGCGAATTAATACTAAAAGAAAAATTTCTCCTGTGAGGTATGTAACAGAAAATTTTCTTCGAAATCCTACTTGGCGGATTTATACTAAAGAGAAATTTTACCTTTGTGAGGTGTGCAAGAAAGGCTTTTTCCAAAATAGTCGATTGAATACTGATCTACAATTTCATACTAAAAGAAATCTTTTTTCATCTGAAATGTGCAACTGATTTCTCAATTATCTCATTTAAATACCTACTTGCAAACACTTTGTTAAATAGGAACCCTTTCTGTTTAGGTGAGATGCATTTAATTTTCTCACAAATCCCATTTGAATATTCACCTGTGAATTCACCTAGAAATAGGAACCTTGTTGTCGAGAAGTGTTCAAGAAGTTTTCTCAAAAATTAAATTGGATAACCAACTGTAAATTCACATTGGAAAAACTGTCTGTGAGATCTGCAGCAGGGTTTCAACAAAAAAAAATATCAGATCTTCCTGCATGTTCACACTACACAGAAGCCTTAGTTAACAAAAAAGGGACTACTTGATTATCCCGTCGATCAAAAAACAATCGCGAAATTATTAGATTAAACGTCAATAATGGATGATTGTTAATGTCACATCGATGACATTAAACACAGTATACATGTTTAAAATGTCATCAAGTAGTTTTTAATTCCACCTTTTATTTGTATTTTTATTCATTCTTTACTTATTTATTTGTTTTTCCGTTATTTAAAATAAAAATTATGTCAACATGTATAACTTGGCTATTAGTTTGGCGATTTTTATAATTTGGTGAAAATGGTTGACGGGATAACTAAGTAGTACCACAAAAAGTAATCTGGATCTGTTTTAAATAAGCATCATCATATCGACTCAAAACTCCAAGACTTTTGTAACAGATTTTGCATGTAGTTCTTTTTAAGTTTTTTTTTCTTTATGGTGCTCGAAGTGAAGTTTTTTTTTGTTAAATTTGAATTTATATGTACATAGTCATACCAAGAGAAATTCCTCGTTTATGAAATTAAAAATTCTCTCTAGGAATGTATCAAGGCATTTTCTTTCTTTATTACAATTGTATATATTTTGTTCATGCATTAGCCACTGGTGTTGAATAAAGTGTTTTGCTGTTGTTTACTTTGAAATTTTGTCGTTATTTACTTTAAATTGAGCTACGCAAAACATTTTGTTTATAAAATATTGTAATATGCAAATTATTAATGCGCTCCTTTCTTTAAGATTTTGATTTTGATGTTCTGATCAGAACATAAATGAACCCAGTGTCTAAAAAAACAAGCAGAGTTTGACCGAAAAGCATTTTTCGGACAAACTCTGTTCTATGCATTCACAAAAATTATTTTTAACAAAAGGAAAAAATGCTTTTTGTGAATGCATCGAAATTTTCTGAGATAATTGTTACCCAAACGAACGTTAGCAAGATATAAATACTAACTGAAAAATAAAATGTTGATATCCCACCGATCATCAGACTGACACCAAGAACCGAAAATTACCCTCATCTAAAATATTTATATATGTGTGTCGGTTTGTATGTACTAAATTTCATCTGCACGATAAAAGTCGGAATTATATACCAATTTTCTTCAAACTCGCCCGATACATTGACATGCTTAAGATTTCGGTGGGAATTGCATGTATGCAAAATGTTCCCAAGAGGGTGGAAATGCAGAGGGTCAACTGTTTTACAATACTATCAATTTATAAAAATCATTTTAAAAGCCTTAAGTGTTCACCTTCATTCTCCTTAACCACAGTCGAAATTAAATGCGAAAATTCAGTATGTGTAATTTTTTTAATTATTTTACTATATAAGTAGATTTGAAAATCCTGTATATTAATTCTGCTTTTGATTTAAAAGGAAATGTGTACGGATATACTGCATATTAACCAGTTCTCAAAAGTAACAATTTAAGAATGTACTTCGGAACTTATGATTCTATAAATAAAACCGCATGCTGTTGTGTAATGCAAGTGTAGAAATTGTAAAATACATAAAAAAAGACAAATCTTGCTTGCTAAAAATAAGATATATATTAGTATATAAGAAACTAAAAATTATCCTTCTACATTTTTAAATTATCACACGTATATCCTTCAGAATAGCCCATTTTCCATCTACACTGTCTATATACGGCATGTCAGTTATGTCTGCTTCACAGGTTAATAGCACTAGTTGGTAAAATCGCTCTTCCGACATGGTGGTACGCAAGTAAATTTCATTTTACTTTAACCTGCTGAAAGTTCTTTCATTATTCGTCACAGTTACTGGAATAATTAAATCCAGGCCAACTTGTAGGCCAAAAAAGATTCGGATACAAATAGGCCTTCTCCACAAGTTTTTGCGCTGTTGCGCCAATGGACCTTATGCACGTGACGTCACACGCCAGAGCTGGCGGTATGCTAACCTGTTATTCTAGTCACTGCACCGCCAGAATGCCGAAATGCGCAGGCGCAAACATCGCTAGCAGACGATTTCAGCCTTTCTGGATACATTTTAACAGAAATTTTACAAATTTAAAGAATTTTCTAGCAAGCAGAACAACAATTTCGAATTTATATTACAATATATTAAGTATATGGTGCTTCAACAAAGAATTTTTTTCCGTTATTTCTAACAAACAAGCATTAATAATTTGCACGCCATAGACTGCTATGCTAAACACCGCCAGTAAATACCGCCAGCAGACGAATTTTAGCCTCGAACTCAGCTTGTGTGCATAAGGTCCATTGCATCGGATTCAGAACTAGCTATTTCTGAGGACATGAGATCAGTTTCACATTCCAAGTTATCTACATCTTTGAGATCATCAGGGAAAAATTGTCATAGTTTAGAAATGTCCTCGGTAGAGCTATATTTTATCCTAGCTGGAAGAAGACAGGCCAGTGATTTAACTTTCTTAAATACTAACTTATGAATGTCTCCAAATGCAGTTGTAAGCCAATCTGCCATCTTCAAAATTTCTGCTTTAAAATAATTCTCTCGTGTAAATAGGACTGTAGTTTCAAGATTTTCTAGTTTAATATTTTTAAAAGGATTATTTCTATTCATTTTGAATTTTTTCAGCTTTCTTGGCGCTCAGGGAGAGGGATGGGGATTTTTCAATGCGGAAATATTTTTATATTTATATTGTAAGAACATCACATTTGTACATTTTATAATTTTACAAAATACTAAGAAAATAATTTAAAATAAAAGATTTGAATGGGGTTATGATAATTGCACAAAATCCCTGTAAATTCAAATTTAATTAATCATTCTAAATCCTTCAATTCTTCTATTGTCATTTATTAAATTATTATGCAAATCTTTTAATTTAATTTAAACAATTTGCGTGAAATGCATTAGAATGTAAAATTTTCATGAATTTACAATGCGATAGATAAAGAGTTAACGCATGATTAACTCCTTTATTACTCTTTAACTAATACTCCTTATTACAGGAGGCTTACTTCTTGGTATAAGGAAAGAACATGTTTACAAACGAACACTTCTGTCAAATAATTTATCGCTACATTTTAGTCAAAGCGATCATTGCAGAAATCATCTTGACGATAGGCCAATCATATCAGAATTCTGAGAAACGTAGATTAAAGAAATTCCCAGACCTCTAGTGTACAGTAGGAGATATAAAGAACGGATAGGTTTTTCTTGCTGTTACACAGTAATATGACCAACAGTGACGTCATCTGTCCTTTCCTTATCTCAGAGATGTTTCATGTACATCGAGGATTGTCATATCCCATTAAAAATGGAAGACCCTCAAAGATTTTAGTTAGTTTCTGTTTTTCTCGCGCTACCATATATTTTTTAAAGTACTGACTTAAATTATTTCGAATGAGCCAGTATTGTTTTTGGTAACACATTTGTTTGAAAAGGGTGAAGAAATCGACTTAATCATTTTTTTTCAATTGTATTTGAATGATATTATTCTACCAGTGTTGTCTAATTAATTTCACAGTCATATAACCCAATAAATAAAAAATAATTGCATTGTAAGAACATAAATAAATCAATACAACCAAAATCCAAAGATTATCATGAAAATTTTAGTAATGGACACCCTAAAAACATAATTGTTTGTATTAAGGCATAAAAAGCGATATTAAATCAAACTACATAGTAAAATTTATTACACAAATATACCAAATTAGAAATTCTTTAATGGAAATACTAATAGAATATAATAACGTGAAGATGCATTGCTACAATAATAAGTAATGTGGGGAGTTGCTACATAAAAGAATTTACGTATGCTCAATTAATATTCTACAACTCATCCAAGATTTTTGTCATTCTTATCAGAAACAAGCCTTTTTTACATTTAATGAGTATAATTGTAACTTTTTTTTCATAAAGTGCGAAATTTTTGCTGAAAGCTGTAAAAAGAAAAAAAATCTTGAAATTATTTAAAAAAAAAGATGTGCCAGAAAAAGGGAAGAAATGGGGCCAATTTAAACCTATACCATACAAAAAAGTAAAGAACGCTAATAAAACAATTCACGAAAAAAAACATGCAATCTGGAAACTGTATGTACATCACTGAGTGACATCATAGTGACGAGACATTGCGATGTTCCTGAGACATCGTTGCCACCAAGTGTTTATGGATGGGATAAGTTACGTTGGTTGACGATAGAGTCGAATTGTTACAAAATACTAGAAAAGCAGATTTATGAGCATTGTACAATGGATGGTAGTCCTACCTTAGAATCCAAGAAATGTTGACTTGGTTAGTTTGGTAAATGGAGCAGGAAGTTATTGGCAATTCAAGCGCTCGAATACTTCATGTAGTGGAGGAAAGCTACAACGTCTCTTTTCAGAAAAATCCTTTGAAAGCACATTGCATTTCTAATTTGTTCAGAATTATTATTATTATTATTATTATTATTATTATTTACAGAATTTCAGATTTCTTGGGATATTTGTGTTCTATGATGAAGAGAGACTGAAATTTACTTTAATTTGAGTATGCGATGCTTTCAAACGCATTTACTATAAAGAATTATTTTAATGACACTTTCATATCAGTTACAGGATCATTAAATGGACAATTTCGCTGTACCGATGGCTGCGATAAGTGCTTCTATAGCTCTTTTTAAGTTCCAATGAATAATATTTTATTAAAGCTTAACTCGAAGTCATTTCGCTGTGAGATAAGAGACGACAGAAGACTAAAAGAGGAAAGGAAGATAGAAAAAGAAGACTATAGGCAGAAAAAGAAGAAAAAATATTAGAAGCAGATAGAAGATTACAAGCTAAAGATGGACTATGATTTATGAAAGTTGGAACTCAAAGCAAATGTCATCCTTAACAGAAATGACGGTTTGCACCTCCTTCCAAAACATGAAGACGTGAACGACCTTAAACGCATCATTGTTGAATTTCCAAATTCAAAAATTAATTTTCATTATGTTTTATTTGGCATCCTACCACTAATTTAACTAATGACGTCTTCCTGCCTCGCTTTTGGCACCGGGTAATATTTACATTCATATCTCGTTCCTAGTTACCTTGGAGAAGAGAAAATAAATAAATGATTATATAATGTGCGAGATAAATTTTCGTTATTCTTATTTATCTTTTGATTTTGAACATAGAAATTAATATATTTTTAAATTGTTTGCATCATTATGTTTATCTGTTTGCATCGTATATTCTATTTCTATCATTTGCATTGTGTTACCCTTATATTTTGTCCTTGAATTTAATATTTCATTTGACAAACACACTATTTTCATTCACACTACTATGATTTAAAATAAATAAAATAAAAAAATACACATATTATTGTTCTGTTAAGCCCTTTCCCCTGGCATGTCTCTAACTCAACTGCTCAAAGACCATCTATCGACAGCACATCATCTTCTCTTCACCACCGCAGCTGCCTGCGAGATGAACATTAGACTCTTTTTATCATCATGATGACCTCTGCTTAGATCGTCTCTTGTTTGATAGAAGTTAAGATGGGCATCATGCCCACGTAGGTATTCCAATACCAATCGGCTTTGAACTTCAAAGCAATGAGAATAGCAAAACTCATCGCCCTCTGATATGATTTACAATCATTGTCAGGAAATGTCGATGTCATGGTTTGAAGCATCGCAATTGCTTTTTCTTAATGATTTTATATTTAAATATTTATAGTGCTAAGAAAATTTCTATTGAATTTTGTCAACATTAATTCCAAATGAATCCCTACATGATAATAGATTTAATGAGCCATATCAGATTAAGTTTTTGTCAGTCTTTTGCGTTCCCGACTAAGTTTAAAAACATAATAAAGATCTACTTTAACAAATTCAATTTACATATAGTCTATTTTAACAAATTCATTTTATATATAGTTCACTTGAAACATTCAATTCACTCTTGTTTCCAAGTAAAAATTATGAAAGCGCTTAAAAATAATTCACTGAAAACATTATTCGTAATATACAAACGATTTCTAAAAATTTTATATGTTAAAAGTATAAATAAAAAGCATTTCAAGAGCTTTCGTCTAAACCAGGGCGCGAAATTTCCACTCGCCAGCTCGCCATTGGCGAGTAAATATTTAAGATTGGCGAGTAAGTTTCGTCTTTTAAAATGTTGTGCTTTAAATCAAATTATGCACAGCGATACACGGAAGTATTTCTAAATGTAAAATATTCTGTATTTAACAAACTGCTCCTTCTAACAATCGTCAATTTATATTAAATTTCCCATAAATATTTCATTTTCGGGGCAGGTGTAACTGCTGACGTTATTGTCTGAATGAATGTGAAATAGTGGCGAGTAAAAATTTTAGTCTGGCGAGTACCTTTTAAGCTCAAATTTCATGCCCTGGTCTAACTAAACCTAAGTCATGGTCAAGGGAATGATAAAAAATGGAGAAAAACTCGACGTTGACTGATATACGATGACAGGAAATTTCATTCCTGAATACCCGCATGCGGTCCAGTCAAAACCATTATTATTAATGAGGGGAGAAACAAACAAAGAAAACCTGAATAACTTGACAGGCCGAACTCTTCTATAATATGAAGCAATTCAAACTTAATGAATGGAATTTAGTGTGGTGATACGTCATTCCAATAATGGTTTGTTTGCGTTAAAAGTTTCAAAATTTTAAGAGTTGTGCAACTATTTAAATAGCAATTCTGCTTGCTTAATGTTTTTCGCTCTATTGATTTCAATATTTTTAGTTGGAATGTCCTTGGGAGGTGGGTAGCAGGTCTATTTTTATTGATATTCTGTTTATGCTCTTTAGCTGTTATCTGGAATTTTTTTGTTTTCTTACCAATGTTATTTAATATTTTATTTGCTACTTTATCTGTGTAGGGAATCGTAAACTCCTAACTATATTTCCATACTAATAGGTTCAACTCTTTTCTCTGTTGAATTAATTGATTTGGCACCATGTGTAGCTATGAATATTATAAGTGAGGGGTCAGGGAAAAACACAGCCAAAAATGGGTTAAATACAAGCATTTTGTTAACGAGAAACTTGACTTGTTCAATTCCTTTATATTACTCGAAGTATTTTCTCTAAGAAAATATTGGTAGTTTCTTGTGTGTTCCCTGACTACTCACCGCCCTGTTTACAACGGTTTCTCAAGATGTATTTTAAGTTTTGGTGCAAGAAAAGTCTTCTACCGTGTTGGTATAGCAAAAAAGTATAGAATTTAATTCCTGTTTTTTTCTATTGGTATAATTAGCAAAAAACATAATATTGCACAAATATATTTCGACTAACGAAACCAATGAAAAATTTTTATGGTGATATCTATATTCAGAGTGTTAACTTTAAAGAGAATTCACTAATTAAAAATTTCAAACGTAAACTTAAACAAATGCAATGTATCGTGTATCATGTGCAGTTTTTTAAGTAGTGAGAACAAAATATTTCCAAGATATAAAACGTTTATTAGTGTAGATAGAACACGTACTTCTCATACATGACTTGCAAAATGGGTAATTTCACAACTAAAAGTTTACTTTAAATTTACAAGCAAATTTTTTATTGCATGCCTAAAAAAGAAAATATTTCTCATCACTATGGATTAACATATGCTTGTTCAAAGTACTCTTACGATAAGGGTGTACATACTTCACTCAAATACCTAAGCTAGACGCAGTCTGTGCCGTCGAGAGTGGTTTTCAGACTCACTCTAGGTTCAGCTATAGGCCTCTATTCCGATTTCTCATGCCGGTATGTAGCAAGTGGTTGTCCGTAAATTGGTACAATCTGGGAGTGGAGACAAAAATTTTTGAGCGAGATCGTGTCTTTGAAATCAGAAAGGAATTTCTCCCATCTTTCTTAGGGCTTCCGCTAGGGGCACCTTCGACCTTTTCCGGTCTGCCCAACAAATATGTTTCCTCCATCATAGCAGTTCATCTTAGGGCCATTCAGCACCGCAACTCTATCTGGGGGATCCTAGGCATCGACTGACGGGCCTCGCCGTCTCACTAGGTGTCGTTGTCCTGCGGGTAGTACGGTTGACTCTAGAGAGGGAACCAAGGGAATAACCATCTGGCTCTTCGAATAATGGGTGGTAAGAATTGTAGCAGTCTGCTTTTCAACTCAGACTGGAGAACGAGAGCAGTGTGACCTGTGTTGGCCAATGAACAGCCGTGTGATAGGAGGCATCAGGCAATGAACGGGGAAGCGCAGTTAACCCATTTTATAGTCCCAAAAGAGATTGCAAAAGGGAACCCTCGTGAGAACGTCTTATGGGTGGGGATGTAAAGACTTGTAGGGGCCCAGAGACGGGATTGGTGTTTCCACTTTGTATTTCACGCTCAAAAGATTTTTCAAAAATGTGATAAAAATGGTGCGTGCTTAAATGACTCTTTAGAGAAAACTTGTTGCATAGCTCACAAAAAAAGTTATTCACCATTATGAATTAACAAGTGCTTTCTTAAATAACTCTTTTGGGAGAATTTTTTGTTTCATATATCACATGCAAAAAGTTTTTCACTACTATGAGTTAACAGATGTTTTCCTAAGTCACCTTTTTGGGAGAATTTCTTGTTGCATACATCACATGCGAAAAGTTTTTCACCTGTATGAATTAACAGATGCTTTTTTAAATAACCCTTTCGGGAGAATTTCTTGTCGCATAGTTCGCAAACAAAAGCTTTTTCACCAGCATGAATTAACAGATGCTTTCCTAAACCATCCTTTTGTGAGAATTTCTTGTTGCATATCTCACATGCGAAATATTTTTCACCAGAATGAATAAACAGATGCTTTCCTAAATTACCCTTCTGGGAGAATTTCTTGTTACATATCTCACATACGAAAGGTTTTTCACCAGAATGAATTAACAGATGCTTTCTTAAATAACGCTTTTGGGAAAATTTCGTGTTGCATATCTCACATACAAAAAGTTTTTCTCCAGTATGCATTACCAAATGCTTTCCTAAATCACCTTTGTGGGAGTATTTCTTGTTACATATCTCACATGCGAAAGGTTTTTCACCAGTATGAATTAATAGATGCTTTCCTAAAGCACTCTTTTCGGAGAATTTCTTGTTGCATATCTCACAAGCGAAAGGTTTTTCACCAGTATGAATTAACAAATGTCTGATTAAATGACTCTTTTGAGAGTATTTTTTATTGCACATCTCACATGCAAAAGGTGTTTCATCTGTATGAATTAAGAGGTGTCTACTTAAATTACCTTTTTGAGAGAATTTCTTGTTACATATATCACATATAAAAGGTTTCTCATCAGTGTGAATTGATAAATGCTTGCTTAAAACATTTAATTTAGAAAATTCTTTGCTGCATACATTACAAACAAAAGATTTTCCTTGCTGCGAGTCAGAAGATGTTTTTCCAAAAGGCTCTTGTAAAGAAATATTTCGCTGCATATTTAGCACTTTAAAAAGTGTTTTTAGTTCTGCGATACAGTGCATCTGCATTCAGTGCTTTTTGCATCTGAAAAAGATACAAGTAACCTGCAAAAGAAATTAAGAAGAAATTAACTTATTATAAAATGTAAAATTAACTCAGAAAACTGAATTGAAATAGACTACCAGTTATTTTATGCTTGCCAAAATAATGAAGTGTCAGATAAGTTTTCTAATAGCATAGATATTTAAACTAAACCTAAAATTAGAATAACTAAAATGAACAATTTCCATAATAAATTAAAAATTTATCATAAAAAAAGTAAATATAATAATAATATAAATAAAATATAAATATATAAATAAAAATTAGAAATCAATGTTATACATAAAGAATAAATCAAATATTTACAATCAAAGCATTTATAAATGAAAGTATTTTTTAAAATAATTTATAAATAAAAAATAGAACCAATTTTAAGAGAAAATTTTATAATTTCATATCATCTATGAAAAAAATGACGTATTGTAATAGCAATGAAGGTAAAAAAAATTATATTTATTGAATGAGAGATTATAATACTTAGAATTTCTTCTAATTTAAGAATTTTTTCGATCTAATATAAATAATTACTGAAAGAAACATTTCACTTTATTCATACAATTTACATTATATTGCAATAATTTAACCATTTATTAGCATTTTAACAATGTTTAAAGCTCTATATAATAGAATATGAGTAGAACGAAATACATTTTCTTTTTCAGTTTTAAAATACATCTTTGGAATGAATTTTTAGATCTGTGTATGTAAATTCGATGACAAAATGTGTGAAGAGTATCATCACGCCGATTTAAATTGGAGCATCTTCTAACATAGTCTGTAGAGAATAGAGTAATAAGAACAGAACTTTAGAAGAGACGGGAAGAAAGATGTATTTCATTCAGAAACAAAAATCAATCAAGAAAATGTTCAGTATGTTTAATAAAAATTACCAAAAGAACAATATTAGAGACATTAATGATATTACAGTTATGTGAGATTAGAATCAGTATAAAAATGATTTCTTAAAAGCCAGATTGTAATATTTTATGCGAAATTGCAAAAATTGGTTGTGAAAAACCAATAGTTAGTTTATATGCTGCGTACAAAATACTTTAATCTGCGTTACAGACCCAGTAATCTAAGGCATTGTAACGTTACAATGCAAGTTGTTCTGAAATATGTTAAAATTTCCTCATATTTCCAAGTCAGTATTAAAATAATAATATTTTCATAACTAATTCCTTGCACAACACTACCGTTACGTATAGTCTATATTTAATTATTGTGATAAACTATTGAAAAAATGTTAAATATCACATAATTTAAAATCATTTATCAATGAAATATTGCTTTTCAAATCAATTTATTCAATTTAGAGTAATCAGTATTAATACCTTAGCACTGTTGCCAATTATTACTTACCTTTTATTTATATGAGACAACTGTGCTGCATTTAAAATGTAACATGTGCAGAATTTCAATGTCATTACTGGAAATTTAATAACTTTAAATTTCATTGAAATCGAAAAAGTAATTCATAAAAAAGATCGAAATATAATGTCTTACATATTATCTGTTTATAATCACAATTTGAAATCTATGTAAATTTTGACGAATGAAAATGTTTAAAAGGAAAAATGGCATTAATTTATAAAACTATAGAATTAACTAAAATAAAAAAATCTATTTTACATTAGTTAATGTAAGTCTACAAAGAATTAAATTTTTAAGCCAAAGTTATCAAAAGTATTTTCATAAGCTTCAATTGTTCAAATTATTGAAAAGTTAAGCTTTATTTGTACAAATAATCATTTATATCAGGTTGAGTCTAAAGTTTTGACCTTTTTTTATTTTAATGTTGACAACAAATATTTACAAAAATACAAAACATTAGTGAGGATAGTAATCACCATTAAGTTCGACAATCTTCTGCCAACGTTTTGGCAGTTTTTCAATGCCTTCCTTGAAAAACTCTGGGCTATGTGAGTCGAGAAATAGGTCAACCTCTTTTTTGACCTCTTCTGAAGAATTGAAAATTTCACCACTAACGTGCAGTTGCAGATGCGAAAATAGATAGTAGTTGGAAGGTGCCATGTTCGGACTATATGGAGGATGTGGCATTAAGTCCCATTCCAGCTTATATAAGTTCCAATTCGTCCACGTACTGACGTATGGCTTGGCATTATCCTGGTGAAACATAACCACCTTGCGTCGGAACTCCTTACTTCGCTTTTCCCTAATTGCTGCGTTCACTTTATGCAGTATTCTGCTGTACGACTCACTGTCGATGATCTGGCCACTTTTTAAGTACTTCTTGTAGATAATACCGCGACTATCCCAGAAAACACAGAGGAGGATTTTTTTATAGGTCAATGTGCGCCTGGTTACGGTCCTGACCGCTACACCTGGTTCAGACCATTCTCCTTTTCGACTGGTGTTGTCGTAATAAACCCATTTTTCCTCACACGTAACAATCCGGTTCAAACAATCACCCTTTGGGTGATATTCGAGCAAGTTTACACAGGTCCGTTTTCGTTTTTCTTTGTCATTTTGTGTCAGATCGTGCGGCACCCATCGATTGAATTTGTATGTCAAACCAATGTTTTTTAATGCTCGAATTATGGTTGTTTGAGAAACATTGAAATGAGATGCAAGTTCCCGTGATGTAGCATTTTGATCTTCATCGATAGATTTCCGCAATTCGGTCTCATCAATCACAGTAGGTCGACCAGCACGTGATTCATCTTCGATGTCCAAATTCTTAATCTTAAAATTTTGATACCATCGTTTGACTGTACTAAGTGATACAATATCCTCACCTAAACGTTCACACATGTTACGGTGACATTCTCTCACACCGGTGTTGCTACAGAACTCGTAGTAGATGATGGTTCGAAGCTGGATACGTGATAGTTCCATTTTCGAGGCTTCGTGGAGGCTACAGATGAAAATTTTTCAAAACAATAAATACACAGTGTTGTAGCACAAGTCTTCTTCTTTCGAAACCAGAAAACCGTATGTAAAAATGTCACTTAACTTGCGAACGCCAGCTGTTTTAGTAGCACTATTCTGCGAAAGGGTCAAAACTTTAGACTCAAGGTAATATATATATATATATATATCTGGATGGAGTGAAAATAACTAAGTATTTTTTTTTCGGAATTGTTTCTTTGGATAGCTCTAAAACGTTCCCTTTTGGCACACTGAATATAAGGTTAAAATTTCATTTCGTTTGGAATTCATCTTTAGTTCCCTACCAGCTCTTAAAGATTATGCTCTTTATATGTGAAAATCAAAATTTCCCTATGTAGTGTAAATGACCAAAAAAAAAATTTTTTTTTGGAGGGGGAGAGGAATTTTTTCTTTGGATAGGTCTAAAATATTCGTTTTTGGCACACTGAATATAAAATTAAAATTTAATTTCATTTGGAATTCATCTTTATTTCCCTACCAGCTTTTAAAGATTATGCCTTTTATATGTGAAAACCAAGATTTCACAATGTAGTGTAAATTATTCAACTTTTTTTTTTAAACTAAATTTCTGATTTCAGTAAAATAACTTCTAAAAATATTACTTGTGAACGATCTAAGTGTCGCTGTGTTTTAACTCTTTGAATCGCGAATAAAACCCTAAAATGTGGATCGTATTATCACAGAGAAGAAACACACAAAAATTAGACATGCAGTTCCCTTTTATTTTTTGAATGCACATGAAAGATAGTTCTCTAAATATAAAGGAAATGCAGTTTTCTGAATATATAGTAATGTAATGAAAATAATATATACGATGTATTGTAAAACGATCTTTCATTTCACTCTAATTTATATTGGTCTTTGTTATCAAATTCGGAATTACCATTCGTGATTTGATTTTTACGCATATATATCCGTTCATTGTTGCTAGTACTACAGCCGCTAATGGCGCTTCAGTAACTAAGTTTAAGAATTTTTCGAATATTTGAATCTAACAGGGAAACTTTTCAATTGAAATGATGGGATTTCCGAATTTTTTCTGTGAATTTCCAGTTTATTTCTTGGTACTCTATTAAGAATGTAAAAAGCTTTCATATTATTGCCAGTCAATAATGTTTATAAAGTTTGTAGCACTGAATTTCAATATTGGAATATGAAACTGTCTTATTGTAGAACATACAATATCCTTCATCTTCAATATTCTTCGAAATCAAAATTCTCAAACATGATTTTTTTATCAGTTCTCGTTCTTGAAAATTTTTATCTCAATGACAGAAGTATACGTTTTGTTGAATAGTGGAATTAATATTTTTTTAAATATTCCCTCAAATAACGTAACAACTTAATTGTTTAGAAAAAAATCATTTTGGGCACTACTTTTGCAAGAAGAATCTTTCTTGAAGTGAAGCAACATAGACGAATGTACTTTCATTACAAATTCAGCTATAATCTTAAGATATTGGGATGAATTCTAACTTTCAATCTGCAAATCAAGTAGTCAATTGGCAGTTGTCAATCATTGAGAAAACGTTATTCTTGCTGGATTACGATTTACCAGATTTGAGGAGCATTAAACAGATGCAAATGATTCACACGTCATAAAAATAACTTTGATCTGCACTTAACTCTCCAGAGTTCATTTCTCATTGATAGGTGCGGATATTTTTTAATTTCCATAGCTGTCTATTGTTCACATTGATCCAACGACTTTCGAATTAGGACAGGAAAAGCTCGTGAGCCTTTATTTTGCTTATTAAGTTCAATGACTTAGCGGCAATTCGTTTGCAGAAAGCTGACACATTAACCACTACAATAGATGACTAAATTTTAGTTTAAAAAATCTATTAGCATGATTTTTTATCTTATTGTTTACAGTTGTTCCGTCACAACCTACTGCAATAAATATATCAAGGTTTAAAAGTTTTTCAGTGCAATGTTTTAATACTTCCTGCAATGATCTTTCCTGGTCAAAAGATGGTGTAATGTGTTCCAAATACAATCAATTTGACCCTTAAAATCAAATATTATGTTTTTCACTTATAGTTCTTTCATGTAATCCATCTCCGATTTTCCATCATTACCTTACATTTTTGGGGAACTAAATAAGCTTCTGATATTCAGAAAAATTGTTGTCTATCATCTGATCAATATGTCTTTGAGAAACTACAATAATTGATGCCTTCGATGTTTTCTCTTAGGATTTTTTTACCTCTGATTTTGGCGAATCTTTACAGTTACTGCTGTGTTTTATTTATTGTTTTATATAATAATAATATTTTATAGCAATCTGCTATTGTTGACAAAACAGCTTTATTTAGTTTTCAAGAATTACAAACTTCTAGTAATGGTAAACATCGATTAGCTTACACAGGCATTCATTTTGACTGTAAAAATGAAAACATACAATTTTTTAAACTCAAAAAATCGATTTCAAATATTTAAAAATAAAGATTTAAAGTTTGAAAATTATGAAAGGAATTGCAGTAAACATTTTAAATATAAAAATATCAAACGATTTTCCCCAAAACTCCTGTTTATGTACAATTTATGGTAAGAATCTATCGTATAAATCAGTGAAAATATAAATGTCCTGGTAGGAAACTCAAGAAGTTTTTCTAAGTTCATGAAATTTTACACATGTATTACAGGTAGTAAAAGGCAATTTTATCTGTCATCCAAAACCAAAATTCAAATTTTCGATTTCTCACTCTACCCTAATATATATAATAAAAAACTGGATTTATGATGAAATTATCAATTGAGTCTCTTATGCTTCATAATGCTAAATGAAAAATGAGCAAAAAATATTTTACTTTGACACAATCATATTATTTCTTGCCATGAAATCTAAATCTAACGTCAATTTCATTATCTCAAATTTTACATACACTACTTATTCTCAAGACTATATTCACCATTTAAAAACTATTGAAACGTGCAATTGTTTATTGGTACATTTTCAAATTTGAAGTTGCATTTGTCAGCCCACTAAAACTTGGAACGCAAACATTCACATTATTGACTTGTACTTGTAATCTCAGAACCAGTAATTAAAAATTTCAAATTTTTTGTCTTATAGACACCATTGTGGTGAAAATATTAATTTTGTCAAAGAAAATCATAATTTTCTTTTAACATGACATCATTTTTACTCACCGGAGCATTGTGCCTTACGTCTCAAATTCAGTGTTGATAAAAACGAAAAAGTACTGTATACAGTAACATCTTCAGGAAGGAAAGTGCCTGTTTTATAAAGCATGACATCATTTTCTGTTCACATCTTTTAAAAAGTTACTTTTAATTAGAAAGTTAAAGAGAAAACGACAACATAAAACATATAATCAATAAATAAAACCCATTACATCTCCGAAACAATGGAAGCAATGCAATTGCTGCTATTTTAAAGAAATTTCATGAAAAACTTTTAAAATTAATATATAAAATTAGGATTTTTTAAAAAGTAATATGTATGGTAATCAACAGATGTACAACTTCCATGAAAAATAAAATAAGTAGAAAAACTGGTTGAGGGCAGATGAAGAAAAACAGCTGTAAATATCAGTTTTATGAAATCAATATTTCAATTCTTTTAGAATTACAAAATACTGTTTTCTGCATTATATTTATCATGTTAATGAAAAGACAAGGCAAAGAGAGGGGGGGGGGGTCAGGAGGCAGGGTCTCCTACTAAATAAGTACATATGTATACTGAAAATATCCCCCTTTAATTCATAAAAGTTAAATCACCTGAAATCTTCTGTCACACGCAGAGGGGATGAAATAAGAACATAATAAGAACATGAGCTGAAATAATAAAATAACAAGTACTAAAATAATGTGACCAGCATAGATTATGAGGCATTTTCCCATGCATTCAGAATACCGTACGAAAGCTTTAGCATTTATTAAGATAAATCTCTAAAGAAACAATTTAGAAAACTCATAGCATGCATTAGAATTCAAATTTTTTGCAATTTCCATAATTAGTTGGAAAAAAATATTAGAATTTTTTGTGCAGTCATGTATATTATCTGTAAATTTATATGTGTACTACACAGTATGCTAAAAATTCATTCAATTAAATGAACTACATGATTGAAAATTCCCCTTCAGCAATTTCAGTCAGTAGTACTTAATTTTTTTCGGTCCTGTTTATGATCATTAGAATTTATACTCACCAAATAATACACTGAAAACAACTAAATTTTAAAAAGCATACCACGACAGAAAACAATCATTTAGCAAATATTCTTCATGGTCAGTGCTATAGCTAAATATTTTTGGAACAGATGCCGTATCTTCCTGCAAGCCACCATTTTGTTTCCCTATTATTTCTCAGAAATTGTTATTATAATTATTTTTTTGCAATTATTTTTTTTTGAAGAAACATAAAATAAAAATTTATAAGGCTTATGCATACTAAAAAAATTTATTTTCAATTTACCTCAATGTTTTACAAAATAAATGAATAAGTAAATCAAATGATTTTTACTATTAAAAATTTACTCTTTCAATCTTTGAGTTTCCACAGCAGATTGTCTTGTTTAATTTAATATCATTTTTGAAGTGTATGATTCAATCATTCAGTAATTATTTCAGTTGTATTTTGTAGTTTAAGATTAAAGAACAATGTATGAGAAATAACAGGAGAACAAAATGGCGGGTTGAGGGACTATACGGCCTCTGGACCATATTTTTTCATGTTCCTGTCAATAAAAAATAAATTATATGCACACAAGATTCTACTGTATGTACCTTGGTACTACATCTCAGCGTACATAAACTTCAATTTGTTTAAAATAGTTTAATATCATTAAAACACACTACAAAATGTTTTTTTTTCCATAGTCTGTAATGTAACAGAATATTTTCAGTATCCTTTTAAATCACAAATGCTTCACATTTCATTTCCAATGCTGAACATCTTGTACTAAACCCCAATAACCAGAGTTATAAAAACCTAGGCACCAACAGGCCGTTTCATTTCAGAATGAGCTCGAGGAATCATTCCTTTTCGGTGTTAGTACATTTTGGATCAATTCCGAGGATTTGATCCTTTTGGGAACCAATGACCTAAGATACGTATACATTTTATGTCCGAAATTTTGAATTTATCACCGTTTTATATATATATATATACACAGTAGACTCCCTCAAATCCGCACTCCTAAAATCCACAACTCTCTAAAATCCGCACATATTTTACGGATGTAAACAATGAAATATTCAGTTCAGATGTAGGTGCAAAATTTGACTTTTTTAGTTTTATATCAATTCCATATATTTTTTAATTTGTAATTTTTGTTAAGGTTATTGAATTCCTTTTTTTTCATAAAGAAAGAATAATTTATTTCTGAAAAAATAAAGATATTGCTGATATCATTGGTAATCACAATCTTACCAAATATATTTATGTATTAATCAAGATTTTTTAGTTATTAAGTCTGGCTAAACCTGAAATAAAGCTTCATTATTTTATGATCTTGATGTGAATTAGTAATGTATCTTTATGAGGCAAGTTTCATTGAATAATTTAGGAAAAACACATTTCATCTCTATAATGAATATTTAATTGTACATTATTGATTATTAATTTTATCATTTTAAAAGCTATCTATTTTTTTTATTATTTTAGTTTATTACTTATTTTAATATTCTAGCATATTGAAGCATTCATTATACTTTTGATTTCATTATTAATTACATTCAAATTACTTTTTTAAAAATGTAAACAAAGCAATGACCAGAAATCTGCAAAATTTCTAAAATCCGCAAAACCTCTGATCCCAAGCTGTGCGGATTTAAGGGAGTCTACTGAATATATATATATATATATATATATATATATATATATATATTGGAAAAATTCAGAAAAAATATTGTTTGAAAAAAAATCCATGTAAACGCCGCATCGCTTGAAATTTTATCTTAAAACACGTAAACGCTGTGGCGTTGCTTCCGAAAATTACGGTACTGATAATTAGAGATGTAAATTTTCCGGAAAAATATAAGTGGCGGAAAAAACCCGGTTTTTTACTGGTTTTTTTCGGGAAAAAACGGAAAAATTGGAAAAATTGATTTTTCATGACTGTTTTTCCCAAATAAATTATATTTTCTTAGAGAATATTAAATAATAAACATTTTTTCCCATTTATATGTATTAAATGAAAATTATTTTCACTTTATATTACAAAATAAAAAGAAAGTAGCAAAGCCTGCTTTTAAAAGTTTAGTTTTTTTTCCCACAGCCTAAGAATTTTTATTAAATGCTATTGTTTGTTATAGCATATCTCTGTTGAAATGATTTTTCAGTTACATGTTTAACTATCAATTGACCTAATGTCAGGGTTGTTTGGTTTAAACCACGCTGGTTTAAACCGTGGTTTAAACCATGGTTTAAACCAAGTGGTTTTTTTAAAAAAACCATGCTGGTTTTTTTTTAATTTGGTTTTTTTCTCTTTTCCCTAATGTTTTCATTTATTTTACACATTATTAAAATGTGCAAAATCAAAGTTATGGAGTAGCTACATTGCTTAAGCAAAGCTTAAGACAAATTAAATTTTTAAAGTGACAAACATCTTTAATCAATCTAATTTTTCTTACTAGCTATAAATTGACATGGCAAAATATTTTTCTACAGTGAACTGTGGAAGATAAAAAAAAGGTAGTTAGTTTTAATTATTTTTTAAATCTTTTATTTTTTAAAAAAATGTAAAAATGGCATATGCCAGCCAAAAATGCAATTTTACTGCTTAGATAGCTTGATTATGATTTACTAAGGATTGTATCATGTATCAAAGCATCAATAATGACATAATCACAAGTCATTCTTTCCATTGGTTACTCTTGTTCTGTATGCTAATGAATGATTGGCTATGAATTTTCTCTGTTCTATAGCTATTGGTTTTAGTAAGCTTTGGTTTTTCTTAGATTGGATTTGCAGTTTTTACATTATTTTTTTCTGTTTCTAGTTACTTTGTATTGTATTTTATTTTAAGAAAGCTACTTATATATATTGAAATAAAAGAATGTCTAAAACTAGAAGAAAGGAAAATATAATCTGGTTTTCATTTGAGGGAATAAGAAATACATCAAAAACATGTTTAAGAGCCAAATGTAAAAATTGCATGCAATGTAAATGCTGTCAAATTAGCTCTTCCTTATAATACTAGGTGTGATTCATTTTCAGATGCTTTAGATGTTTACCTTAAAAATTGCCCCACTTTACTTAAAATTTGTGTAGAAAATAGGAATGTATTGATAAAAATATTCAAAAGCTTGTATCTAATTTTTACTTTAAAAGAAATGTTGAAGATATGTTTAAACTGTTAAATTCTATTGCAGTTGCCCTGAATAATATCTAAAATAATAAGTTCCATTACTAATGCAGTTTATAATTGGACAGGTCTTCAAAGAATATTAAGAGAAAAAAAATGTAAATAAAGAAGTCTCATAGTTTTTTAGTCCAGGTATAAAATAGCCTTAACACCCATGCCCTTTTAGGTATACATGCTTGAACCACAATACAGTCAAAGTGAACTATGTGAACAAGAAAAAAAGGATACATTAAATTTTACAAAACAAAAATATCCATGTAACTTGATGCTTGCACAGATAATAAAATGTAATGCTAAATCTTCACCTTTTGATGAACAAAGAAACGGAAAAAATAAAGTTTGCATAAAAAGTAATTTTTCTAAGCCTATGTCTCAATTTGTGATAGCATTACATTCGTTGATGTATCAAGTAAGTCAATACACATGTATTTTTTTAGCATTAATAAAATGCATATTGATATTTTTTAAGTAAATATATCTTGTTAGAGATTAATAATCATTTGTTGATATTAATACTCTGAATAATTTCTAAATTATGCACAAGAAAATGGTTTCTATTTCAGCTTATTTCTGTTAATAAGTGTTTTAACAGCTTATTTCTGTTAATACATAGTAAAGGGCAAATATGTTCATTTGCCCTTTACTATGTTCTTCATTATCAACCTGCATGTAATTATTTCTTAAATTATTATCTAAAAGGTTTATATAAGTATACTAATAAATTAATAGTTTATTTTTTTTTCACACAATATTTCCCTATAGAAACCTAAACTTATAAGATAATTTAATTATAAATTGTTATGCTTTAGTTATTTAATTATCAAAAAAATAAATACTAATGTGAATGTTTAACATTAATTAACTATTAATTACAAAAAATCCTCATGACTTTCTAAAACTCACGTTATTTTTCTTGCAAATGTTATTTAAACAATGATTTGAAAAAAACCCGGTTTAAACCAAAAAAACCTGGTTTAAACCAAAAAAACCCGGTTTTTTGGTTTTTTTCAAAAAAACCGGTTTTTATACCAACCCTGCCTAATGTAAAAACCTGAGCCAATATGACTGCAATTTGGAATGAAATAAATTATGCATTCCATTTACATAAGCATAGTTTTTAAGTAAATGATACTAGTTTAAAGAAATTATTGCAGTTTTGTCATTATTATGAATATCAGTATTCCATTGTTTGTTTAAAAAATGTATATTTTTACATTATTACTTTTTTTTCTTAGAATTATAATTTTATTTCCTTTATAAAATATGTTTAGTTTTGGTCTAGCTTTTCAATCTCAACTGAAAAAAGTTTTGATTTAGTTTTATAATCTAAAATTTAAAAAAAAACTAAGTTTTACTTTGGCTTACTTACGTCTGCAACTAAAAAATAGCGTAGGATTTATTGACTGTTAGATTTTTACTCACTGAAACCAGAGAAATATTTAAGTTTAATTAAATGTAATTTTTTTCTTTTTACCCAGAAATCTGGTATTCTATTCTTGAGTAAAAAACTGTATTCAATAATGTTTCCACATGGTAATTTTACATTTCTAAGAGTGAAACTCAAAAGTGAAAACAACTGAAAACAAAACTCTACAAATGGAAAATGCTCACTATTTGAGGAATTAACAAAAGCAATTACATACAGAGATAAACTTCTACTGTGCTTTAGAAATCTACAAAAATTCAAAGTTTAATCAAGAGGGAAATTATAATTTGGAACATAGTTACTTGTAATAAAACATGGGGGGGGGGGGGGGAGTTCATTGCAGATGTACATTTCTAATGCAAACTGCCCATGTTTTTGCAACATTTCTGTACATTATGGAGGTAAAATGGCAGTCAATTTTAGATTCAACGCCTTGAAAAAGCATTCAATTAATCAGCTATAACGAAATCTTGAAAAATGCAGCATAGTAATGCCACCTATAGGGCAATTTACACCAAAAACTCAACAACATTAATATATATCAGAAACTGTCTGAAGCTGTAGTTTGATTTTAAAAAAATTGTCCTTGAGGTAAAGCTATTGCGATAATCATGAATAATACAGCATAGCAACGTCATCTGTTGAGCAATTTACACCAAAAAGTAATGAGCACGAAGTTATGTCAAAGATTAACTTAATCTGAAATTTTATAAAAATACATACATTAGTTTGAGATAGAAAATTGTGGAAATTATGAATAATGCAGCATAGCAGTGCCATCGGTTTGGCGATATACACTAATAACTAAACATCTCGAGTTTATATCAAGGTGTAACTGAATCTAAAGTTTTGCGAAATTATGTGCATCAGTTCTTGAGATAGAGTGCCCATAAAATTTGTCACATACAGACTCACAGTGTGACAGATATTTTCAAAAAACAATCAAAACGTGTCCAGGACCTTCTAAAACGTTTAAATACACCAAAAACTGGAAGTCAATTTTCACAAATTCAATACTTACTTCTTGAAAGGATAGATTAAAGTAATAAATGCATACTTCAAAATTTTATGTTGAATTTTTAATTTTATCATTTCCATTAATCGGCATATTATTGCAATAATTTTACACATGAATTAATTTTTAAAAAGAGAAGTTAATTACATATCTTTAATTATGATTTAATTACATATCTAGATTTTTTTCATGTAATCAAGTTTTTGTGAAATTGTGAACTTTTTATGTATACTTGTACAAAATATATTCAGAATTTTTGAATAAGAAATTATTCCTTTATTTAGGTTTTTTATTTAGACATTTTTAATAAGGTTATTTACATACATATATGCAACTAATAAGATTCAGCTGCACTTTCAATCACTGCACTTGCGAAAGATTCAATTCGTTGATTAAACTTTT
Source organism: Maratus speculifer (assembly GCA_964019185.1). Classification (NCBI taxonomy): domain Eukaryota; kingdom Metazoa; phylum Arthropoda; class Arachnida; order Araneae; family Salticidae; genus Maratus; species Maratus speculifer. The sequence goes on from CAXHSM010001557.1 coordinate 270,753, forward strand.
TCTGAAATGTCTATTTTCAAGAGAAATTTTGCAAAGGGTCTTGTGTTTCAAACAAGAAAAAAATGTGAAGGATCCTTTCAAGTCTTCTCAAACAGATTTCTGCTCAGAGATCAGATTACCCACATTAAAATTTTCATGTGAGACAGTCAACATAAAAATAAATAAAATAAAAAGTATGAGAATGTAGATATTACAAAATTTTTACTATATTATTTCATAAATGAAATTTCAATTTTTCCAGTTCGGAAAAATTGAAAAAAAAGCCTTCAGAAAAAAAACGGTTTTTTTCCCAATTTTTCCGGTTTTTTTCCGAGCATTCCCATCTCTACTGATAATCTTAATTTTTTAGCCGAATTACAGTAAGTATTATGCATCATGAAAAATTTGGTAAATTTGTGTAAAAAAGTATAACTAATCGCATCTAATTTCAAAACCTGATCGAAATATACATTCGTAAATTGACACACTCATTTTTGTTGTTTTGATAAATTTTATAGCATAAATCTGTTAACTCTCTTTTTAAAACTATAATTTGTCGGTTATGTGAAAAGGAAAGTAACTTTCACTCATTAATAAAATTTTATTTTGAAATTTTCTGTTGTGCTTAAACTTTTGACATGCACTGTACACCTCACAGTATATAAACTTCAATTTGTTTAAAATAGTTTAATATCATTTAAACACACTGCAAAAATTTTTTTATTCCACAGCCTGTAATGTAGCAGAATTTTTTTCAGTCTCCTTTTAAATGAACCATGAATACTACATATTTCATTTTGAATACTGAACATCCTATTGTAAATCCCAATTACCAAAGCTGTAAAAACTTAAGCACCAGCAAGCAATCTCTCATCACTAAATTTTTTTAGTTTTCTTTGCTTGAATTTTATTAGCATTCTTTCAAAAATTTAGATGAAATTTTAGGCAAAAAATACGAAATGATATTTAGTAGTGAGAGACTTCTTGCTAGTATCTAGATCTTTACATCCTTGCCAACATTTTTATCATGGCCACTGCCCTAATCGTTTGGAATTCTCCATGTTTTCTTTGAACCATGAATTTCCCTGCGCAAATATGGGTTAGGTTCCCTTAGAAAGGCTCTCACAGAGGTCCCCCCGGTTTAGACCTATATCTATTCATGTTGATAATTGGCTGTCATAAACACAACCAACTAAGTTTATGCCTGATAGAAAATAGGCAGACAAACTGAATTCATAAATACTTTTATACTACGTAGGAAAGTCTTAAAAACATATATATTATGTCGATTAAAAGGTTTATTTCAAGGGAAAATACCTTTGCGCTAACAGTTTTTATTTGTGTTATTGTTAGCCTTTCTACAAACCAATTTTTGCCTTTAAAAGCTGAACATAATTAGAACTACATTACTGTGTAGTTTGTTTATTATAAGTTTATTATCTTGTGCTTCAAAAAATTGTTTAAAATGCCGCTATCACACCAGCAGATCAGAACAATTATATATAGCAGATTACCTCAAATCTGCACAGCTTGGGACATAGCTTATGCAGATTTTAGAATTTTGCAGATTTCTGGTAATTGTTTTGTTTATATTTTTTAAAAAGCAATTTGAATGTAATTAATAATGAAATCAAAAGCATAATGAATACCTACAATATTCTAAAATATTAAAATAAGTAATAAACTAAAATAATAAAAATTTAGATAATTTTTTAAATGATTAAAATACTAAAAGCAAAGGTCAAGTTAATAATCAATAATGTAAATATTCATTATTAAAATGAAATGTGCTTTTCCTAAATTATTCAATGATGTTTGCCTCATAAAGGTACATTACTAATTCACATCAGGATCATAAAATAAAGAAGCTCTATTTCAGGTTTAGCCAGACTTAATAACTAGAAAAGCTTGATTAATACATAAATGTATTGGGTAAGATTCTGATTACCAATGATATCAGCAATATCTTGATTTTTTTTTTCAGAAATAAATTATTTTTTTTTTATGAAAAAACATAAATTCAAGAATCTTAACAAAGATTACAAATTAAAAAATGTATGGAATTGATCTAAAACTAAAAAAGTCAAATTTTGCACCTACATCTGAACTAAATGTTTCATTGTTTACATCCATAAATTATGTGTGGATTTTAGAAGTGCAGATTTAAGGGAGTCTACTGTACTATAAATTCCATGAGAAACTTACTCTGACCGAATGCCACATAAAAGTGGGTTAAAATTTAGGCATTAATAATGTTTGTTATCATACAGTCAAAGTTTGATTTTGACATTGAAGATGAACCACGTTCTGGCTGCCTTATCTAAATTGTAAGACGTTAAACCTGGTTATTGACTAAAATAGAATTTTTTAGTGTGACCTCTAGGTGATGTTAGGAGTGAAGAGGATAATGATAAAAAAAAAAAAAGAGTCAATAAAATATATATAAAGCATGAAATATTATAATTATTTTTACAATTGGAAAAATGTAGTGCAATTAAATATATTACTGAATCAAGATTTTATTAGTATTACTTTAACATATTTAACAATGGTATTATTCAAGGATAATATATTATGAAGAATTATAGATTAGATATAAAACAGAACATAATGACAGCTAATTTTAAAATTGATAAAATGCAGTAAAATATATATTGAATCAAATTTTAATTTATAATTATTATATGTTAAGAATTTCAATTGGTTGATTTAAAAAAAGTGGTATTTTTTCATTTCAAAACTTTCACATTTTTTTTAATAAATATTTGTTACCCAACAAAATCCAGGCTTTAGGAAGTGAAATTTATTGTCAAATGATACAAACAAGTGTTTATATATGTATACATAATGTGTATACCGTAAAATATTGTTAATCAGCCCCTCAAAATGTGACAAAAAAATCATAACGTAATCATAAGGGGCACTTACATGGGATTTTTCTGTGATCTTTTCAGTAAATTGGCATTTTTGGCGAGATATCTACGGGATTTTTTTTTTGCGATATTTGACAAAATTTGCAAGGAGAGTTTTTTCACGATACATGAGAGAAAATTTGCATTTTTTTGCGATTCTTTAATGAAAATGAATTTTTTCCCCGCAATCTTTTGACTGCATTTTTTATGCAATTCTTTGTAGAGATTTCCATTTCTTTGATAAGACTTTAATGAAATGTGCAGTTTTTCCAGATTTTTAATAGAATTATCGCTTTTTTGGCGATTGTTTTTTACAAATTTTGCTTTTTTTCTGCTATTTTTGGATAGAATTTACATATTTTTTAGCAATTATTTTAAATGTTTAATAATAGACACGACATATTTGCTTTTTTATTAAAATTTCTTAACACAATGTGCGGTTTTTTTTTTTTTTTTGCAATATTTTGAAAACTTTGTGATTTTTTGTCATAGTTTCCATTTTTTAGGTATTTTTTATGTAATTTGTGTTTTTTTTATATAATTTGTGTTTTTTTTATATAATTTGTGTTTTTTAAATGATCCTTTGATTACATTTTTTAAGATCTGACATAATTCGCATTTTTACTGCAATCTTTTGACTATGAGGGTTTGTTAGTGATCCCCTCGGTGAAATACATAACTTTTATCACGATCCTTTGAAGAAACTTGCAGTTATATTTCGCGAATTTTTGACAAAATTAGTGTTTTTTCAGTTATCAATAGATAAAATTTCCTTTTTTTTCCATGATTTTTTTATGTAAATTTTGTTTTTTTCAGCATATTTTTTGTTCTTTTGGGGAGGGGGGGGGGGCACTTCCTTGGGATATAGTGGGGAGGTGGAGTTTGATCGAGAAGGGCAAATTGAGAGGATTTTACGGTATATCATGACTGTTTTTTTTAATATACAATTTACTTCTATTTGAGAAATAAAATAAATAAATGGTCTTTTCATATTTAATGAATTATTCAAATGTTAAAAAAATAATAACTGCTAGTGTAAGTGAAATAGTGGATAAATTGCCAGAAAATATGTTGCCAAACATACGCTGTATATTGGTTACTTATATGGTATTTTACTTTTCAAAAGAAATTTTGTTTGTGTAAATGAAAATATTTATTTTAAATAATGAAAGTTTTATTTTTTAACATCTTTAAATTCTAAAGTTATAAAATTTTCGAGCTGATAGTTATTATTCTGCTTGCAAAATATTCCCTTTACCTGGGTGCCAGATATCCAAGTAAAATCACTATAAATGTCACAAAAAATCAAACTTGTGATAAATATAAGCCATAGCTGCTACAGGGCTCAAAGAAATGTCAAATCAAACTTGTGATGCATAAAAGTTTGTGTCATCATTCGATTAAATCACAAGCTCAAGAACTTAAATAGAAAAAACATAACAAACATATCTTACCGTTAATTTGTTTTAGTAATCTGTGAATTGATTTAAAAATGGATACCTACTGTTACAATCTGAGTATTATAAATCTGTTGTCAGTCGACGCCATTTTATTACAAACCCCCATCCCAATGAATGAATCATAACTAAATAATTCATTCATTAATGATTCAATCAATAATTGTAACACTGTTGTTTGTTACTAAGTGTTTAGCTAAGTTTTAACTAACAAAACAAAATATTTATTCACAAAAAAGAAATAGGAAACATTTTCAAAATTTGTTAACCTAGCACTTAAATATGCCCTCGGGTTAAAAATTGGATGCAATTTGATTTTAGAAACTCAATAAATTTTTGCTTAGATTTGTTTAATGGCTAGCTGGTAGCTAATTTACAAACCCTCTAGCTTTGGACAACTTTGGCGAAGGGAAAAAGTAGCCAAATAATTTGGCGAGAGGAGATGAATAAGCGCATGCGCGCTGGGATGGAATGAGAATGAATCGATGAATTGAATCTTGGATCAAGAGTTTTGAATCACAAATATGAAAAGTTTTCCCTGATAAATATCTAGGAATGGTATGTATTTTATTTATGTTAAACATATTATTATTGGATGCAACTTTTTTTAATTTTTACTGATAATAATTATTACTGATACTGGTGATAATTTATACTGATAAAAATAATGTACTACTTTGAAACTTATTTTATTTTTACGATACTTGTTGAGAGTTGATATAAGCCTAACATGCGAAGTGTTATTCTAATTCTTAATTTTCTGTAATCAAATATTACTAAATATACATTAGACTGTTGAAATTTTTAAGTATACTAATACTAAAACATTTTTATTTAATTTTGTAACTTAAAAAAGTATAAAAAAGACTGTATTCGGTCTAATTACAATTCGTTAGATCTTTTATCTTTAGTTGTTATGCAGTTCGAAAATATTAAAATATCTACGAGATCTTCTCTGATTCCCTCCCTATCCTCTAAAACAAATTTTTATTGAACACCTGCAGGTGCATTTAAATAAAAAGATAGGTGCAATATATCCTTAGATTGTGATTTTATGAATTGCCCAATTTGTATATGTATGACTTGCTTTTCTAAATTGTAAGTCCTCAATTTTTTTAGTATGCAATTGTGCATGATTTGTTTTCATTATTTTTCAGATCAAAACTACAGACTTTTCATAAGTTGCTGTTGACTCTGATGTTCAGCCAGCAGTAAGCATTCAAATGGCTTGAAACACAATTGCTTTTCTAGCCTTTAAATGTCTATCTGCTAGCTCTTAGGAAATCACATAGATGTCTTTGTTGACCATTCCACAGAAAGCTATTTTGAGGATGATGCAAATTTAAGTCAAATCTTTAAGAGATCCAACCAAATATTTTTTTCAGATGTCTGTTTACAAGTTAAACTTTGTGGTAAGTATTCAATTTTATAATTAAATACAGAAAACATTTCATGAATATATGGCAGACGTTATTTATATGTCTTCATTTTTATGAGAAATTCATTTTAACCGTTTAGCTTAATGTTGTAGATTTTGTTCCCATCTTATTTTTAATTTTGGTGATATTTAACGAATTTTTGAGATTCTTTGCATAAATATTTTGTTATTTAAGAAAGAATTTAGGTAACATTATTTTAGTGTATTAATGTCCATTTTGTCTCCTGCTATTTTTAAATTTAAAATGATTTTAATGCATTTTTGAATAAAATTTTTAGCCTTTTTACGAGTCCAAGCTAATTTTTTTCACTTTCGGAAAAGAAATTTCCTATATAACTTGTAGCTTAATACAGTAAATTTTGCTATCAACAATTTGTAGATTTTAGCTTGTTTTAATGCGATTTTTAGCATTTTTCGATTTTTTTTTCCTTTTTCAAAGATTGTTATTACAGTGTTTTGTATAGATATTTTTTTTATTAATGAAGGAGTTCAGATTGTAATAATTTGTTCCATTATGATAAATTTTGTCCACATGGATTTGATACTAACTTTTATCCTACTATAGTAAATTTTGTCTTCTGGATTTTTTAAATCTGTTTTTTAGTAATTTTTCAAGTTCTGTGACAGTTTTTTGACATTGGTAAAAGAATTTTGGTTTCTAATATTTAGCTTAAACTGTACAATTTGTTCCCTACGCTTTTTGAATTTTACCAATTTCTAATGTGATATTCAATGCAACTTTTAGCAAGTTTTGGGAATTTTCAGCATTTCATGTTGATTTTTAGTTATTCATGAGCGATTTCCAATTGCAGTGTTTTCCGACTGAATATAAAATTTTTACAGGAATGACTTACAAACATTCAGCGATTTTTAATATAATTTTCAATTAAATTTTCAGCCATGTTTAAGTTTTTTAGTGATTTTTTGCCATTTAGAAACCACTTTCAATATCAAACTTTTTTCCTTATATAGTTATTTTTCGATTGCAATGTTTTATCTCTTAATAGGATTTTTGACGTTCCATGTCAAACATTTGTTATCCATGAACAATTTCCAATAATTTTTAGTTATTCATGAGCGATTTCCAATTGCATTGTTTTCCGACTGAATATAAAATTTTTACAGGAACAACTTACAAACATTCAGCGATTTTTAATATAATTTTCAATTAAATTTTCAGCCATGTTTAAGTTTTTTAATGATTTTTTCCCATTCAGAAACCACTTTCAATATCAACTTTTTTCCTAATATAGTTATTTTTTTATTGCAATGTTTTATCTCTTAATAGGATTTTTGGCATTCCATGTCAAACATTTTGTTATTCATAAATAATTTCCGATTATTTTTTTCGTGATGCATAATATCTACAGTAATTCAGCTAAAAAATTAAGATTATCAGTACCATAATTTTCGGAAGAAACGCCACACCGTTTACGTGTTTTAAGATAAAATTTCAAGCTGTGTGGCGTTTAAGTGCATTTTTTCTCAAACAAGCATGATATTTTTTCTGAAAATTAAAAAAAAAAAGTCTGTGATAAATTCAAAATTTCAAACATAAAATATATACGTATCTTAGGTCATTGGTTCCCAAAAGGATTGAATTGTCGGAATCGGTCCGAAATGCACAAACTCCAAAAAAGAACGATTCCTCGAACTCTATCTGAAATGAAACGACTCCGGAAAAGTTTGATTCCTTGAACGCTTTCCGAAATGAAACGACTCTGTAAAGGAACGATTCCTAGGAATTGTTTTGAAAAAATCAGACTGCTCTGAAACGTTCCGGAATGACATAAATCAGGCACTTTTTTTTGTTCTTTGCAACAGGATAGTGTACCAACTCCGAAAAAAAATGTTTTCTCGGACTCTATCTGAAATGAAACGATCCCGGAAAAGTATGATTCTTTGAATTCGTTCTGAAATGAAACGACTCTGTAAAGGAATGATTCCTCGGAATCGTTTCGAAAAAGACCAACTGCTTTGAATCGTTCCGAAATAACATAAATCACACACATTTTCTTTTTTTTTTTTTTTTTGCTCTTTGCAACTGGGTAGGGTACCAACTCCGAAAAGAAATGATTCCTCGGACTCTATCTGAAATGAAACGACTCCAAAAAGTTCGATTCCTTAAACTCGTCCAAAATGAAACGACTCTTTAAAGGAACGATTCTTCGGATTTTTTTCGGAAAGAGCGACTGCTCTGAATCGTTTAGAAATAACATAAATCACGCACTTTTTTTTGTTCTTTGCAACTGGATAGGGTAGATTAATTTTTTTGAAAAATAAACTAAATCTTAAATTCAGAATCGTCGAGGTTGGAAGGGTTCCGGATTTTGGATTTTGTACTCGACAAACACAATGGGGTGCTGCAGCACCGATTCACTAGCAAATTATTTTCTGATATTTGATTTATAGATTTTTTTTTTTTGGGTCTCGTGTATAAGTTGACCCCCCCCCCCCCATTTTGAAGTTCTTTTTTTTTGTCTAAAATTTTACGATTTATCACGGTAGCTATTATAGATCTATCAGTGCAATACTTGGCGATAGTTGCGACAGTTCTTCCAAACCCAGAAATAACTGTATTTAAGCAGTAAAAAAAAAAAAAAAAAATTCCTTTACAAACATGGGAGAACTATCTAAATTTCGCGGCAGAGCGAAAAAAATTTACAAATTTTGATGTTTTTTTCAAATTTTTTGAGGTTTAAAAGTTGTAGAAAAAAATATCATGATTTCTAATTAAAAAAAAATCTTTGTATAACCCGCACTGTATATAAGCCACAGCGGCTTTTTGGAAGGTTTTTTTCTTGTATAAGCCGCAGACTATACACCCGAAAATACGGTAATAAAAATTTTAAAGTGCCGATGATGTTCTGAAGAGACTGAAGTATGAAGAGTTACAAAATTTTGGAGAAGGTACTTCTATATGCAAAGTTTTGCCCCTCAAAAGCCAATTTTTGATTTTTTAATTTAATTTTTAAATACAATTTTTAGCAAATTTTTTATAATGTTTCGAGGCGATTTTTCAAAATTAGAGAAAAGAATACGGTTTCATTCTTTTAACCTAATATAGTGAATTTTCATTTCAATACAATTCATTCGAATTTTTTAATGCAATTTTTTAATTTTTTTTTTCTTTTTGCATTTTGCCGCTGTTATTTTATATTAGTTATAAGAATTTTGTTTTAAACTTTTAGTCTAATGTATCAAATTTTGTTTGCTAAGATTTATGAATTTTAGTTAGTTTTAATGTGAGTTTTCAAGATTTTTTGCATAATGTTAATATTTTCTTATTTATGATTTATTTCCAATTTTAATGTTTTGTCCTATTACAGTAAATTTCGAATCCTACAATTTTTAGCATTTTTTCAAGTTCTATGGTGATTTTTTTAAATTCAGAAGTAAAAATTGATTTTAAACTTTTAATCTAATTTTAGTGGTTTTTAAAGATTTTTTGGGGTGCTGCGTCGGTTTTTTACCAATCATAATAGATTTCAGACTACTACTTGATTATGCTGCTCACCAATTTTGCCAAATTATATAAATCGCCAAATTAAGCAAATTGGTGTAATTTTTATGTTTAATTATGGAAGGACTAATAAATTAGAAAAACAAATAAAACAAAGAAGTAAATAAATAACTTGATGACATAACAAACATACTTAATGTCAAGTGAATGATGAGATTTACAATCACCCATTTGGCGATAGTTTCTTGGTCGACCGGGTAATCAAGTTGTACAGGTTAGTGATGGGCGATTCTCAAGGATTCAACAATCAAGAAAAATTGATGTAGTCACCAATTATTTCCTGGAATCTACAATCAAGATGTTTTACATTCGATTGTAACACAGAGAAGCTAAAAGCAGTTGTTGCGATTCTTAGTTATTATTCTTGCAAAAAAGTCATGGTAATGGTAGGGCTTGCTCGATAATTCTGCTGTCCCAATTATTTGCTTCAGTTTTAAGTTTATGGGGTTACTGCAATGAAGCGAAAAGACCTGCTCACTAATGCTAATTCTGTGGAACAAATTCATAAAGATCTCTTATTTCCATTTCAATATTTTTATGTGGTTTTCATTACATTGAACAACTGACAAGGAGGGTCTCCATACAGGCATACCCCGAAAAATCTGAAAATATTACAGAATGTTCTTCTCGTGTGGATATATACGTTTATAAAAAAAATTTCAGCAGAATCTCTATTCAGTAACCGTAAAAAAAAATTAAAATTTCGTTATTTGGCGATTTATCACCGGTTGGCAATGGAATATAATTTTTAAATAATTCTTTATGTCAAATATACTTCAAGAAAAAAAAAGTTTCATGTTGAACTTGTTTTGATAAGTTTAAATAACTTTAGTTTTGTAAGTTTTAGTTTGTTTTAAGTATAATTTTGTTATATCAAAATTTATATGTATTTATATTCAAATTTAATCATCAATATTTGAGATTTAAAACAAAATTCATAATTTAAATTTAATTAAATTTGTTTCAAGCTCAATGTCCAATACAGAATTGTCGATTAGATTTTGTTGCTATGGAAAATATGACGTTTAATTTTGAATATGCTTAAATGTATGAAGATAATTTTTCTCAATATGATTTTTTTTAGCTAGGAAAACATTTTTTCCAGCGATTAATTAAATAACTACTTCAACGAATAATATATATATATATATGTGTAATACAATATGTATATAGATGTATATAATATATTAGTCTCTCATCATAGGCGTAACTAGTGGGGGGGGGGGGCACCCCAGACATCCCAGTACTCCCCCTAGAATTCTAAACTCTTGTGCAATGTTAGAACTTAAAAATTTTATTTTTTCGAGAGATTACACATGCCTCAGAGTGGAACGGTAAACAGGCTATTTTTTACATTTGTTTTAAGTCTATATTTTTCAGATTTAGTCTCTTTTCCCGCTTTTTTTACATTTTTTTCTTACTCATCAATCGCCCCCAACAGCACATGGTAACAGTATCAGCTTTTAACAAAAACCGGTCACTCATTTTGAAAGAGGCCGGCATTCATTTATACTATTGGAAATCAGCCGAAGGCTAAAAGGAATGGTCATTTCCAGTGGCGCAGCCAGAATTTAGCTCTAGGGGGGGGGGGGGATTGAGTTTCTGATAAATATGATTGCTGGTTATTTGAATCTCCGGTTAATAGAATCAGTATTTATTAGAATATTCACTGTATAATACTCAAACTCAAAGAGCATTTGTGTGGAAGAAAATCAATTTTTTTAGCATAATGCGTCTCAGAAAAGTGATTTAGTTCAACTAACCAATTTTTACTTAACTAATCCATGCAATATGCACTTTCACAATTTTAAGTAGAATTTATGCCATTTAATTGAATCTATTAAATGAAATATGATTCCGTAAAGCGGCGGATTCCGAAATGTGCCAAATCATTTAAATATTACGTTTGGTTTTAATTCATATAAGTGGCAATTATAGCGATCTTTCTTAGCTCTGGGAGGGGTTTTAACCCCAAAACCATCCCCTTGGCTGTGCCACTGGTCATTTCCTGTCACTGTCTCGGGTTTTTCAATACTGAAACATTGGGGGGGGGGGTGTCTTAATTAGTTACATCTGTTTCTTGCTCTTTTTTTGGAAACGGGATTGGACTCTCTTGAATACCAAATAAAACACAAAAATGCATGCTCGTATGCTTTGAAGGTTAGACAAAACATTCCACAAACATTTTGTTGTTAGTTGTGCTATGGTATTAGTTTCTTTTATTGAGCATTCCGCTATGACTGATATTAAATCCTCTTCCGAGAAGAAAATTATGAAAAAGATGGATATATAAGTTCATTTTTTTAAATCTTTGAATTCCTTGAAGCATTTATTAAATCCAGGTATGTTTGGAAAGTTTATAATTCATTTGTATTTATGTTTCTGGAAAGATATTAACTTAAACGTTAAAGTTTTCGTATATTATCCTTTTGTTAAGTTTATTCTCAAATCCACAGGGACTACTTTCAAACAATTTTTAGGTGCGTTCGTAATTATGTAAATACATAGCACCTGTAGTTGTCGTTCAGTCTATTTGTCCGTCCGCATATAACAACGTAAAAACTACCCAACCGAATCATTTGAAATTTAAAAAGTATAATTATTACATAATTTTGTCGAGTTACTTCAAATTTTATGGAAATTGGATGCATAGATCAATTACAGGGACAATCAAAAGTATTCCGTTACACTACAGTCAATGGGGAAAAAAAGTTTCAAATGCATTTTAATCGTTTGAAATTTAATAAATATAATTATTACATAATTTTTTCGAGTCATTTCAAATTTTATGAAAATCGGATGGATCGATTAATTACAGGTACAATCAAAAGTATTCCATTACATTACGGTCAATGGGGGAAAAGTTTCGAATGCATTTTAATGATGTTACACTCATTCAAACATAATAAAATTGATATGCATCTATGAAGTACATATATTTTATAATATACATTTTGCATAATCTGTGGTGCAAAGAACATTTGTTATTGATTTACAAGGTCAGACAAAAGTATTCTATTACAAAATGGTATAAGGAGAACATTGTTTGGTGCACATTTTAATTGTAATTAACTATTTAAAATTTTATGAGATTGCTATATGTTACTGAAGAATGTTACAAGTTATTTTCTGTATAAAAGAAAACAGATAGTATTTACAGGGACACACAAAATATTTTGGCTACTATACTGTATCCGAAATATTGTGTACTATTATATCAAGATTTGAATAATTTTAAGTGAATCCATAATTATATAAATAAGTAGCACTTATATTCGTTGTTTAGTCAAAGTTTCAGTCAAAGTCTGTCAGTCCCAGGGTTGCAAAAAACCCACCTGCCCAAAAAAACCCGGGCGGGTTTTATTGGGTAAAACCCACTCTAAAAAACCCACGTTAAAGCGGGTTTTATTGGGTTTTTTAATATCTGTGTTCAAAGTGTTTAATATTCAGTAGGTTTTATATTAGGTTTTTAACTTTTGTGTTTAAAAAGTTACACTATCCTATCAAAATAGATTGTGAGTGTACTGCTAAATATGACAAAGCCAAAGTTGTCAAAAAAAAATATTGTGTTTAATTCTTTAAAAACTTTTTAATATCATGAAAAAAAAAAAAAAACGGCCAAAATCAATGTCTGTAACTAATTATAACATTTTCGCATAGATGAAAAATGACAAGATCTTTTATTTAAAGATTTAACAATGTAAAATTTCATAATGTCCCAACCAGATAAAAATTTGACCAATTCCCTTTTGGCCAGTATTGGTTAAAAGAAAAAAAAAAGGAAAGGAGGGGACTTTTTTCAAAACACTCGAATATATATATATATATTGTTTATTTAAATCAGGATTTTTACCCTATATTTTATTTCCTAATACATATTGTACCATCCATACTTGTTTATAAAAATGAACATCATTGTTTATTGTATAAGTATTATAAATTCATTTCAAAATATTCAAATTAAATAATTATAATCAGTTATGTAGATAATTGAATTTCATTTGTAAAATATTTTTAGCAATAGCTCTGTATTATTTTCAGAGAATAAACTGTTCTATACAATGAACCATAGATATCTTGAAAATATTATCAAGCATCCTTTGGTTGATAAAGAATAAAACATTTGTTTAAAAAATATGTTCTTAGTGGGGAATATTGATAAAAAGTAATTTATTAAAATAGCTTTCAAATATGTGCTATGTGGTTATTATATTATATCATATAATATCAGAAGTAAAAACATTTTTTTACAACTTTTTACATTGATTTATTTATGTTATTTTGATGAAAACTTATTGCATATTAAATTAATTAATAAAAACATCAAAAGATTTGGAAATATAATACATCTTTTTAGAAATAAGAGACTTCTCCTGCCATCACCTCTTAAAAAAACATAAAACCCGAAAAAACCCAATAAAGCCCCAAAAAACCCAATAAAGCCCAAAAAACCCACCTGGGTCGGGTTTTTTTTATAAAAAAACCCGGGTTTTTTTGCAACCCTGTCAGTCCATTTTTTCGTCCGTCTTTACAATCTATACTACAAAAAATATTTATTAATAATTTACAGGGCCACTCAAAAATATTCCCCTACATAATGGTATACGAGGATATATTATTTGGGACGTGTTTTAATTATATTCAACTATTTCACATTTTATGAATATGGTATACGTTGCTGAGGTGTAATACAAGTTGTATGTCCATGTATATTTACAAGAGCACACACACACAAAAAAAAAGACACTAATTATATCCGAAGTACTGTCTACTATAACAGCAAGATCTGAATATTTTTAAAACTTCGTTATCGTACGAACGCACCCCATTTGCTACACTTCACGTGCAATTTCCAACTTGTTTTATTATTCTTATTTAAGGGTGTATTTAAATCAAAAAGGGCAACTTTGTGACACATGCTTTAATTTATTTTTATTCAGAAATGCGTTAAAATAGCAAGTGTTATTCAGAAACTGTCTAAATGCACTTAATTTTCTGTTTTTGTAAAAACACAATACATCTTTCATAACAAGCCTTCAAAGTTGACGTTTTTGAACACATTTCCCGACGAAAGCAGAAAAACCAGTCTAAAAGCAGGAGAAAAACGGGTGATCATGTGATTGGAATAGCTTAGAACTGGATAGATAATTTAACTATCATAAAATGGAAAAATAAGTTCGATTCAAAATCGATTCCATTGTCAAGCATTCTAATTTTATATATTTCCGTTTTAAAAAATGAGTTTGTAAATGTGTCACAACGTTTTGCGTTTGTTGAGCGGAGCAGTTGAAACCACCCTTAAAAAACGCACAAAATAGGCAAGTGGGTAAACGGAAAAAAAAAGTGACTGGAAAAAAAAAATTTAAAAATTTATCGGAAAAAATGACATAAACTACAAAAGCGGAAAAAAGTGACAAGGAATTGATTTTAGGGATTCATTGGTTAAGTATATAGGGGGGATCAGGGGAAGGCTCTTAATTTAGGTAAATGTGTTTTTCATGCTGAATTAACTGTTTTGGTTCAATTTTTGAACATAAGATTACCACCCTTAATTAGATATAAGGGGTTTTATGCAGAATTATACAATGTGTGTCATTTTTTTGGTATAGGTTCTTTCTGATAAGGGTTATATATAGTATTTAATGCCTGAAGAGTTTTAGGAATTTAATGGTTAAGAAAAAGGGGGACGGGGGAAACCTCTCTTAAATTAAATTAATAGTTTTTTGTGCAGAGTTATCCGATTTGTTTGGAATTTTAGATTTTTAGCCCTCAAATTAGAATAATCGGTTTTTATCCAGAATTATCCGATATATTTCAAATTTTAAATATAGGTTCTTTCTGATAACGTAAATTTTTGAATAGTTTTAGGGGTTTAATGGCTAAATATAAAGGGGGAGACGGGGAATAATACATCTTACGTTAAATGCCTTTTTACGCAGAATTATCCGATTTACCTCGAATTTTAGACATAGATTCATTATGATAAGACGTATTTCTGATTAGTTATGGGGGTTTTTTTGCTTATTAAAAAGAAGAGGGGGCAAGCAATTATTTCCCCCCTCAAATTAGATAAGTCGGTTTTTATTTAGAAATATCGGATGTATTTCAAATTTTAAATATAGGTTCTTTCTGATAAAGTAAATCCTTGAATAGTTTCAAAGGCCTAATGGCTAAGTATAGAGGAAGAAACAGAGGATAACCCCCCTTAAATTAAATAAATGGCTTTTTACGCAGAATTATCTGATTTGCTACAAATTTTGGATGTACGTTCATTATGCTAAGGCGTATCCTTAATTTGTTATGAGATTCTTTTGCTAAGTATAGATGGGGGAACGGGTGATTATTGAAAGAAGCTTGCTTTCCCCATTTGACAGAGGGGGATGTCCGGTACATATCGCGGGCGGCTAGCATCTTAAGAAATTTGACGATTAAGGATTTCTCGGTAAAGGTTTGCTGCAAAAATGCCCAAGTAAAATAAAAAAGTGAGTTGAATGCAACTGAACGCAAATAACAAATAAAAAGAAATTTTCTTTTTTTTTTTTAATTTAATGATTGAAAACAATTATGCCAGAAAACGTAACACATTTTACCTTTTTCCTTATAATTATTGATAACAATTCATTTTGCATTTAAAACTGGTTTATTTATTTTATTTTATTTTTTATTTGTGAAAAAAGTAATATGCTAAATCATTTGTTGTAATTGTCATTTTAATTTCCGCTGAATATTTATTATTTAAAACTGGATTTTTACTAATTAATGTCCCATATTACACATCACAAAATATAATATAAAATATTTAAAAAAATGTATGTTAAAAAATTTGGTACTACTCTGTTATCCCATCGACCAATTTCGTCAAATTATACAAATCACCAAACTAATAACCAAATTATACAAAATGACATAATTTTTATTTTAAATAACGAAAAAACAAATAATTAGAAGAATATTAATAAAAATTCAAATAAAAAAAAAATAAAAATCAATGACATTTAAAACACGTTAACCATATTTAATGTCATTGAATGTGACATTCACGATCACCCATTATTGGCATTTAATCTTACAGTTTGGCGATATTTTTTTGGTCGACCGGATAACCTAGTAGTACCGAAAATTTTAATGTCCTATGTAGTTCCTATGTCCTATATCCTATGTTATGCTCCTACGTAGTTGTAATGTCTTTTTATTTATTTTTTTATTAATTGATCTACAGTTTTAATAAAGAACTTGAGGAACAAAAAATGTGTTATTGATGAACTTAACAAATAAAGTAACTGAATAAAGAGAAACTGAGGGCACGACACCACAATACTATATATAAGCCTTATCAGAAAGAATCTATATCCAAAATTTGACACACGTTAGAAAATTCTACTTAAAACCCATTCATCTTATTTAGGATGGAGGGGGGTGGGGTAATCATCCGTTCCCAAAACTAATCAAACTTTGTTTGTCCAATATTTATGAGCATTTAAAATTTTCCCCTCTGTTCACAGTTAAATTTTTGCTAGTTAACCGATCCCAATGTTTCCGATTATGGGCTTCAAATTTAAGTTAAAGCCTAAACTTTAGAATAATTTCAACCACATGCACAAAATAACGGAAAAAAGTAGTTGTTCGTTACTCTAAAGTCTAAAGCGCCCTCTATCGATAATTTTTGAAAGTAACCTTTAAAATTTTTTCCTAAAGAAATCTTAATATAAAGAATAATTTTAGTGAAAACCGCAAACGAATCGACCCTTTTTTCCGTTTTCTATCATCGTTTAAAGTTTTGGACCCTAAACTTTAATGTCCCCTAGCTCCTACAGAAGACGTTTGCGACCCATAGTTTCCTATTCAATAATGTTCGTCTTCATGTGTACTATCATCCCTCAAAGTTTGTCGGTCTGGTAGCGAAACACCCTGTATAAAAGTAAAGGTCATGCTTACTAACAAACTTTTGTTAATCGACTTACTATGATTTTGCTTCAACAATCATTGCAGGAATATTTGGCAGAGCCAAATCCTATCACACAAAAGTTATTTTTAGGTGTCTTATTAACTTTATGATCATAATTAGAGTAGAACTGAACCCAAGAATGTGGATTAAACTTGAATATTATTCTTTAAGATTTTGTTGATCAGTATGTCGCTAGAGATGCTACAGTTAGGAAAGATATTGGATTTTCACTGAAAGCGTAGCAGGAGATTCTGATATTACTATTTTTGGGCTTTCTACTTAAAATTTAAAAACAGGACCGCTATAAGATCACTTGTGTATTTGTCTGTCAATCTGTCACAGTTGTTTTTCTCATAAACTTGAAACGTGGAAAGTTCAATTTTTGTACAAGTGATAAAGACCCACATCTTGTAGATTATATACCATTCACAAATACATTTAAGGAAAATGAAGAAACACTAAATAACTTATTTATAAGTAAAAATCCTTTTTTTTATATCATGAAAGCTCTCATAATGGCAAATTAGAAACACATTGTTTTAAATTTAGGTACAGTATAACTTTTTTAATCCGGAATTTTGGCGATTACGCCGAGTCCGAATTATAGAAAATTCCGAATTACAGAAGTTTTGTAGCTAAAATGCATGAAGATTAATGATGATACTAATATCCCTTATTAGTATGGGAATACAAAAATGTAACAAACTGTATAACTGAAAACAATAAGAAAAATCAATTCAAAATGCTCAAAAATTTCTTTAAAAAAAGAATTATGTATATTTAAAGCAATGTCACTACCTGTCGTAAATTTCAAAAACAACAGACTTAGGATTTAAAAAAATTTCAATTTCTGATTTATGAATACTTAATAAATAATGAATATAACAAAAACAATAGACTTGTCTTGAAAAACTAAAATCTAAAGTTAAAAAAAATTACAGCGAGAAATTTAAGTCTTACAATTATAATTTAAAAATCAACTTTATAATTACAGTAATATATTTAAAACGCTAATAATATAAAAAAAAATAAATTTATAGCAATTATAAATATCAATTAAGTCATAAGTTAATTGCTTAAAAGAAATAACTATAAAAAAGTCTGATTTTGTGATATTTTTGCAACATCTTATTGCTTTTGGGAAAAGAAAAATAAGTGAAATTACTATTAATCATGAATTTTTACAACTTAATAACTAAAAAGACTTCTATATGTAGTTACAAATGTAATTTAGAGAATTCTTGGAGTTTTAAAATTGAAAAAAAAAGTTGTGTTATTATGTAATCTTTCCATTTTTAAGCCATTTTCTGAAATTCATTTACATATTATCTATGGCGCAATCTATTATCTCTAATTCAAAATAAAAACGAATAAACATACTGAAATATCTGGATTACAGAAGTTTCTGGATTATAGATGTCTGGATTAAAGATGTTATGCTGTATTATATTTCCAAAAATATTGTTGAAATTCTAATGCAAGAGTATGTTCCCTCTCTTAGTAATTTCAAATTTACTGTAATAAAAATTATGAAACATTAGGTTAGTAGATATATATTTAATTCTTCCAGGAAAACTACAGTGATTATTACCCTGGAAAACATTGTTTTGTGAAAATGTAATTTTTCTGTTTCTCACAAGTTTCAGCAGTGGTGTTTACATTTCATCATGGACTCAAGTGTACAAGTTTCAACATGTGCAAGTTATCAATAATTAGCCTAGATATTAACATTGAAGACACGGACATAGCATACATAAAGACATGGATGGCACAATTTATGTGTCATAGGTTTTTAAAGCCTAGATAACAACTTTTAATGATATATATGTGCAATACAATGTCCAGGTTAGTTATTAGTAACATATATTTATACAGAATTTTCTGTATGCATGTAATACTCTCACTAGTCTGGGTAACAATTAATAATGAAAATATGGTTCATATTTTTTATACTCCTCCATTATTGCTTTGATAGCTATGCAGGGTTGGCAAGTTTTTGACAGTGTGCGGTTTTATCCGGTTTAAACCATGGTTTAAACCGTCACGGCTAAAACCTCTTGTCAAAAACCTCGTCAGAAACCTCAAATACTACACTGATCTGTAAAATTTCACGTTAAACATCTGTTACAAATATACAATATTATATGCAATATTAAAAATTCACTTTTACTGTATTGTATATTATCATTTCCAGTAAAAAAAAGAAAAAAAATTGTCATAAATCTGAAAATTTGGCCTGCCTCCAAACTTGCTCAACTAGCAATGCTTCTGCTATCAAGCCCTGCTAGCTCAGCACCAATTAAGAGAGTATTTTGTAACTTTGGCTTCATACACTCTAAACTCATAAATCATTTGGGTGTAAATAAACATGCTAAATTGGTTAAGTGCTATAGGATGCTGTATGGTAAAATTGATCCAGATCATTAACAGTACAAAATCATTTTCTTCTATTTGAACATTCTAAAAAACAATGTTTTATTGCAATTAAAGTAATTTAATTTTTTTGTAATTATTAAATTACAGTATAATTAATTATATAAAAAATTACTCAATGTTTCTCTCTTGTTCTTAAAATGTTTAAAGTGCAATACACGTTTTTGACGGTTTAAGCCAGTTTTTGACGGTTTAAACCAGTTTTTGACAGTTTAAACCAGTTTTTGACGGTTGTCATGTCAAAAACCAGTTTCTGACGTCAGAAACCCAACCCTGTAGCTATGTATAAAAAATTATCGCTAAATAATATGACAATGTCATTACATAAAAACAGAAAAAGTCATTTAAAAAATGTTGTGATTCATAATTACATACAACGAATCAATTTCAATATAATGCATAATATGCATGCATATGTATACATATAATAATATGCATACATAAAAATAGATACACAAGTTATTTTTTTTCCTCTTTTCCTCAATATATTGAAAATGTTATTTTGGTACTGTTTGGTTATCCAGGCGCTTTTGTTATATATGTCACCGTGATGCTGCATTTAAAAATGTTTACTACTGTACTATTAAGTGCAATTTTAATATTTTTAGCATACATCTTTTTCTTTCCTCATTTTAAATGGAATTTGGGGCAATCTGAACAAGCATTGGTCCCAATTAATTCAGATTAGCAGGCTTCTAATGTATTTCAATTTTTATTTTTGCAAGGATATATCAGAAAATCTCTTATCAATGATATAAAACACAGGTTCATAATACTTCTTAAATTTACTAACATGTAGACAGTGTAGTATACAAAATATAATTTTTTTAAAATGTCTATTTCTGAATGTAAATAGCTTTTAAATTAATATATGCATACTTACAAACTATACACCAGTTTCAACTGACGTCAGACAAACGTATTTTTTGTTTGTCCCCCAAATTTGGCCGATTGTGATTGGTTAGCTCAAAATACAGGTTATGAACTGTCGATTATGATTGGTTGGTTAAAACTTCGGAGGCATGTGATCACGTGGTTGAAACTGATCCATATTTTGCTTCATAACATACCAATAAGAAAATTGCAATCAGCTGACATACTTTTTTTTCTATAAACTTTAATATATTGATATAAACTAATTAGTACCAACAACTTGGGCCACTTTCTCTTTATTCCTCTGATTTTTTTGCCCCCCCCAGGGGGATACCTTCTTTAGGTATTCACGGGCTTCACAACCCCGGACACCTGAGTGATCTTTCTCTTTTCCTTTTCCTCTTACTCCTCTGGTCTTTCTTTCCTCTTTATTTCACTCTCATTGTGGTTTCCTCTTTCTGAGGTGAGGGCAATTCTGTATGGGCCGATACATCCTGCATATCGACTCATGGAGAATTGTAAACCACCCACGTGTTGGCCGTGCGTGGCGACCCGTGTCCCTGGAAAGGGGGATCCTGGCAGTTGAGGGAAACCAACACACTGCTTTGGCCTCTGCTTCAGGTAGACGGGGGGTGTATATTGGTCCCGTATGTACCAATCGGCTGGTCAGCTGACTTTTGTCACTGGCTTTAGGGATCAAGCGAGCGAGCAATTACTAGTCATCTTGTTAAGGATGGAGACTGACATAGGATTGTCTTGTGACCGTATAGGCCCTTGTTAGCACTGGTGCACGAATGTGCATCCCCTTGTTGGGCTCGGTAGTGGGTGGTGCGACCGGGGTCCGAATTACTTTTTCTCCTACTATGGATGGAAAAATCTCTAATTCAAATAATTTTCTCCCATGTGGAGAGCAACAAATTGTGCAGAATTCATCATTTACACGTTTCTTTGCAATTAAACGCACCGATAGCCTCTCAGATAGTTCTTTCAAGAGAACCTCACCTTTTCTTATCGCAAAAACATTCCAGTCTGTTTTTGGCGACGGTCACACTCTTAAAAAACTGCACTCTGGGGATTTATTGGTTGAGGTTTCTTCAGCCAGTCAATCACAGCTTCTGGTCAATTGCACTACAATAGGCTCTTTTGCTGTTTTTTGTTAAAGCTCATCAAACTCTAAATACTTGTCGCGGTGTAATATCTGAACCAGATCTTTTATACTCCTCAAAAGAAGAGCTTCTCTTAAATTTAAAGGAACAAAATATAATAGATGCACGCCGCATTACTATCCGAAAGAATGGACAAGTTATTCGGACAAAACACATAATACTAACTTTCAATAGCCATAATTTACCATCTAGAATTAAAGCTGGATACCTAAGCTGTCCAGTCCGGCCTTATATCCCTAACCCTTTACGATGTTTCAAAGGCCAGCGTTTTGGTCATACTAACATTAACTGTCGTGGCAATGTTACCTGTCCTCGCTGTGCAGAAGTCGGCCATGATGGTAAGTCGTGTGAAAAACCAGAACGCTGTGCGAATTGCAAAGGTAATCATACGTCATACTCTCGCTCCTGTCCAATTTGGAACCGTGAAAAAGAAATTCTTTCAGTAAAAATGAGTCAAAATCTTTCATACCCAGAAGCTCGAAAACTTGTTGAAACCAGAACCCCATCTATAGGTCTTTCTTATTCTAGTTTACTCAAGCAGCAATCAAAATCTGTGACACATATAAGCACCCAGACAGAATCACCTAATCCACCTAGTACCCCAAAGAAAGAAACACGAGATGTCAGTTGCCCTACTAAATGTTCTGTTAGCCCTAAGTTAGAGCGTTGGTTACCGTCTTCAGAACCTGCTACAATAGTCTATCAACCTATTCAGCCACAAAAACCGAAAAAATCTACTGAACCCCAGACAAGAACTAATGCATCTACATCTAAAAGAAATCCTAATCTCTCTGCATCAAATTGCCAAAAACCTAATACTAGTCAAAAGCCTAAAGCAGTTACACCCAATAAAAATACCGTTAATCTTTCTACTTCTAACCACCAAAAGACCAATTCTACTCAAGCCGTGAAACAAAATCAAAAGACATCTGAAAATAAGACTATTCGAGGTTCTCACCAATGGCAAACAGTCACAAAAAAACAACGGAAATCAAATAATGACCCATCTCTTGCTTACTTGAAAGATCCCAAAAGGCTAAAAAATTATGTGGAAGAGGCTATGGAAGAGTCATATGACTCAAGTGAAGACGAAGGAAACACTGTTCTTGAGGAATGTATACCTAATTGATCTTACCACTTACCATTTTAACTTGAGTTTTTAAATATTGTCAAAAGTATCATTGTTTTTACAATTTTATTAATTCTTGTTATGCATCACTACTTTAGTGTTTGTATGATTTTAACTATTTTTTAAGCTTTTTATTTTATCTTATTGACTAGTTATTGTACTACAATTTTATATATCATCATTTCGCTTTTACCTTTTTACTATGTCTATGTTAGTTTTTTAAATTGAATTTTACATTTTGCATCCTTTAAAGTTTACATTTATTTTTTTCCTCTTTACCTTGTTCTTGGCGCAGCATGTCCCTAAAGGGACCTTATGCCAATAAAATCTATACAACCAACCAACCAACCTCTGATATTTTTGTTATTAAGAAATGTTACATATGATTTTTTAATGTTAAAATTAAGTTGTAAATAATTAATATGAAACAATAAAGCAAACTGTATTGTTTTAAAGAGGCAATTTCTTATTTTTTAACTATCTGTAAAGTTTCAGAACAAAGTAATCCTGCTGTGGATTTCTTTGGTCCATTATTCTAGTTTCATGCAGGTTGTATGCTTTTCATGTGTTGGACATCTGAAACTCGCTTACAGTAGGCTCTGCTGATGTATTAACACTGCAAACTCAATATATATATATATATATATATATATATATATATATATATATATATATATATATATATATATATATATATATATTTATATACATTACATTTAAACAGAATAAACCAATTTGTAAATATGAAAGAACATGTGAAACATTCTTCTTTATGCAATCCTCAGCTACTAGAGGAAAAACAATTAGTGTAACATTTTCCTACAGTAACGTTTAAAAACAATATCACTTGAAATATCTTTTAGGAGATTTTGTTGTATAGAAGGCATTTGTAAGTAATTTGGGCTATTTTGGTGCAAACCAGGCTTGATACAAAGTAGCATCAGAAATTAGCTTTCATGTTAGTTCTATGGAAACATAAACATATTGTGTCAAAATGACAAGATAAAGGAAAAACTATAATCACTCATGGGTTACAGATTTCTAAAGATAATAATTTGACACTTACCTAATTTGTAGTTTTTATCCATATTGTTTCATTATAGAAAATTTAGAGAGTTAGAATCTACACATAAAAACAGTTGTTTATAAACACATCCAGTGTTACCAGTAACAAAAATTTTAATTACCCAAAATTATTTAAATACTGTATAGTATGGTATAAAATATTTTTCAGCGGCAAAAAGCCCAAAATTACCTTGTATTCTAAAAGGTACACACAAATAAAAAACAGACATAAAAATTCCATACCTTGTATTCTTTGTTAAAAGCAAAGAATAAAACTTTTTTTTTCTGTAATGGACCAGAGTAAGCCCGCAAGGACCAAAGTACGATATCGATGATACTCATAAACTTTAAAAGAACAACAAGTAAGAAAAATCATGCGTTAAGCATAGAATATGAAGCACTTTCCAACACTTAATGAAATCTTTAACAAAACTTTGTTATTTAGGGAAATAATAGTATATAGCCAAATATGTATTCCAGTACATTAGAACAGCCCTGTATTTCATATGTCAGTTCATATAATGTGAAAATTTAGCTTAGCAAGAAAATACCCAGTAGCTTGAATTTTTTTTCAGCAATTCATACTATTAGATGGAAACATACTTGGATACTTTTGTTCAGCCCTGTAGTTTACATTGTATCTTTATTACATGTCAGCATTAGGTTAAAATTTATTGTAAACTAAAACACTTTTAAAACAACTGAAATCACATTCTCATAAATGATCATTTATAGGTGTCCATGTACCGAATTCTTTACGTGGCCCTGTATATCCCTTTATCCATATTCTGCAAACGTTTCTCCGTAAATTGAATGCAGCTCAGCGTAAAAATACATAGCTTATTTAAGAACCACGTTTAGCTAATTTACGCTCATATTCAGTAACGTTGGTGAGCTCTTTTGGGTAGCCCTGTATATCAACTATAACATTTATACACACCATATAATGTGCATATATTTAGCGAAATATAAACGCGAGTATCATAATTAAAATGCATTTCATCCCTCCATCAGCCATCATCGGACACATATACGGTACTTCGGAAAGAATATACTATTTGAAATCTTTTGTATGGCCCTGTAAATGCTATGTACTTCATATTACGCAAGACAGTAGCGTATAATTTATATTAAGCTTCTGTGACATATATGAATTTTATTATACATGAAAAAGCTTAATATATTTAAAATATGTCACACACAATTCCTCCTTTTACCATTATCTAACTGAATTCTTTTGTGTGGCTCTGTAAATGAATAATAGCTACATTTTCACCTTATATTTTATATAATGCTTATTTTAATATGTTTGACAGGGTATAACATCTTTAAAATTCCTTTGAAACGATTTTTCTCCATGGGCCGCAATGTAATGGAAAACTTTTGATTCGCCCTGTAGATAAACTAATCATAATAGAAACTTCATTTTCGATAGGACTTGTGCTAGGGTAAACGTCAATAAAGTCCTAAAATTTCATGGCAATCCGAGTATATTAACGATTTTTCCCCATAGGCCGTAATGGAATGGGAAATTTTGATTCGCCCTGTAAATAAACTAATCATGGTAGATACTTCATTTTCAATAGGGTTCGTGCTAGGATAAACCTCAATAACGTATAAAAATTTCATAGCAATTCGAGTATATTTACGGGAGTTAGAGCGCGGATAGTCGGACAGACGGCCAGACAAACCGAATGCATAAGCACTTTTCAACTCTGTTGGAAAGTGCTAATAAAAAATGTAACTTTTCAGTGAAAAAAAAATCTATAAAATCATGAACTACAGAACTTCCCAAAAGATTCAAAGAATTTTTTAACGAAGACTTTGTTTTTTTTTCTTTTCTTTTTTTATAATTTGCAAATTTTGGTATACAGTTTTCAATATATTCTATCACTGTCTGTGGTCTGCTCATCTGTTGTGCAGTTTGAGAGATAATACCACCTTTCTCCAAAATTTAAACATTCTTTTCTTATAGTTTACAGTATTTTTTTATTGAAAATATTCACATAGTTTGATTTGTTCTTGTCTTTTGACAGACTCAAGGAAAAAAAGTGAAACAGGTTATCATCTTTATTTAGCTGTTGCGTTAAAAGTTATACGGTTTTAATTAAAATCTGCACAAAATACACAAATTTTGTGTTTGGATGTTTTTTATCATTTAATTTTCGATATAAGTAAAATGTAAATGGAATAATTGAACTTATTAAATCATTTGCAATGGGAACTTTTCATTAATTTCCATGATGTATTTCATGTATTTTTCTCTAGTGTAATATTACAGCACATTTATCGATTATAAATATACAAGGCAAGTAATACATGTGCACTATGCTAATTTGTTATATGTTACATTAAATTGAGTAAATTGACATTTTATTTATTATTTCATTGAAAAGGAAATTTACTTCTGATTATATAATGATTTCTATTTAAATGTTTTTGTGCATTTTTCCTTTTCATATCCCCTTTATTAATTGCAGGTTATTAGAACAAAGTTTAAAAGGAATTATCTGTGAAAATGTCATTATTTTATTGCTGATGGAATATTAACATAAAAATGAGGGAATATTGACATAAGATATTTGAGAGCAGCCTGTTTCTTGTAATGCTTCGAAATCACTAGAATAAATTAGTTATTCTAAATCCTTTTCTTTACTTTCAAATTAAATTTTTAAATATTTCTCTTAAACAGGCATTTTTTATGCTGCGTTTGTACGTGTTCCATGTTAATTGCAATATAACTATTTGAAATACTCCTCTGTATACGATTTTTATCAAACATACAGAAGGATTTATTGATTGATTAGTTTTGGAATAAAATATGCTATTTGAGTGATTTTTCTTTCCTGTCTGATATTCAATCATGACGAGTAAACTCTCTAAAGATTCTATTACGATTCGTTTTGATGTTTTCTCTTTACATATTTTATCATCTAGTTTGCATGGATCTTTGAATATATTGCCATGTGAGCTGTGTTTTGAAATTGGATAACAAAGTGTATTTTGATTTACATATTTACATCATGATTTATATCAATCATATATTTTTTAAAAGATATAAAAAAATCTAATAAATTATTAAACTATTACCATGTAATATAATTTGAACTAACAATGTAAAGTCCGGTCTTAATAATCTGTTACATTAGATTAAAAAATAATTAATTTTTAATAAATTCTGACTAAAAACATATGTTAAATTACCATTCTCCTTGGGACAAAAATAGTTGGTTTTTGCTAACTGCTTATAAAATTTATCACTGTTTCTATTCATTGCATGAAGTTTTTGAATTTTTTACTTGGATTAACTTTATTTTCATCCTTAGATTAACTTTAATTTTCATTTATAAATCACAATAAAATGGTTTATTCATTATTATTTGCTTTATTTATCATTTTTAGATATTATGTTTTTTAATAACAAATTATTTGTTTTATAAAAGAAGCTATTTAGTTTATTTGTTATAACTTTATTCATACTATTTTAATTATTTTATAATTATGAAATGCATATGATACACTATCAATTCTGCAAGAATCTAATAATGAAGTTTACATTGTAACTCTTTATAATGTGTTTGAAAATTTTATTTCAGTTCAGTTTTTCTCATTCATTTTAATTTTTCATGAAGAATCATATAAAGTAGTTAACTTATTGATATTTTTTGCAGATGCATAAAAAAATAAATTTAGATATACATCGGGATGTTCAAAACTCTCTTTAAAGTCCGAAATATGCAACAAAATATTTCTTTAAGAAACGTATTTGGAAAAACTGCTTGTAGTTCACCGCAGAAGAAATCTTTTGTGTGTGAGATATGCCACAAGAGTTTCTCTCATAAGAGTCATTTTAGTGCACACCGGGTAATTCATACTGGGGAGAAACCATTTGTGTGTGGATTATGCAACAGTAAATTTTCTCATAAGAGTAATTTAAGCAGTCATTTATTAATTCATACTGGTGAGAAACCTTTTGTTTGTGAGATATGCAACAAGAAATTCTTAGAAAAGGGGCCGATCCAGTGGCGTGGTCGGTAGCGACGGCTCCTCCCACACCGCTGGACCCTGGTTCGAATCCAGCTAGCGGCATGGATGTCTTGTGTTGTCCCTGTGATGTGTATTAAATGTATGTACTGTATTTCATGTAATAAAGTGTTCTGTATTGGTTTCTGTGTATTAAGGATCATTCGAGGTAACAGCCATTGTAGCTTCTAGACCTCAAAAGCATTGTTCACCCAAACCAAACCCAAACCAAACCTTAGAAAAGGGTTCTTTAAGAAAACATCTGTTTATTCATACTGGTGAGAAACCATTTTTGTGTGGATTATGCAACAGTAAATTTTCTCATAAGAGTAATTTAACCAGTCATTTATTAATTCATACTGGTGAGAAACCTTTTGTATGTGAGGTATGCAACAAAAAATTCTCAGAAAAGAGTTCTTTAAACAAACATCTGTTAATTCATACTGGTGAGAAACCTTTTGTTTGTGAAATATGCAACAAGAAATTCTCTCGTACAAGCACTCTGAATAACCA
This sequence comes from Maratus speculifer, assembly GCA_964019185.1. Lineage (NCBI taxonomy): Eukaryota > Metazoa > Arthropoda > Arachnida > Araneae > Salticidae > Maratus > Maratus speculifer. The sequence continues at coordinate 299,209 of CAXHSM010001557.1, forward strand.
TCTCTTAGTTCATTCTGGTGATAAACCTTTTGTTTGTGAGACATGCAACAAAAAATTCTCACAAAAGAGTTCCTTAAGCAAACATCTGTTAATTCATACTGGCGAGAAACTCTTTGTTTGTGAAATATGCAACAAGAAACTCTCTCGTAAAAGTACTCTGAATAGCCATCTCTTAATTCATTCCGGTGAGAAACCTTTCGTGTGTGAGACATGCAACAAGAATTTTTCTCAAAAGAGTCATTTAAGCAGACACCTTTTAATTCATTCTGGTGAAAAACTTTTTGTGTGTGACATATGCAAGAAGAAATTCTCTCAGAAGCCTCATTTAAGCAGGCACCTCTTAATTTATACTGGTGAAAAAACTTTGGCGTGTGATATAAAACAAGAAATCCTCTAAAATGAATGATTTAAGTGGATAACATTTAAATCATATTTAGTGAGAAACTTTTGGTGTGTGGGTTATCAAACAAACATACCATATTTTAATTCATTTGGCGCATGTTTTGGGCATGCTTTGAGGAGCCATTGCATCAGATGCACTGACGTGGATTAACTTTGTGCTGTTATGGTGTGTTCTAGTAGCGGAAGATGAACGCCATACTGCTTAATCCCACTTTCATACTTCAAACATACATTTGGACAGTATGGTCGCTATGATTGGGAATTTCAAAATATATTTTGTATGATTCAGGTATCATATCTCCTAGTTCTCCTGGAGCATCAAGTGTACTAGATACTTGTACGCATTTCAAACCTAGAACAAAAGCCTGATATTTCCAGATGTACTATTATTCGACAAATGAATCTGTATGTGAAAATTATTACAACGTGTGTGATAAATCATCATATGCCCTACTGCTTTGGATTGAAAGTAAGGGTACAGGTTACAGATACGTGAGATTGCAGCTTTAAAATAATATTAGATTGCAGCGTCTATTATTTAAATCTGTACATACATAACGTTATAAATTTTTTGACAATTTTGGTCTACTTTTCCTGTTTTACGATATCATACGTATCATTCCTGAAACAGCCTTCTCCTCCTAATGATATTGTAATCAATGTCTAAAAATTCTCCACAGATTATGAAATGTATTTATTATTCAAACATTGATTTAAAGGAAGAGAATTCAATTAAATATCTTTACATACTTTGCTGAATTATTTAAAGTGAAAAAGTAAATACCACTTTCATATCTGAAATAACTTTATATTATTCTATAAAGATTTATTATATACTTTATTATTATACACTTTATATAAAGATTTTTAAGCCAGTAAGATTTTCTAATGGTTGAGAATGTCTAAATAAAAACTTGTGGTAAACACGATTTTGCATAATGAAGTTCTTTGATCAAAAGACTGGCTTTCTTATAAACGTTTAAGATGTAAACTACTTTGTAATGGTGCTCTCTCCAAATGTTATGTTGTCTTATTAATTTTGTATTTTGCAATTAATTCTGGTTGTTATTTCTTGATTTTATTATAGCTCTAGATGCTGTGGTTTCATTAGATAAACATTGCCCACGAGACCCTTAGAAATCCTGATAATTATATTTATTTGCCTACAAACCAAAAAACTATTTCAGAAGTTGCGAAAAATCTTGTGTAATAAGGATAGTTTTGATATCTTAGACTTGTATAAAATTTATGAATTTTCATATACATGAGATTTAATATTTAAGGCTAGTTGTGATTGAAAAAGTTCTATAGACTGCAATGTATCCAAATTTTTTTGGCCCACTCTGTATATAAATTTGTTTATTTTATACTTAAATCACTTTGTATAACTTTAGATGAATAAAAATATTCCTAAACAGTTGAAAACACATCTTTAGCTACTCTAATCCATACATCGTAATGTGTTTGGATGTTGATTGCTTGTCCTATGTGTGATGTATTTATTACTCAGAAGTTATTTAAATATAGATGTTAATGTATTTTAATTATTTCGAGCAGCTCTGCACAGAATACATAAAGATTAGACATTGGGATCTGCAGGGTTGACATAACTTTTTATACTTATTATAATTTTCATAAACTTGTAAACCTATACAGTGGACGCTCCTTGATGCGAACTTGAATGTTCTCAATAATAAGTTCGAATTATCTGATGTTGAGAAAAATATATCTGAAAATACTATCACTAAAGAAAAAAATCCTAGTATGTATGGTATCATAAAATATATTATACTATGCTTTTTAAAATTAAACATTTTAAAAAGCAATAGGGATTTACCTTAGTCGTAAAATGAAATAGAAGGCACACATTAGAAATTAAACTTTAATTAAAAATATGAATTACACTTAAGAAAACTGTAAACTGGATGTTTGGATTTATTTATTATGACATACCTTTTTATCCAGCTTCTCAGAACATTTTATTTCATTTTCAGATTCTGAAAGCATTTATTCAGGTGGAATCAAATAGATGGTTGGTGCCACCTGAATAAATGCTTTCGGAATTTTTATAGATTCTATTATGGCTTGATTGATGGGATTTTTAACATTGTCTGTTGTATACAATAAGGTTTTTGCTTTACATTTTATAGAATAATTTTTAATATGTCATTGTCACTCCGTTTTCAACAGATTTCTACGCCATTATGTACCCTTACATTATGAGAGCATACAACATTACCACGTTTAAATCTAATACAAGGAAAAATTGTACCAATGTCGTCACATTCTTTGATATGATTGTATGCCGTAATTTTCTCTACAATAAAGAAAAAGTTATTTGTTTTAAGAGTCTCTTACGATTGTTTGTTTAAACATTCTAAATGACTCCTTGATCCATTGATTGTAGCTTTGCAGCTGTGTTTAATGGTAAATGTTCAAAAAATATGAAATTCAGTTTTGAAGTTTTATTGTAGCACCTTGTGTTATCCACAAATAAGATAATCATACACTATTGCCTCGAAAACTTATCTTTTCCTTTGAACCAGCAACTGAAGATGTATTGTGTAATCCATGCTTTTGCATTGTATACAACATAAACATAACCACATAACATAATCAATGAACAATGTGTAAGCATAATTAATTGACAGTGTTTTAATTTCCACAAAATTCTGCGGATTTTTGTATTTTCTTTTCACTGATAATTTCAACTTTTTTGAGGCCATCCACAATAGTACAAACTAAAATTATAATCCTCTGTTTAGTTCTTAAGCAAGCTTTCCTTCTAAATGTGATGTCTTGCTTGGAAAGAGTTTATAAAAAGTGCTATTTCGTATAAATTTTAAATATTTTTCGGCAAATAAATAAATAAAAGCCCTTTCGGTGTTCTACCGAAATTTTAGTGGATACGTTTTTGTTTACGGTAGAACTTTTGCCACATACTCTTTGATAAGTAATATTGTCCCAGAGCCGTAGTTAGAAGTGAACGATAGGGGGGAGGAGTCAAGAGAATGTAGGTGGGGTTCCAGGCCATAGCTAAGGGGGCGCTATGGGTGGCTCAGCCCCCCTAAAATATTTCGAGCCCCCCCCCCCTTTGAAACGATTCCAAAGTCACTAAATAAATTTCTGTTTCGAAAATTCAAATGAAATTTCGTTCAAAATTTAATTTATTTTTGAGACCCTTTCAATTTTGCAGAAATGCTAAATTGTACCTAAAATAAGTGTTTAAATACTCCCTCATCTTATTTCTACTCATAAAACCAACATGATGTTTAATTTTGCTCCAAGATATACACTCAAAATTTTCACCATCCTGCACTTTTCTTAGCATAAAATGAAATTATTACCACAGTTTAATAAGAAATATAGTATCTACAATGTAAATATGCACTACTTTATCTTTCTGCGTCAGAGAGAGAGAAAAAAAATGATGACCTCCCCCCTACTATTCACTTCTAGCTAGGGCCCTGTGAGGAAAATAATTTTTTTTTCTAAGCTGTTGTAATAACTTTATTTTATGCTAGGAAATGTATATTATAAAAATATTGAGTGTAAGATGAAGATATAGTATATTATAAAAAGAGTGAGTGTCAGATGTTTTTCAATATAAAGAACAAATGCTTTCAAATTAATTCTGAAAAAAGGAATGTCTAGCTCATAGGTCTTTTCTTATGAACTATGTATAACTAGTGCAAAATTAATCATCATGATAGATTCATATGTACAAATATGACAAGGGGGTGTTGAAACTAGGGTTGCACCGAATAGTGATTTTGGCCGAATGCCGAATATTCGGCCGACAGGTGAACCAAATACCGAGTATTCGGCTAACCGAATTGTAATTGTTGGGCTGAACACCGAATATTCAGTTTTCCAAATACTTTTTTTTTATTTCAAAGTTTAAAGGTATTAAAATGTAACAATTTTACATAAGATTTAGTAAAAGAAACTTACATTTTGATAAACAAGAGCATTAGTAACTGAAAAAAATCTGCCTTGAAATATTTAAGAAGCACAAGTATGAAACTTTTTAATTAATAAAAATTTTAATTTCATGGTTTCTTCTATGAATTGAAACAAACATCATAAAATCAAAGAGAAATAATGAAAAACATGATCGAAGAAAAACTTTACAGTCTCATAATTGTCATTTTTAAATAACTCAAGGCAGATGTTTTTCAATATAAAGAACAAATGCTTTCAAATTAATTCTGAAAAAAGGAAAGTCTAGCTCATAGTTCTTTTCTTATGAATTGTGACATTTTTTACCTTAATCCCATCATACCATATTTTACAGAAATCAAAGCATGTGAATTGAAAGTATGGTATCTTATATATTGTTAAGGGTGTTTTTAAATCAAAAAGGACAACTTTGTGACACATGCTTTAATTTATTTTTGTTCGGAAATGCATGAAAATAGCAGGTGTTTTATTATTCAGAAACTGTCTAATTGCACTCAATTTTTTGTTTTTAAAAAAATACAATAGATTTTTCAAACCAAGCCTTCAAAGTTGATGCTTTTGAGCACATTTCCCGACTAAAGCAGAAAAAACGGTCAAAAATCAGGAGAAAAACGGGTGATTGAATGAACGAAATAGCTTAGAACTCGATAAGTAATTTAATTATCATAAAATGGAAAAATAAGCTTGATTCGAAATCGCTTCCATAGTCAGGTATTTCGATTGTATAACTTTCTGTTAAAAATAAATTTGTAAATGTGCCAAAACATTTTGCGTTTGTTACCCTTAATGCAACAAATGAAAGCACAAGTTTGACCTAGAGTGAAATGAAATACAATATACTTAATGACTCATTAAGTTGATTATGATTGTTATTTCATGAACAAAAATTGTCTGCCTTGATAGCTCTTAATAATTTTTTTTAACGTTTAAGGACTTTTATTTTGGAAAAGCAAGAAACAGATTATTTTCTAAACAAAATTTATGAACTTGTATCTGCAAATCATTTATTCCTAAGGAGAATCCTAATAAATCCCCATTTTATTCCTTCTCATGGTTAATTTTTTTAAGTTATACTTTACAGACAGCAAATAAAAATATAAAAACATTCTATTTTATTTAAATATGGTTTTCTTTCTAATTATTTTTAAAATATTTATAAATTGATAGTTAAAAGTAGAAATTGTAAAAAGTTTTATTAAGTATCGGATTTAGCCGAATACTTTGATATTCGGCCAAACCGAATATTCGACAGGGCGAATAGTTTGATAGTTCGGGGCGATAGTTCGGCCCCGAATATTCGGTGCATCCCTAGTTGAAACACTTATTTTAGATACAATTGAGTTTTTCTACAAAACTGTGAAAGGATATCAAAACTAAATTAGATTTTTGAACAGAATTTCATTTCAATTTTCGAAATCGAAATTCCTTTAGTGACCTTAAAATCTTTTCCAGGGGTGCTCAAAATATTTTAGAGGGGGGGGGTCTGATCCGCCCATAGCGCCCCCTTAGCTATGGCCCTGGTTGTGCCTTTGTTTAAATCGAGAAAGCCATCCATCGCTGCATTTAAAATCTTCAATGTTTATTCGACTTACCAATTTATCAGCAAGCGTTTGGACTTGGAATCTATTTATCGCAAACTTCGCTTCCTGGAACTGTAACAATGGAGTTTTATCTAGATCTCCTTGGGACGCATTTCTCTTGTGTTTTCTTCCGCCAGCAAATTTAGATTTTGTTTCCTTGAATGTGAAAGTGATTCTTTGTTTTTCAAATAAGTTCGCAATGTGTTATTTTCAATCCCATAGTCAGCTGCTAACTTTGTTTTACATTCGCCATTCCCCACTTTCATTAAAATTTTCTATCTTTGTCCCCAAAGTTAGGATTTCGTACTTTGGATGTGCAAAGATCATGAATTTTTACACCACAGACTGAGAGAAGAAAAACTGAAGCTTATGCCTCTTTACAGAGAAAAGAAATCTAGATGATTTTGACTCACAAAATAATAAATTCAGCATGCAATTTCTTTGTTACTTGAGGAAAAAGAAATTTTTTGTTAGTCAGTACAAGATGTTATCTTGTACTGAGTACAGTATTTTAATTTCATTAAGTTACATTTATGGTAGCACCACATATAGTTCTTTCTTTTAAACCCTTATCCCTTCAGACCGTGATGACATGGAAAGTTGTGTGCGTCTCTGTCGTTGAATATTAAATGAGTCGGTACATAACAACAGGCATCAATTTGTTTATTTTTGAAATAGTGTAACATTACCAAAATATACCTTAAAGAATTAACCCCCATATTCCATAACATAACTTGTGAGTTTTCTTTGCAAACAAATATATTCCTCAAATTGAACCAAAAACTTTACAGCTGATTCGGTCTTCCTTACGCATCTTTTCGGTAAAACGAAATCCAATCAGATACTTTTGCAGCAGTAATCACAAAATATTGAGCTATGATTAAAGCATTGACCACTATGCATAAACCATTAATACCACTGTATGTATATTTTCAAGACAAAACAAAAATTGTCCTGTTATTTCTTTCTTCTATATTCAAGAAGAAAGTTTTCGATTAGTGAAAATTTTTTACTTCTGTTTTTTTATAGATTTATGTAATTTTAGAAAGTGCAAAACATGTTTTGAAAGTTTATGGAAAATGTTTGTCTCTTTATATATGACACAAATTTTATGCATTTTTCATGATTTCCATGATTGCTATATCTGAAATTAATGCATAAATTTTTACAATTCAATTCTGTTCGGTTCTGTTAGACAATGATACCAAGAAATGCTGCTTAAGTTCTGCTATAAATGGCTCAACAGGTGGCACTGCTATGCTGCACTTTCACGATTTCTGAAACATTTTTATAACTCAAGAACTAATGCATTGTGTTTCATTAAACATCATAAACTTTCAGATCTTGACATAAATAGATTCTTATTTAGTTAGGGTGTACACCGTCCAACTGCTTTTGGGTCATTCTCCCAAAAGGTTACAGTACAATTCCAGTCCCAAAGCATTTTTCATAATTTGTTATAAATATCTTTGAATTAATTTATATTTTCTATTGATAATGAAAAAAGTTCTAAATTAAGTTTTTGTAATAAAGCAATAAATGCCAAACTCAAAATAAAAATAAAAATAAATAAATAAAATCCTGCTACTAGATCTAATCAATTATTCTTTATGGAAACGATATAATTTCTTAATTCATACCAAAAAAATTTATTCCAATATGTGTAAATTTAAAAAATGCTTCTAAATTAAAAAGATTTTTAATTAAATTTTATTTCTTGCTTTATTTTTTAAAATTCCCAATAACACTCATTTTTTCCTCTTTTTATCAACCCTTTTTTATGAAAGTCTTATTAAATTTATTCCAAAACCATACTTTTCAAAAATGTCATTTATTTTTCTTTTTACTTTGAGTTTGGCATTTATTGCGTATCAATAAATTCATTTCTTTTCTCTTTTGTGTTAAATTATCGTCTGTAGAATATTCGAATTTTGATTTCGATTATAAATTAGTTAATTAATAATCTTTTAAAATAAAAATTATCGTCTGAAAAAGATTCGAGACTGCTATGTTTAACCTCGACGCTAGACATGGAATTCTATTTACATAAAAAATCATAGTTAGTGATTATAGAAAGTGCTGGAAGCTTTTTATTATTGACTTAAGGGGAGAGGCCTAGAAATGGATGGAAGTTTTTATTCCATGTTTCGGGTTTGAACGATTTAAAAGCTAGGACATTTGTTTTTTTAATAGAATGTTGCTTCGGAAGAGGAGAGCATTTTCCCTCTGCATATGATTGCATTTAAACAAATCATTTGGAGCAGCAATTGTGTAATTTAAAGAAGTTTCTACGTTTATTATTTTACTTAATGTTTATTTCGCCACGACTCCTGTGACATAATATGAGGAAACTTGCAAATAATATTATTGGTTCCTTATCACAAAATGTCACATCTATATTTAATATACATTATTGAAAAAAGATTTACTTTACATTTTATATTTTTGAAAACTTTTTTTGCATAAATTGTAATTTGATTTTGTAAAGAAAATCTTCTGAATTTTCAATCTTTAAATTTGGTGATTGTGCATTTTATAATTATTAAATGGCTAGCATTAACCCTATTGAAATTGTTACATTGCTTTTTTTATTCTAATACTTTTGTTGTTTTGCTAATTTAATAAAGCTTTTTTACATTGCTATATAACTAGCGAGTGTTGTAATGAAAAATGGTTGACACATGAAATAAAGTGCCACACAGACCAATTTAGTTACATAGTGATCTTTGATGAAAAACTGCAGCGTATTTTTATGATGTTACACTATTTCAAGCAGAATGAAAGTGATATACATTAATGTGGTTGACTAAGAAATGCTAACTGCAGAACAAGATTTACATATCATTTATAATTTATTTTGTTATCCATACAAAGAGCTATAATTGCTGGAAGTGTGTTTAGAGTGATTTAATTAAAATTTTAAGTGTAATTAAATTTGTATACACTACAGAGTCTGTATAAATTCTGTAGATTCTGATTGGAATGTCTTGCAGTTTTAAAATTTCATATTAAAAGTTTCTAGAGATCAATTTCTGTTAAAAACTTAAAAATTTAAACTACTCTTTTATCGTAAATGAAATTTTAAGAATATTCATATTTTGAAAATTTATTTTGAATTGTAAGTTATGCATTTTTAAACCGAGACCATTTTTTTGAATTTTTGTAGATTGCAATAACTATTTCCTTTGAATGTTCATGTTGTTTACATATCTTTTAATTACATTAAAAATCATCATAACTTATGCATAAAAACTGAAATAGAAGCCGAACTCTAGAAGCCTACAATGCAAAAATCCGAAATAACACTCATCACCAGTTAATTTTTGAATTATGCTTAATAGACTGGATACACTGTAACTTTTAAGAATGAATTTAATAATAATAAATCAAAACTGTAACCACCATAATGCCTAACAGCAACTTCTTCATCGAATGACTTCACATTTGATAAAATTTACCAAAAAATTAAAATTGAGCTTTTGTATTGACAATGTGACACTGCGATTTCTTCTAGAGTGAAAATCTTCTATTATGTATGCAGTTAACACACTGGACATGGTTATCGCCATCATTTATTATTTAAGAAGAAAATAATGAATTTTTTCAATTCTCCATTAATAAAAATGTTGATAGAAGCCATATAATGCCAAATATATAATATTTCTCAATTGAGGAATTTTTGAATGCGAAATTCTGCATTTTCTACATGGAGGACTGGGTTAAGGAAAGCACAATAGTAAACCTACGAGATAACTACTAAAATTGGATTTTTAGGTATTTTCCACCAAAATATGACTTGGCAAGCCGTTGCGAATCGAGATTAAACTAATCCTTGATTTTATCTCGTGAACTCGACGAGGCTATTGTCTTTGTTGCCGCTTCCCGTATTTTTTTTAAAAATCAAACTAAAAATCTTGTAATTAATATGCTTTTTACAAATAGGGTAACATCCCCAGTAATTGGCACTTTAAGAATTTGTCGTTAAACTTACTTAAATTTTCATTACAAAAAAATAAGCTATTTACTTGGAAATATTTTTAAATCAAAGAATGCATATCTGTGCATCTATTTTGCCCACTAAAAGAAAAAAAAATGAAAAAGGATTTTTATACAAATATATTTATAAAAAGTTGCTGAAATCACCAGTAATTGGCACATAGAGCACCAATATATGACACCTTGTGATCCAGTAATTGGCATAAGTTTATATTTAAAAAATCTTTACATTTTGCATTGGGTTTAATCGCTTTAAATTAATTTACTGTAGATGAAGATATCATATTTCAGCTATTTGAGAGTAAGGAATCAGCATATTAGTCTGAAATGTGAACACTTTAAAACAATACAATATACTTACATTAATACCCAGTAATTGTCATGCTGTCCCCAGTAATTGTCATATGACGCTTTAGTGGATTCCAATTACTGATAAAATTTATATTTTCAAATAAAAACAAATGATAAACAAAATTAGTCTATAATTTTAAAAATACTTCTAAAATAAATGGTTTAATCACAAATTCCTTGCGAATTCCTTGTAATTGGAATAGGTGCCAATTACTTGGAACTAGCAAAATTGAAGCACCATTAATTGGCATCTATCATTAATTCAGAAATCCAAATATTTGTGTCGAAAAACTTTTACACAATTAAAGTAACCCTTTTTAACTAAACAAAACTGTTGTCAATTAAAATTTAAAATATATTATAAATCAGATAATAATGAATTGAAAAGCATGCCTTCCTTAAACCAAAGAAGAAGAATTTGCAACAAAAATAGCTAATTTGATACAAGCCATAATTGTTTCTCTTTCCTAGGCTCTATTGTCATCTTGTAAAATAGATCAAAGTTATAATCTTTAACGTAAATGAGCATATAGCTGATATATGGTCTTGAATTTTTAAAAGACTGGATATAAATCTTATTTTAGGACATGTTTGTAAAATGTGCCCATCACTGGTGCATGCCAATTACTGGGGGTGTTACCCTATAATCATAAAATTAAATTTAAGGACTGAATTGAAAGCTGCTCTTTATCCGTTTATATCGGAAATAAAAAAGCAACGGCAATAAAATGTGTGCTTGTTCGAATTGATGATAAAACCATACTTTCAGTTTTGATCTTAAGTATTTTCCTTTAACTTCTATAAAATAAATTAATTTAGGCACACACATACACAAACAAAACAAAATCTTAAGTCAGTTTAAGAATGTCGTTTATTTGCGTGTTTTTTTTATACATATAAAATGAATATTTATACATTTGTAAATCTGCTTTACAAAGTTCCCGAAGTTTATCTACTGTTCTGTGGCGCGCTACTTTCTTCACCCATCGACGATTCATTATCGATCTATTTGCTCTTCTTAAAGAAACCCAACAGTCCAGAACTGCTCGGATTCGACCACCATTTGTCGGGTGCAAAATTGCTCTTCTCTGGCTTACTGTTTTCCCAGAAATGTGTCGCTATGACCCACGAACAAGTCACTGCAAAGATGATCACCAGTGCAATCACAAACAGGGACGCGCCAAGAATGATCATCAAGATGATTAATTCGGAAAAACAATTTTTTTACTCTTCTAAACTCGATTCGGTTTATGTTACATTCTCCAACTCCGAAATCATGGGCTGGATGGACGCATCGCGTATAGACCTGACTTGCTTTTCAGCGCTGTAGAAATTGAAGTTGTGTCTTCTGAATTCTAAACTAGGTTTTGATCTGTTATGCTTTTTGGCGCTTTCGTGATTGAAAACAGTTCTTGTGAATCCTAAGCCAGATTTTGTTCTGACTTGCTTTTCAGAATTAGGGAATTCGAAGTTGTTTCTTTTGAATTATAAACGAGGTTTCGATCTGATTTTCGTCGGTGTATAGTCGTTTCTGAAGACTGTTGATTCTGATCTTCTTCCGTGTGCCTTGTTACTTATTCTATTCGCCATATCCGAGCTACGGTGTAACTGCATGACGAAGTTATGGCGATTTTTATGCATGAGGTGGTTTCTTGCACGTCGAGTTCCTGGGTGGTAGTGCTGTTGGGTTCTTATAGTCTTGTTTGTATCTTTCTCACCTAGTTTGAAAAGTTGTGTCCAATATAAGGAATGTTTTAATTAATAACTTAATTAATGCAAGTATTTTTTTAGCGTGTACGAGTAATAATTTCTTTTTCTAACTAAAGAGAAACGTATCTAAATCAAGAGTCGAATCCAGGACCATCATTCGATTTAATTGTCTAATGGTTATTCTCTACCAACCAGACTACATGGGCGACATCCAACCAACGCAAATGAACCAGACAAAGATTTTTGGCAATAAAGTCTGGTTAGCTATATGAGACAACTTAACAGAATGAACTGCAATATACCCCCTTGTGTTAAAATAATAACGTGTAATTACGTATCCATCATGTACTGGAACTACTTAACCTGTGGTTAATCCTTTTCAATTATTTCACATGGCAGACGTGATACTATTGTCGAAATTTTGTCTGAGTTAACTGCGTCGGTCCGGAACCGTCTCAGTTGTTACAGCATTGGTATATTAAATTAGAAATTCCCGACTCGACTTTTGATCTGATCAGTTTTTCAAGCAGTTGGAAAAAATAGAACTCATATGATTTCTCTATTAATGAGTAAGATTGTGTTAAAATAGTAAAATTTTAATTTATACAACATATATCTGTTACTCAAAGTGTTGAAAAGTGTAAGTAAAATTTTAATCCCGATTCAGGTTAAAGAATTTAGAATCTACTTATTATGAAAACGACTACAATGAAGCATTTGATATCAGTCAGTAAGTCAAAGTCAACATATATAGAAAAGGACAGTTGACGTCACAGCTGCCATATTTGCCGATCCCACCGAAGCTAACTTACGGAAGAAAATAGGGGCTTCTGATTGGTTGAATAAATTAAAGAGCAATCGTTGGTTGGAAATAAATTGTTCTGAAAGCGTCTGTACGTATTAGGAGTATATATGAATATATCATGCTAAAATAATAATAATAATAAAAAGGAATGACAATTAAAAAAATATATATAATAAAAGTACTTGTAAATATCGTGTAATTGACGCCATGAAAAGGAAATGTTATTGTTGTTTGTAAAAAAATTGTTAAGAACGTTGATGTACATTTTAGGGGCAAATATGTGCATATCATGTCAAAATAATAAAAAGAAATTGTTATTATTTTAACATGATTATTATTATTATCCAAATTATTTTTACTCTAACTATTTTTATTATTTTCTAAAAGTAATAGAGAACAATGGAGAAATACCAAGATTAACTTCTTTAATTATAAATTCCAGAAAATATTTCTTTATCAATAAATATTTAAAATGAGAAGGAAAATTTTCAAAATTTTCTCTCAAATGATTTTCAAACAAAAATTGATGATTAAATAAACATAAACTCAAAAAAAGCAAAACTCAAAGCAAAATGTTCTTTAAATTATTCAACCATTTAGAAGCCCGTATTTTCTACAATATGCTAGCTTCGGTGGGATCTGCAAAAATGCTCACGGCTGGAAAAATTATGGCTGGCATATTCTCAGTCTTTATAAGAAAAGCATGTTTAAAACATTTCCGTCAACCAGTCTAGTATATTTTTGCTTCAGTGAGTATTGCAAGAATCATCATAGAGACATTTATTAATTATATTACTGTGCTGTTAATTGTAGACCAATCAGATCGCTCGAGTTCTTTTGTATAGTAGGAGTTTAAAGACTGATAGAAAATTATTGTGGATCCATAATAATTTTACCCCCAATGGCGTCACCTGATTTTTTGTTATATTTCTTATTGTACAAAAGACCACAAGTAATCCTGATTGGTGATATCAATAAGTCTATTAATTTCTGATTGCTCGACAATTAACATCACTGTGATACGATATGTCCACGTCACCATGATGATTTCCGCAATCATAGATAAAAGGAAAATTTATTAGCAATTTTTATTAACGGGAATGCTTTATTAAAATGCCCTTTTATTTATTGATATCAAGTTGAATTTCTCTATCAAATATATCAGTCAAAAAAAGTCAGTTTATAGTAAATATTTGAAGAATTGATTTTGCACGAGTTTAAGAAATTAGACTGAAAAAAGTTTGTACATATTCCGAATTTTGAAAAGCATTATTTTCGAGTAGTAATTTCTGCCTTATTTAATTGTAGAATATATAAAATAAAGATTACTGTTCTGAAATAACGGCACTGAAAATCCGGAACACAATCATTCCTGGTAAAAGTATACAACAGAAGATGAGTAGTTTCGTTTCAACAGTGAGTGTATTAAAAAGTGACACGAGTCATGTTGAAGCTGATCTTCCAGAAATCCAGATTACAAATTAGATTGCATGAACTTAAATGCATCTAGTAATTTTGGCATGATGTGAACTTTGGCGTATTGAAGCATTATTTCCAGACCAGTATTGCCAAAAATATTATCATTAGGGTTTTGATACTAAAATTAATCATGTAAAAATATCCAATTATTATTTATCCATTATCAGAGATTCCATAAAAATCCCATGCAAAAAAATATCAAGTGTGTAACGATGCCCTACCGTATAATATAATCGTTTAACATCCTGAAAATAAATCCAGATGATTTGAGAAAATGACGTATTAAAATTTATGGTACAACAGATAAATATTTCTTTTTAGCGTTCATCTAAAACACTACGAATCAATCCTCGCAATTAAAATGAAAAGTGACGAATGAACATAGAGTGGAATAATAAAGTAAATAGATTACAATTGTTAATAATATATGTCTATTCTTTCTTTCAACTATAATAATTATAGTGTCGTTCATTTTCAGAACTGAATCATGTATTTGTATTTATAAAGAAAAATATTCTCTGAGGAAGAGACTGACTAAAGGCTTTAAAATACTAAGATGTTTTGAAATAAAATTAACTATTAACATCTATATTTGACTATTTTAATCGCCTTTTAAGTAAACCTGAACATTTTAAAGTTCATATTATATTTTTTGTGTAAAATTAATCAGATAGAATTGTACTGTCTAGAATTATGGCTGACTTCAGTACAGGCTTAAAAAGGTCTCGAATGTTTCTCCCGCTTTAAAAGGAAATTCATATCAAGTGATTTCCTTCTTCATCCAAAAAAATCTCTTATGTATTCCTTCTCTTCTTTACGATGTGTTTCTAGTCGGATTCTGCCAGCGAAGATCAAGTGATCTGAACATTATGAACTCAGTCTTAAGGCCTCACACTAGTCACTGAAAAAATATCCGGAGGATAATGTGTCTACGGTGTCTACTAATAAGTGTATGGAGCATTCTTTTCAAATATCTCTCTCAAATTTTAAAATTTTTACGTGAATTTTTTTCCATAGCTTAGCTGAGGACGATCTACAACCGGGATGTTTTTTACTTTTTCAATTTTGGTTTCAGATTTACTAAGAAAAATTACTTTAACTTTCGAAACCAGTTAGAACCGGATCTGAAATTGAAACTATCATAATATAAAAAATATATGACCCGAATTGAGAAAGTAAAAACTAACCCTGTTGTAAATCATCCTCAACAATCCTATGCAAAACAACATGTAAAAATATTAATATTTGAGCGAGATATTTGAAAAGAACTATCCCATAGACTTGACATTATCATGTGGGTCTTTTTCAATGACTAGTGTTGCTCTTAAGTAACCACTCTAAGAAACCTTTTTTTTTCAGTCGGTATTGGCGTTGACTGTACTAGACTAGAAGCTATTATTTGAAATGCTTTTTTCAATAGATTTTTACTTTCTATTATATACAGTGTACAGTAGAACATACACATAGAAAGAAAGTATTAGAATCGTGAAAATTTTAGGCTTCTTTTTTGATGAATTTATAAATTTTGGAATGCTTTTAACATGGTGTGATTATTTTTAAAAATGCCATTCTGTCTATATGTTTGTGTAGCACATATTTTCTGGTTGTTCCCTCACGACATTAAATTTTTGAATATTTTTAAGCTTCGTATTCTTTGACGTCAATAACTTTGCGCGCAAGATAGTTGAGATATCTGTTGTTGTATTTTACTCCAATGGACGCTGATATTTGTGATTCATTTCGCGAACTTTTGAAATCTTTAAAAGATCTGGATTCCATTCCCAGACGAGGTATTTTTTCCGCTCAGTTGAAAGAAATTCAATTCATATGATATCATATTCATTCAGGGCCCGACTTAGACAGTGGGGACCCTGGGGCAAAAACTTTTAGAGGGGGCCCCCCTCTTTTATCTTAAAATTTTCGTAAATTATACTCAAGTGACTAAAACTGAAATTCATAACTATTGTATGTGTATATAAATTTCGTACCAAGTACTATTCATTCAATATACATAAAAGCAGAAGAAAGACAAGTTTAAGAAATAATAGAATAGAGGAATATGAGAATAAAAGTGAAGCCTTAAGGAGGCTTTGGGTATGGAAACAGAGGGGATAGGAGAAGAAAGACCCTTAAAGTTGAAAAAAAAGAATTTTGGTCACTTTTGACCATTTTTTATCGTTTGACACTCCTTTAACGAAAAACTTATCTGTCCTTGGGGGGAGGGGATCTTAAGCCGGGGGGCCCGGGCAACTGCCCCGTTTGCCCCTGCCTTAGCCAAACCCTGTATTCATTCATATGATCCAAAAGCCGACAGCACAAAAATCTAATGTATCGAGCACAAGAAAAAATATCTTTATTTTATGGAAAAGTATTAATAGGGTACCCTAATGATCCATGTCTGCCGGAAGTGAAGAGGCGCATAAGTTAAAATTTAATACCACCAGTGATTTACTAGCAGCTCTTATCACTGTGCTTGCCTTACAATCCTTTCATACCTTTGATTACAATCAATTTGTTTGCCGTACATGGCAAATACATTAACCTACAAGTAAACCACTGATGGTATTAATTTTTGGCTTAAGCCAAACGTCACTTCCGGCAGACATGGATCATGAGATTCCTCTATTACTATTCTTCCACAAAAAAAAGTTTTTTTTGTGCAGGTGTTTTTGCTGTCGGCCGTTGGACTATGATAACTTTAACAATTAGTTTAATTCTGTTAAGAGTAATAATTCACTAAAATTGGGTCTGAAGGTGATTTTCAGCAAGACATCACCTAGCATCAGTTTAATATGCTAATTGAGTTAAACTAAATTTGGAATTTCAGCCGTTAACTCAATAAGGTGGCTGTTTATGCAGCAGCTGCATAGTCCATTAGACTGAACTCGGTCCCGGGATTGAATTTCAGGGGTTGACTCGGACCGATCAGTACCGAGCTACGTCAGTGCGCTTGCTAGTTAACGAATAAATTCACCTAGATTTCAGTTTCTGAAGTTATCAGAGGAGGTTTATAGAACTTAATTATGTTTCAATATAAGGATGTTTATCTCTGCGAAAATTAATCAGGTGATCGGTTAATAAATTAGTAGCGTAAATGCACGTTAGAAACGAAACTGAACAAAAGACTACAGCAGTAATTCTTCTTTCCGATTTCAAAATATATTCTATAGACAGCAAGTTTGTTAATTTTATTTTATGAAATTGAGGTTAAAAAGTAAATGTGGACTTTTACTTTTTTGTACGTTTTTCATGCATGCTATTTGTATGCGAAAAATTTGTTGGAATCATTTAAACAAACTAAGACAATTAAATAATTAAGAAGTTGAAAAGATTGATTTGCTCTGTTGAGAAATTGCAACAGTATGATATTCTTGAATGTTACGATGTGTCACAGTGATGTATTTAGAGGGATATGAGTGGTAAAATACCCATCTTCCGGAGAAAAATATCTGAATTCAACAATTGCATCATGTTAGTTCAAACAATATTCTATTTCAATAAAATGTATTCGGGATTCGTTCAGCGATTCTCGATTTTTTTGCTTGAGCGCTTCTTGCAGAAGAAATGCAACAAAAAATTCTAACACCACTATTTCCAAAAAAAGCTTCATTATAGATTTCTATTGCAAAAAAATGTACTGCTGCGAAGATTATTGTCCGGAAATTGAATTTCGAAAAGTTTTTGATTCCTTCTTTTTGCCAGCGAAAATCTGTCAATACCAATATACAGTATTAGCTGTATGATAAGTGTAAAAGGTAATATAGTCTGTCTCAAAAGTTTAAGCACTTTGCAAATCTGGTTTTAAATAATAAACGAAGAAAATATTTATGCTAATTTACAATAAATACTCAACATGTAATCAAAATAAAATAAAATAAGCCATTTTGGGTAGTTAGAATAAAAAATATATTTATTTTTATTTGTTTTTTCTTTTTTTCTTGAAGAAACGCTGTCTCAAAAGTTTAAGCACTTTATGCAAATTGTTTTAGAAACACGGGATTGGTATTGTGTAATGACGTTGTATGACATCATTCTGCACTTTTATACAAATATAAAAGGTGGAGAAATTATTTCTTAATGTTTTAAACATGACAAAGGGTAAAGAATTCACGAAATGTGAGATTTTGAAAGATTTTAAACTGAAATCTCAAAATGAAACTGTTTCTGAAATTGTAAAAGCTTTAAATTGATGAAAGCTATGTATATATCAAGTACTTTCTAGAAATGATAATTTTAAGTGGAAACTAAGATGTAGACGACCACGTATGACGACTGTTCAGATTGATCGGAAAATACGGAGATTGGTATTTAGACAAAATATGTCGCCATACGGCAAATTAAAAATAATCTCAGAGTACAGATGTCCAAAGACACTGTAAATAGATGTATTAAAGCGTGTGATTACATCATGTAAAAAAATTGGCTCGCAAACCGTCTCTTAAATTACATCACAAACAGGTAAGAATGAACTGAGCTAAAAAACACACGACCTAAGGGTACAAATGGCTTACTGTTTTATTCCGCGATGAGAAAAAGTGGAACTTAGATGGCCCTGATGGTTGGAACGCGTATTGGCATGAGTTACGCAAGAACCGAAGGACATTTTTCAGCAGGTAGCAAGGCGGTAAATCCGTTATGGTTTTGGGGGGGGGGGGGGTATTTGGGACATTTGCCAGTACTCTCTGGCTTTTCTAAAAGAAAGAGAAGATTGAAAAAAGTTTCAAGAGACGCTAAACCATCATTTGCTTTCATTCGGTGACATTTTGGGGGGTTTTTGAATGAACTTTTCTGCAAGACAATGCCTCAATACACGTATCCCATTCTACAAAACTTTGGATTTTTCAGAAAAATGATAAAGTATTTGACTAGCCAGTTTTAAGTCCAGACTTAAGCCCGATAGAGAATGTCTGGAATATTTTAATCCGCCAAGTTTAGGCAATGGAAAGCAGTATGACTCTATTGAAGAACTCCAAAAAGCTATTGAGAAAGCATGGTATTTTTGCCATAAGAAACCCCACAAAAAGTAATAATTTCGACGAATGCACGTTTTTTTCAACTAATCCGAAAACATGGAAAAAAAATTTTTAGTAAAAGTTCTGTAAAAATAATAAATATGGCTGTTTCTGACATTGTACATAAACTTTTGAGACAGTTTTTATATAAATTTTTTTTTGTTGTATTTTTTAAAATTATGCAATTTATTTTTTCTATTTTTGATATCGTTTATTTAAATAATATTGCGAAATATGTAAATAAAAAAATGTTATAAATTCTAACTTTTTATAATTCATTAAAAATCGATATTTTATGCTTGTGCTTAAACTTTTGAGACAGACTATAATCTAATAATTCAAACTTTCTAATTTCAAAGAAAACAAGGAAGAAAAATTCTGATTCAATCATAGATTATAAATTACTTTCCAACACATTCAGAACACTGCAAAAAAACTTCCCTGCTTAAGGAGTTGATATAGGATGTTTAATTGATTACCTCAAAAACTCAATTTCAGCAGTTACCATACATAGTCAACAATTTATCCAAATTTTTGAAGCAACCCTGTATAGGGTATATAGATTTTTATCTACAAACTACATATTTGCAAAAACTGAGTTCAGTTAGAAAATACAAAAAAGGGGGAAAATTCCCCTTTAGCCATTTCCGTTAACAAAGAAAAGGTACATGAATTATTTTTGCAGTCGTATAACGAAATATAGAACCTACAGGGTGTTCTAGAAAGGGTTTCCCAAATTTGAAATGACATAACTTCGAAACAGTGAGAGATAGAAAAGTGAAACAAGTTGAATACTAGACAGATAGGTCTGGAATTTTTTATACATCTATTTGAAAAAATAGTTCCAATATTGGGCACAAGAGGGCGCTGCAATCATAAAGCTTTGTCTTTGAAATAGTTCCTGAAAGGGAGCTGTTTGAACTGAGCTAAAAATCACATTACAATGGATTCGATATGGTTACTTTTTCAGCAACAGCATGACCCAACCTAAAGGTAAAGTTCGAAATCACTTGTTATAGTATTTCTACTGAAATGGATGCACATGCCTCACAGATGAATTGTTTAAGCTGTTCCAACGTTTGGAGATCTTAGAATAAACAGCGTCTTTCAAGTAACCACACAAAAAGAAGTCGCATGGATTGAGATCCGGTGAATATGATGACCAATCCATACCATTACCTGTCACTTTAATTTAATTTAAAGAAATGACTCTCTCACTGAAGTATTCCTCGAGGAACTCAAGTACTATGGTGCGGTCGGGCTTCATCCTGCATAAACCATGAAATCTCTGGTGCATCCTCTAGAACATGAAAAGTTTCAATAAACTGTCCTAAAATTTTAATATATCGAGATACGTTAATCGTTCCCCTCCTGAAAAAGGGCCTAGTGATTCCTTTACTGGACAGTCCTACTCACACTGTAATTTTTGCTGAGTGCAGTGTTTTTGAAAGACACACAAACGGCTTTTCAGTGCTCCATATTCGCCAGTTTTGTTTGTTCACATTTCCCTCTAAATGAAAACGGGCCTCATCGGTGCCCCATGCATGACCAACATCAATTTTATTTTCATCAATCATCTGCAGTAACTCATTTGCAAAAACTTCTCTTTGTTGTAGAGTTGTATTTGTGATCGCTTGATGGCACTGTTATTTTATAGGAAAACAGCTTCAGGCCTTTTCGCATTATACTGCGCTTAATGGTGTTTCACAATTCTGCTTCAGCAGCGCCTTATGGATTTTCGAGGACAACGTTTAACTATTTCTTCGACTGCTTGCACATTTTCAGGTGTTATGCCTGATCGACTGCATCCCACATTTCCGGCTAAATCATCGACCACACTGCCCGTCCATTCAAACTTATTGAATAAATTGCGAATGGTTTCGAGTCTGGACCTTTTTTAACATTAATATTTTTTAAAGTTTCGCTTTGTCAACGTCAGACTTCGATTTAATCGATGGTATTCAAGTACAATAAAAATTCTTTGTTCCAAAGAATATGGCACAATATTCTTGAATTTCGAATTATTCTCTAATTCTGTCCAACTTTTTTACATGTGTCAGCAATGAAACAGAAGCGCGAATGAAATTTCTATACTTCTGAGTACCATTTAAAGCTCCACGTGCTTGTGCTGCCACCTATTATCCAATATTGAAACTATTTTTTCAAATTGAATGCATAACAAATTCTAGACCTATCTAACATTCAACTTGTTTCACATTTTTATCTTTCACTGTTTCGAAGTTATGCCATTTCAAAGTTATGTAGTCCTTTCTGGAACACCCTGTATATAAAATGAATAACATGCAAAAACTAGTCAGATGTGGCAATCCCAAAACTTTCATCCATCTTATGCATTAGATTGGTTTTAAACACGATTATTAAATCGGTAAATTTATTATAATAGATGTAAATATTCCATATTTCATTTTTGGGTGAAAAATTCGTAATCGTTGAGGTTAATTGTGTGAAACAGTCCTCCAGTGCTCGTGTCCGGGATGGCTCAGTTGGAAGAGCATTGGCGGCTTCAGCCAATTCATCCATTGTTCGAATCCTGGCCCGGATTTTTTTCACCCAAAGATGGAAAATTTACGTATAACATCATTATAACATCTTATGCATGAAAATACTTCAAAAGTCAACTGTTATAACATCTTATGCATGTAAATACTTCAAAAGTCGCTACCACAGTGTAAAAATTAAATGACAATCTATACTCATCGTGAGGATTCTAAATGTATGTAATTTCTCGTATTATTTCTTGAAATCGGACTACGTCAATCCCACGTCAGGTTGTCCACTGAGCCGGGTCGACCGTTTGTACCATTTTAGCGGAATTTCTTTTTAAAAACATTCTGAGAAAATATTGCATGTTCTCCCCCCCCCTCCCAAAAGAAAATAAAACAAAAGGAACTTTCTATATTTTAATCACTTATTTCGAAGCAATTTATTAGTGGTTTAGTGGTCAGAGCATTTGACGGCCGTGCAGCAAGTCCAGAATACAACAGCCTATTGGCTAAAGTTCACTCTGACATTTAACCATCCGAGGTTGTTAAAGTGAGTATGAAATTTGCGGCCACCCATAAATGATGTCACACATGGATGGAGGGATGGGGTTCGCGAAGTTGTGACAAGGGGGTGGGAAGGGGTATGGAGAAGTGTGACATCGCAGATTTTGATTAAAATAAAAGCAATAAAAGTCAACAAATTAAATTATTAAATTTGCATTCATAAAGTAACAATAAGATTCAAAACCACTTGTATTAAATTCGATTTTAATTACGAAAGTACTACTGTTTTCAATTTGTTTTCATATTAATATTTTATAATTATTGTATGTCAATTATGTTTTTTGTTGTAAGCTTTAATTTTATAGCATGCAAAAAAGTACACAAATCATATTTATTGTTATGGTCACAAATGTAATTAAAACATAGTTAAAGTTTTAAAATAAAATATGATCTATAACATAGTATTTTGTTACTGAGCTGTAAGCATATATTTATGTAATGTACCGTGACATGTAACAAAAGGGGGAAGGGTTTATGACAACGTGTGACACTTTGTAACAAATGGGAGGGAGAGGGGATCAAAAATACTAAAAAAATGTGTGACATCATTTCTGGACGGACAACTTTGCTTGTGGTCTAAACACCGATAGACCCACGCTAGATGGGCCACTTGTCCGGGACATATGCTGTATAACACCTCGGGCCCAGGTTTAAGAAAACAGGGGATCAATTCAATGGTTTTGTATACCTAGATGATACTTCATGGATCATTAAGAAATAGTTAAGATCCAGTTTAAGATTAACTTAACTAATTAATATTTATAAAATAAATACATATGTATGTGTATATATATATTGTAAAGTAGACTGAAGGACGATGTTGAAGTTTTTTTTTATTTTAAAAGGGTTTTAAAACTTTATTAATGCAAATAATTATGTTATTTAATTAATACAATTTTTTTATTTTGTTACCATATTAATAGAAAAAAGAATTTAAGAAAATTCAAAATTTGTTCCTCATTTTTTTCTTCAAGTAGAAAGTTCAAGTAGAATATGATGAGGTAAGCAAAAGATTTAAACTTATATTACCAACTTTTATTAACATGTAAAAATCACACTAGATTTTTATTCTTTTATGAAAAACAATAAAAATTTAGATCTACAAATTAAGTAATCTAATAAAGACAAGTAATGGTATCGGAGTCAAATGAAAGGTAAATTCTTTCTACGGAATCCTGGTGAAAAAAGCATATTTTAAAAACCCTTTTAGAAGTTTTATTTAACTTTCCAAACTTCATCAGAACTGATATAAATTTTTAAAATAATAATCACTATATAAAACCCTTAACTATTTTTATTTTGAATATTCTTTTCAATATTACACTATAAAAAACAGTTATATTCATGTAAAAGTTTAGAAGAAAGATTTATATAGTAGACTCTCTGAAATCTGCACAGCTTGGGACCAAAGGTTGTGCGGATTTTTGATCATTGCTTTGTTTACATTTTATAAACATCAATTTGAATGTAATTAATAATGCAGTTGAAACTATAATGAATGCTTACAATAGAATAAAATATTAAAATAATTAATAAAGTAAAATAACAAAAATTCAGATAATTTTTTAAAGGTTTAAAATTATCTGAACTAATATATCTGAACGAATTAAAAGCAAAGGTCAAGTTAATAATCAATAATAAATGATTATATATTCATTATCAAGATGAGATGCATTTTTAATTATTCAATGAAATTTATTTCATAATAGCTTACTATTAATTCACATGAAAATCATAACATAAGAAAATTTTATTTCAAGTTTAGCCCGACAAATAACCAAAAAAACTTGATTAATTTATAAATACATTTGGTAAGAAAATTGTGATTACCAATGATATCAGCAATATCTTGGAGCTTTTTAGCAATAAATTTATCCTTCCTTCATAAAAAAACAGGAATTCAGGCATATTAACAAAAATTAAAAAATATATGGAGTTAATATGAAACTAAAAAAGTCAAATTTTGTACTTATAGCTGAATTCAATATTTCATTGTTTACATCTGTTGGCGCAGCATGTCCCACTGAGGACCTTGCGCCATAAAACCCTATCCAACCAACCATTGTTTACATCTGTAAATTATGTGCAGATTTCTGGGACTTAACTGTAAAAAATTCATTGTCAAAAGTTATTCTTAACAAGTCCTTTGACTCAAATATTCTCAATCATAAGGCTAAATTTATAGCCTTATAAATCTATATTTTGTTAAAAAAAGACATAACTTCAATATATTTTCGATAATATAAAGATAAAGCCTAATAAATATAAAATATGCTTTTCTAATATTGATATTAAAAATCCTTACTTGTTGATTTACAAGTTTAAGGAAAAAAAATTGCTTGGTCGTCGTTTCATTTCAGTTACTCTAATTTTTTTAAATGGAATGCTATTTTAATACAAGAGTTTGCCAAAGTTTCTAAATATAAAATTTATAAAAAATGGTTAATTGCAATTAAGAAAATATGGAAGCAAAAAAAAAAAAAAAGATTGCTCTTTTGTATTTTTTATGTATCACATAAATTAGCTCAATAGTATAAAGTAAAACACACTTTTAAGGGAAATTCCTGTTGTATATTTCACACAAAACATTTCTCCCTAGTATGTATTAACTGATGCTTACTTAAACTATACTTCTGAGAGAATTTCTTGTTGCATATCTCGCACACAAAAGGTTTCTCACCAGTGAGAATTAAAAGGTGTTTTCTCAAATTACACTTAAGGGAGAATTTCTTGTTGCATACCTCACAGACAAAAGGTTTTTCCCCAGTATGAATTAACAGATGTGAGCTTAAACTACTCTTCTGAGAAAATTTAATGCTGCATATTTCACATACAAATTGTTTCTTGCCAGTATGAATTAATAGATGCATGTTTAAATTACACTTGTGAGAGAATTTCTTGTTGCATATCTCACAGGCAAAAAGTTTATCACCAGTATGAATTAAAAAATGTTTTCTCAAATTACTCTTAAGGGAGAAATTCTTGTTGCATACCTCACAGACAAAACGTTTCTCACCAGTATGAATTAACAGACGATTTCCTAAAGCAGCCTTTCGTGAGAATTTCTTGTTGCATACTTCACAAACAAAAGATTTCGCACCAGTATGAATTAAAAGGTGTTTGCTTAAATTAGACTTATGAGAGAATTTCTTGTTGCATATCTCACAGACAAAAGGTTTCTCACCAGTATGAATTAAAAGGTGTTTTCTCAAATAACACTTAAGGGAGAATTTCTTGTTGCATACCTCACAGACAAAACGTTTCTCACCAGTATGAATTAACAGATGATTTCCTAAATCAGCCTTTCGTGAGAATTTCTTGTTGCATACTTCACAAACAAAAGATTTCGCACCAGTATGAATTAAAAGGTGTTTGCTTAAATTAGACTTAAGAGAGAACTTCTTGTTGCATATCTCACAGATAAAAGGTTTATCACCAGTGTGAATTAAGTGATGTTTGCTTAAATGATCCTTTCGAGCAAACTTCTTGTTGCATACTTCACACACAAAAGATTTTTCACCAGTGTGAATTAACATATGTTTGTTTAAATCACCCTTTTGTGAGCATTTCTTGTTGCAAACCTCACACACAAACAGTTTTCCATGATTTGAGTCAGAACCTACTTTTCCTAAGCAATCTTGTAAAGAAATATTTTGCTGCATATTTGGCACGTTAAAGACAGTCTTGAGCAGAGTAATCTGCATATACATGCATAGCTTTTTGCGTCTGTAATAAATATAAGCAAAACAATCAATCACATTTTAAGATGCATGAAAAAGAAATTTACAAAAAATAAATGCATTAGAAGTGTTAACTAAATGCAGAAAACTCAACTGAAATAGACTTCCTAATACATGATGCTCACAGAACCAATGGTGTGTCAGAATTATATTCCTATTACATAACGATTTAAACTATAACCACATTAAAAAAATACAGCAAGTAATTGCCACCATAAAATTAAAAAAAACTTACCATGAAGAACATATTATTAATAAAAAATTAGAAATAAATGTTATAAATGGATAATAAATCAAATATTTATGAATAAAACATTTATAAATAGAAAATAAAGCAAACTTAAACAGAAATGTCAATAATTTCATATCATCTATGAAAATAATGATACCTGGTATAAGCAATGTGGATAAAATAATTTATTTTTATGGCAAGGGGAACTATAATATTTAGACGCATTTAGACAATCTTCCTCCAGATTTTAGAAATTTTTAAACTAACATATAATTATTGAGGAAAACATTTTGCATTATTACTGCAATTTACATTGTATAGCAATAAGTTAATCTTTGATAAGTATTTAAAAAATGTTTAATGTTGTTTATAATAAATAAAACAAAATACATTTTTCCATATTTATAGATCTGTCTATGCAAGTGGGATTTTAAACTGATTGAAGAGTACAGTTGAACCTCGAAAATCCGGAACCGTCGGGACCTCGGCGATTCCGGATTTTCGATTTTTCTGGATTTTGGAGGTTTATTAAAAAATCTTTTTTTATGGCTATATAATATCGTAAAATCCCGTTAATCCGCTCTTCCAGATCAAACGCCCCTTCCCCATTTTATAAAGAATTTGAAATTTTCAAAAAATCCCGAGAAAGCGCCCTCCCTCCCGATTCTCAAAGGCGATTGAGAGTGAGACGAACCATTATGAAATGAATGAATCATGAATCTTTGATGAAATGTGCGTTTTTTCAAGATTTTTTAATTGATTTCATGATTGTTTTGGCTTTCTTTTTTTTTTTTTTTTTACAAATTTCTCCGTTTTTTTCTGCATTTTTTCGACAGAATTTACTTTTTTTTTTTTAAACCCAAATTTTTTCAAGTATCAAAATTCATGATTAATTCAACGATTCATTCATTTCATCATGATTCATTGCTGTAAATTTTGTTGAACGCTTTTTAACTTTTTAATTTTTGTAATAATAAAGTCTTTAATTAACGGCAAGTCATTACAATATTAACCAGAATATATCTATAGATATATTTTTTAGTATAGTTATCAGAATTTAACTGCAGTTGATGAAAATTACAGCTATGTCTTATTTTAAAAATTAATAAAACTGAAATCGGAAAAATGTCCGGATTTTAGAGATTTCCGGAATTTGGAGGTCCGGATTTTCGAGGCTCAACTGTATAATTAAACTGATTTAAACTAGAGCTCTTTATCACATAACAGTTTATAGCATTAAAAAAATCCAAATATAGTAGCACATGCAATATTATGTATGCTGTGTTGACACTGATCAATGGAAATAGGGATACATGACCTCATGTTTTTCCATCTTTTAGAGAATAACAGATATTGAGCTTATTCTATAAACGATATATTTTTTTTAATTTTCAAGCAATGTTTTTGAGACTTTCACAAATGTTGCTCTATTTATTGAGCTAACACACATGATGTAAATTATAATCATAATCTACAGTTTGAATGCTTTTTCTACATTAATTTTCACAGAGCTATCCAAGAAATATTAATTTTTTTCGATTTGTTGATGGTCTCATAAGTGGTTTCAGGAAAACATCTTCATGGAAATTTATGACCTGTACTACACTGTTTGTAACCAAGGAGTTTGTATACATACATACATATATATATATATATATATATATATATATATATATACTGTAGACTCCTTCAAATTTGCACAGTTTCGGACAAGAGGTTGTGCAGATTTCTGGTTATTGCTTCTAATTATTTTAAACAGTAATTTGAATGTAATTAAAAATGGAAACGAAACAATAAAGAATGATTATAATATAATAAATATTAAACTAAGTAATTAACTAAAAAAAATAAAAATTTAGATAATTTTTAAACGGTTAAAATATTAAAAGCAAAGGTCAAGTTAATAATCAATAATGTATGATTAAATGTTCATTATAAAGATGAATTGTATTTTTCGTAAATTATTCAATGAAGAAAAGATATAGTATAATAACGATATAATATAGATATAATCAAAAAGATATAGTATTACTAATTCACAACAAAATCCTAAAAAAGGAAGTTTATTTTAAGTTTAGTCAAACTTAACAACCAAAAAAACTTGATTAATATATAAATATATTTGGTCAGGAATTTGTGATTATGAATGATATCAGAAGTATCCTGAGTTTTTCAGAAAAAAAATTGTTCTTTCTTCATGAAAAAACTTGAATTCAGTTATATTAACAAAAATTAAAATGTATATAGAATTGATATAAAACTGAAACAGTCAAATTTTGTTCCTATATCTAAACAGAAAATTTCATTGCTTACATTCGTAAATTATATGTGGATATCAGAGAGTTGCGGATTTTGGGACTGCAGATTTAAGGGAGTCTACTGTATATAAACAAGTCAACATTTAGACGGAGAATGGTTTTGTGTCCTGGGGGTCATGATCGGTGGAAATATATCAAATTTTTTCCGAAGTGCTTTACACCGAACAGCTGCAATGGATAACTTTTCATTATTTGTAATGAAAGCTACCTAAAATGTTAAAAATCATCCCAATTAAATTCATTTATGAATGAAATTATATTTTACAAAACACGTTATTCAATTTAGTGTAACCACAATAATATCTCAGCACTGATGACATGTAATTACTTACCTTTTATTAATAAAAGAAAATTGTGCTACATTTTTACATTCAAAATAAAGCATGTGCATGGAATTAAATGACATTACTGAAGATTTAATAACATTAAATTTAACAGATATCGAAAAAGTAATTGATAAAGCAATTTAAAACAAAGGTTTTTTTTTTAATTTAAATATAGTAGACGCCCTCAAATCTGCATAGCTTTGGACCAGGGGTTGTGCAGATTTTAGAATTTTGCGGATTTCTGGTCAGTGCTTTGTTTACAATTTTTAAAAAGTCATTTGAATGTAACTAACAGTGCAATCTGAACTAAAGTCAATGCTTATAATATAATAAAATATTAAAAAAAGTTATAAACAAAACTAATCAAAATTTAGATAATTTTTTAAATAAGGAAAATATAAAAGCAAAGGTCAAATTAATAACCAATAATGTGTGATTAAATATTAATTATAAAGATGAAATGTATTTTTCATAAATTATGTAATGAAACTTGCTGCATAATGGTACGTTACTAATTCGCATCAAAATCATAAATTAAGAAAATTCTTTTTCATGTCTAGCCAGACTTAACAACCAAAAAAACTTAATGAATACATAAATATGTTTGGTAAGAAGATTGTTATTACCAATGATATCAGCAATACTTTGATTTTTTTTCACAAATGAATTTAATCTTCTTTCATGACAAAAACATCAATTCAGTAATATTAACAAAATTACAAATTAAAATATATACGGAATTGATATAAAACTGAAAAGGTCACATTTTTTCCTATATCTGAATTGAGATTTCCACTGTTTACATCCCTAAATTATGTGCGGATTTTAGAGAGTTGAAGATTTAAGGGAGTCTATTGTATATACATTTTCTAATTATTTCCATATCTTCTAGTAATAGTCATGATTTCAAACCTATCCAAAAAAAATTAAAAAAAAAGGAATTATTACATTAATTTATAATAAACCCAAAGAATTAACTATAATAAAAAAATCCATGTTACTTTCATTAATGTAAGTCTTAAAAGAATTAAACATCTCGCTAAAGTAGCTAAAATACTTTTTTTCAAAGGCTTCAACTATTTGATTTACTGAAAAATTAAACTTTATTAGTATAAAAAATTTAGAAACATACAATCAAAACCAATATTTATGACGAAGTTATCAACTGAGTACTGCATGCCTTATATTATGAAATGAAAAACAAGCAAAATGTTTTCTTACTTTGACATAATCATATAAATTTTTCCCCATGAAATCTAAATCTAACATCGTTTTTATCATCTCAAAATATATATACGCTATTCTCATAACCATACTTACCATTGAAAAACTATTTCAGTGTGCAATTGATTATTAATACATTTTCAAATTTGAAGTTGCATTTGTCATCTAAAACTTGGAATACTAATATTCAAACTATTTATTGACTTGTACCTGTAATCTCAGAAAGTAAAAAAAAATCAGACTTTCTTGTCTTACAGACACATTTATGCTGATAATATTCAGTTTTATAAAACAAAATGAATGTTTTCATTTAATATGACATATTTTTTACTCATTGAAGTATTTTGCCTTGTGTCTCAAACTCAGTATTAGCAAAGTGAAAACGTACTGAATAGTAACATCTTCAGGAAAGAAAGTGTCCAGTTTTTTTAAGTATGATGTCATTTTCTGTTCACATTATTTTAAAAAGTTAATGAGAAAATGGCATTATAAAAGATTTAACCAATAAGTAAAACCTATTATTCCTCTGAAGCAATGGAATTAATCCGATTGATACCATTTTGAAGAAATTTCATAAAAAAAATTTTGTATGATTTTTGTTAGTGACACGGGGATATCATTTCATCTGGACATTTTATATTTAGAGATCTAACATGAAATGACGCTTTTCTTTTAGTCAAGAAGCATTAACTTAAGATTTGTGAATTCAATTACATAAATATTTTGTGGAAAAAAAATGTTTTATAAATTTCTCATTTTTAGATAGATGGTACTAAATCTGATACTTTTTTTAAAATTTCATGAAGTGTATTAAGAAGATTGTTTCCGTTTTCAATTAGTTGATTTTCAATATTGCTTTAATTGAAAAAATAAGTACTTTAAAATGTTGTTTGATTAAAAAGTTTCATAATGAATGCAATATGTTTAAGTTTCTAATTTACATTATGCTTGAAATATTTATTATCAGCAGTAAGTTCATTATTTTGAAAATATTGCAGAGTATATCGAAAATATCACGATATCTAATAACTTTGGTAAGGAACACAGTTTTGGAGGGAATAAACAATATGGATTAGCTATTGATGGACAATAATTAAGAAATTCATTTCTGGTAGATGTATGATATTTTCATACACGAGACAAACACAAAGACAGACTGAGTCTAGCTGCTTTCCTTTTTTGATTTTAATTATTTAACTTGTTTACAGTTAGAAAACAAATATCTTTTACATTTATTTCCCTAAAGGAAAAAGCTTTTTCAAAAATCTAGAATTTCCCAAGCTCACAAATATTGGAGACTCCATCACCATTAATCACCCCCTTCCCACCACCCT
Source organism: Maratus speculifer (assembly GCA_964019185.1). Lineage (NCBI taxonomy): Eukaryota > Metazoa > Arthropoda > Arachnida > Araneae > Salticidae > Maratus > Maratus speculifer. The sequence continues at coordinate 330,749 of CAXHSM010001557.1, forward strand.
GGTGAATGACTCAGGTGGTGATTTTTCTTCCTTCTGATGATTTCTATCACCATTCCTTAATTTGTTGATTGAATTTTAGAATACTCGGTACAGCATAATTAAAAACATACGAAAATTACACATAACACACAGCAAATTATTGCAATTAATTTTAATATTGAAGGTCAGATAATATTCTTTTGCTTTGCAGCAAATAAAATAACAAACGTACATAAATTTTAGGTAATACTTGGTTATTTTGTCGACCAAGAAACTATCGCCAAATTATTAGATTAAGTGCCAATAATGGATGATCGTGAATGTCACATTCAATGACATTAAGTATGATAAAGATGTTTAAAATGTTATTAAGGGATTTTTATTTCAACTTTTTATTTGCATTTTTATTGATATTCTACTAATTATTTGTTTTTTCGTTATTTAAAATAAAACTTACATCAACGTGTATAATTTGGCTATTAGTTTGGCAATTTGTAAAATTTCGGAAAATTGGTCGACGGGATAACCAAGCAGTACCAAATTTTGTATTTATTACAAATTCCTGTTACTTAAAGAAAAAAAAATGTGTGCATAAATTAAATATAAAGCACAAACTATTATAATTATTTTTATAATCAGAAAAATTTAGTTACAATTAAATATATTAATAAATCAAGATTTTATTTTAGTATTATTTTAATATATTTAATCTTGTATTTTTCAAGATCAATACATAATAGAAAACTGTCAATTACATATAAAAAGGAAAAGAAATTTTAAAATTGATAACATACAGTAAAATATATATTTAATCAAATTTTACTTATAATTATGATATGTTAATACAGGGTTGGCAAGTTTTTGACAGTGTACGGTTTTATCTGGTTAAAACCGTGGTTTAAACCATCATGGCTAAAACCTCTTGTCAAAAACCTCGTCAGAAACCTCAAATACTACACTGATCTGTAAAATTTCACATTAAAAATCTGTCACAAATATACAATATTAGATGTAATATTAAAAATTCACTTTTACTGTATTGTATATTATCATTTCTGGAAAAAAAAGGAAAAAAAATTGTCATAAATCTTAAAATTTGGCCTGCCTCCAAACTTGCTCAACTAGCAACGCTTCTGCTATCAAGCCCTGCAAGCTTAGCACCAATTGAGAGAGTATTTTGTAACTTTGGCTTCATACACTCTAAACTCATAAACCATTTGGGTGTAAATAAATGTGCTAAATTGGTTAAGTGCTATAGGATGCTGTGGGGTAAAATTGATCCAGATTATTTACTGTACAAAATCATTTTCTGCTGTTTGAACATTCTAAAAAACAATGTTTTATTGCAATTAAAGTAATTTAATTTTTTTGTAATTATTAAATTATAGTATAACTAATTTTAAATAAAAAATTACTCAATGTTTCTCTCTTGTTCTTAAAATGTTTAAAGCGCATTACACATTTTTGACGGTTTAAGCCAGTTTTTGATGGTTTAAACCAGTTTTTGACACTTGTCATGTCAAAAACCAATTTCTGACGTCAGAAACCCAACCCTGTGTTAATAATTGTCTATTGACAATTTGTAGTGATAGATTTAGAAAAAAAAAAAAGTGATATTTTTTCATTAAATAGGCCTTCACTTTTTTTATAGCTATTCGTTACACTTCAAAATTTGAGCTTAATAAATTGAGATTTAATGACAAATGATACAAACAATTATGAAAACAAACAGTGGCATATTCAGAGGGAAGGCTGATGAGGCTGCAGCCCCCTCCAAAATTTGCGGAAAACAAAATTTAATTATGAAAATTAATCAAAATGAAATGAGATTTAATAAAGATAAAATTTAAAAGTGTTCCAAGAAATATTCCATTTCAGGCAGGTTTCATTTAAAAAGGTCTATTTAAGAGAGAACAAAAAATAACCATTTCAGACAAGTTTCAGATTATACACAAGTTCTATTTGTACACCACAAAGATTATATTAATTAAGAATAAAACCTGCTTAAAAAGATATCTTTTGTAGTCCCATGAAATTCCATTTTAGTGGGTTCGATTTTTGATTGTATAAAATATGTGTTACTTGCTATGATAAAAACCACTATAAAATGGAAAAGTTAATTTTTTTTGCAATTCCCTGTCAGAAACTTTAACTTCGTATCAGCCCCCTCTCAAATGATAAGTTTAGATACTCCACTGAAAACAAACCTAATGAAGGCTTATGAGTGTTTATATATATCTATATATTTACATAATTATAATTATATATATGCGTGTACATTATGGTTGATTTTTTATATTCAATTTATTTCTGTTTGTATAAAAAAAATAATTAAATGGCCTTTACAATTATTAAATTATATAAATGTTAAAAAAAAAAGTTTGTGTAAATGAATCAGTGAATAGGCAGCCAGAAAATATGTTTCCAAACTTAAAATTTTTATAGTGTATGTTAGTTACTTATAGTGTATTTTACTCTGAGAAGAAAAAAAAAGTAAATAAAAGTACCTGTTTTAAATATTAAGTAGGGGAACTTGGGGTAAAATGAAATAGAGGGGCAAAGTGAAATGGTTAAATATTTAATATGTATACAGTGTCACTTATATGAAGATATTTGCATTATGTTATTTTACATCTAGTTGTTTTCTATCAAACATCAATCATCTCATGAGATCAATATATATGATGTTAGTGACAATTTTTCATATTTGATGATCATATTGTAATATTAATAGGTAAGAAAATAACATTTCATCAATTCTATAATGATAAAATTCTCATAATTATTATTGGAAGTTTAAATTAGATTCTTCTACTATCTATTGAAGTATATCTTTATTTAATATTAGGCCTACTTTTGGTTTGAAATTTTTATAAGAATTTTTTACTACATGCGGGGCAAAGTGAAAAACATTTTTAGTGATGGGGCAAACTGAAATATTTTATTTCACTTTGCCCCTAGAAGATATGTATAATTTTAAAAGTATAAAATAATTTTGTTTACATATTCAGGTGTATAAGGGTAAGAACATACAAGAGAACAACAGAGCAGCAATCCTGGTCTGAAGCATCAATGGGTGCTGCTGTTGAGGCAGTAATAGGTACTGACCAGATGAGTCTTAATTCAGCAGCTAAACAATTTTAAATACCAGTGGCTACACTGTACAGGAGAGTTAAAAGAGTAAAAGGAGATGGAGATGTTTCAGAAGCTTCTAAAAAAGGCTTGGGAAGAAATATGTACCGTATATACTCGCGTATAAGTCGACTTCGCGTATAAGTCGACCCCCTAACTTATGTTGTTAAAAATAAGAAAAAATTCAAAACCCGCGTATAAGTCGACCCTCCTCCAAAAGGGAAAACGAATTGATTTTCCCCGTAAAGGATCGATTCCTCGGATTCGTTCATACTCCAAAAAGGAGCGATTCCTAGGACTCGTTCTGAAATGAAACGACTCTGAAAAGAATCGAACCCTCGGAATCGTCCGAAAGAGATCGACTCCTCTAAATCGTTCCAAAATGAAACGACTCCGAAAAGGAAAGATTCCTCGAAATCATTTCAAAATGTATCGTCTGCTTAATGTCATAAATCGCAATCGGAGAATGGCGAAGAAAAATCGCATTCATTCCGTTTTTTTTTGGACTCGTTCCTTTTTTCTCAAATTTGCTCCGTTTTCTCCGTTTTGTTCCTTTTTTTTTGACCCGTTCCTTTTTTCTTGGATATGTTTCATTTTTCTCGGATTCGGCCTTTTATCGGAACGACTTCGAATGACTCGTTCCTTTCGATGAACGATTCTTTAAAATGGACGATTTTGCCCATCTCCATTTTTTATTATTGGAAATATGTTCTTGACATAAATCATACACTTTTTTTTTGTTTTTTGCAGCAGGGTAGGGTAGATTGTTTTTTTTTTTTTTGAAAAATAAACTAAAAATGATCTTAAATACAGAATCGTCGAGGTTGGAACTGTTTTGGATTTTATGATCTACAAACAATGGGTTGCTGCAGCACGATTCTGTAGCAAACTATTTTCCGATATTTTATTTATAGATTTTTTTTTTTTAGGTCTCGCGTATAAGTCGACCCCCCTACTTTGAAGTTCTTTTTTTGTCAAAAATTTCTCGACTTATACGCGAGTATATACGGTAATTAGGTTTGGGAGATGACTTCACTGAAGACAAGGGTGAAGTTCAGCTTGTCACAGAAAAAGTGGAATTCAATGAAATAAATAATGGAGATTTTCTCTTCATTGAGTTGAACTCAGATAAAGGTCTGGATACTAAGAAGCAGTTTGTCAGTAAAGAGATTTTGTTTCCCTCACAAGATGGACCACATTTTCCTTCAATTAAGTTCATGTTGCCATACAGACAAAAAAGGCTGTTTTATGTGGCCTGTAACTGATGATACAAGTCTTGTATACTATACAGAAATACTGAAAAAGTTGTGTAAAGTGAAAGAGCTAAAACATGGACAAATTAGTTTCTTATGCAGATTAGCATAATTGTCAAACCACTGCAAAAAATCATGTATAGAAGTGATCTTGTGTATATTTCACTTTGCCCCATTAACAATATTACTTTGCCCCATACCTGGGGCAAAGTGATAATTTTCTACTATTATGTTACATCTTTAATACACCGCAGAAATTCAAGAATAAAAATTTGAAAAAAATTAATTTTATAAGTCAAGGGTATTATAAATTATGTAGTATAAAATTTCAAATAAATTTTCAGTTTATTCATTTTGAAAATTGCAATTACTTTTAAGTATTTCACTTTACCCCAAGTTCCCCTAAATTTTAATTTTAAAACACCTTTAAATCCTAAAATAATAAAGTATTCGACCTCATAATGAGGATTCGGTTAGCAAAATATTCATTTAATATTGTGCGGAATATTTAAAATGGCTAATATATGATAGCAAAAATGTAAGTTACATAAAATTTTGTGTCATCATACGATCAAATTACAAGTTCTAGAACTTTCAGTAGAAGAATAACCAAAGATTCAGATCTTACCATTAATTTATTTTAATAAAGAAGGTGGATCATTAAAGTGATTTTTTTTTTAAAATTATCCTCTGCTACAATCTGACTTTCGCCATTTTATCCATTTTAGTATGGACGCCAACATAAAGAATGAATTATGTATCAACAATTCATTCATTAATAATGATTCACTAAAAAAATCACTTAAATAAGTCTTCCGTTTAAAAATTGGATAAATTAGATTTTTAAAATTCTGGAAAATTCTGTTTAGATTCCTTGCTAAATCTTCAATAATGTTTGTCTAATAATCATTATTACAGCCAAGGATTTAAAAAAAAAGTTTTAGCCATAATTCCATCGCAGATTTCCGACAGTTTGATAAAAAAATAATGAATGACGAAGGAAGAATTCATTCATGAATAATGAAACAATCAATAAACAAACTGAATCAGAAAAATTTTAATTAATAAAACAAAGCATTTATTTATTGAAAAAAAAAACAGAAAGCATTAGTAAACATTTACGAATCTAGCACTTAAATATGCCTTTGGGTATAAAATTTACACAATTTAATTTTGAATAACTAAAGAAAATTTAAAATAGATTCTGTAGTAAAACTTTTTTCTGTTAATGGTTATCTGATAACCAGTATTAAACAAGGGATTAAAAAAGGGGGGGTACGAGTATTATTGTTATTGAACCAGTTTAAATAAACGCAGTAATTCAATGACTGAATTCTTTTAAATGAATGGTAATGTATAGATTCAAGATTCATTCTTGCATTGGCGTCTTGTGTCTTGCCGATTGCTGTGTCTATAATATCAGGTGATTTTTAAAAAATGGATTTCTTGATATCATCCTCTTTATTGAAATAAGTTAATTCTAGGATAGTTTCTTTTTGTTAAGCTTCATCTAAAATTCTGCAACTTGCAGTTTGATAATATGACTGCATGAAATTTCATGTATCCCAACTTTTATTCTGACCATAGTCATTGAAAGCATTATTAATATGTTTTTATTTACACCAGATACTTTTATTTTTTTATTTGTAATTAGTTAGGCGAATAATATTCATGTTTAAATTTCGAAACAGTAAACTCGTTTGAATATTTATTTACGGTTAAATTTAAAACATTGTGTTGCTCATAGATTGAATTTGGTCGTATTCTGTTCTATTGAAAGTAAATATTTTTAAGTAATTTATCGCTTAGTTAAATTTTTTGATATAATTCTGGAAGTTATATTTAGGAACTCACTGCTTTTTCTAATAAAATGTTTCTTGCACAATTATAATAAAGAAAAGATGATGTTATTACATTAGACTCCCTCAAATCCGCACAGCTTGGGACGAGAAATTGTGCGGATTTTAGAATTTTGCGGATTTCTAGTCATTGCTTTGTTTATATTTTTTAAAAAATATTTTGAATGTAATTAATAATAAAATCAAAAGTATAATGAATGCTTACTATATACTAAATATTAAAATAAATAATAACCTAAAATAATAAAAATTCAGATAATTTTTAAAATTAATCAAGTACTAAAAGCAAAGGTCAAGTTAATAATCTATAATGTACAATTAAATATTCTTTAGAAAGATGAAATGCGTTTTTCCTAAATTCTTCAATGAAACTTGCCTCATAAAGGTACATTACAAAATCACATTAGGATCATAAAATAATGAAGCTATATTTCAGGTTTAGTCAGACTTAATAATCAAAAAAGCTTAATTAATACATAAATATATTTGGTAAAAAGAAGGTGATTACAGAGGGATGAATGATATCAGGAACATCTTGATTTTTTTCAGAAATAAATTTATTCTTTCTTCGTGAAAAAACATGAATCCAATAACCTCAACAAAAATTACAAAATGTATGGAATTGATATAAAACTAAAAAAAAGTCAAATGTTCCACCTACATCTGTCCTGAATATTTCATTGTTTACATCCGTAAATTATGTGCAGATATTAGGAAGTCTACTGTATAATTGTTTCATTGTAATTATTGTTGTCTTAGAAAAAAATGCCCTCACATTTAAATGTTAAAAGTGCTTGTAAGAATATAAAGTAGCTTTTTTCGTACTAATGCACTCGGCACTTTTATAAAAGTAATGGACATACTCCACATTAAAAGTAACAGTGTTTCTTTTCTTGTACTGAGGGGAAAATGATCTAGAAAGGTCTAAATTCTAGCTATACTGCTTTTCTTAAAGCCTGTCCCTTTCCTGAAATCTCTATTTCTTTGTGGGTACTGATTTGATATTACTTCTGTCTGCAATTAAAAGTATGCATGGATTGATGCAGTTTTATTTGCCTGAAAAAAAACTGTTTTTTTTTTCTTTTCAATAATAAAAATTTAGGATTAAAATCATCTCAAATTTTACTTTTTATTAATCTGTTCAATTTTTCTTTTGGTAACTTTAACAGAGCTTCTTTTACATTAGTCTGGATAGTTCCCAAATTTGACGAATGTCCTTTGTGTATTTGAAAAGTTTATTTAAAACATAGAATTCTGTAGCGATGCATTTTTATAGAATGTGATTTTTTGAAGTGCCTGTAAAATTGATCTTTGGTATGGAATTTATTCCTTTACTTCTGCATTAACCTTCTCAAATGTAAAAAATATTAATAATTTTATAACTGTTTATATTTCTGAAATTTTTTATAGCTTTCTTAAAGACCGCATACCAAGGCATGTATGAAAAGTTTGTCATAAAAATTGAAGTCCATCAAAACCTACTTCTCTGTGTTCTGCTTATTTAACAGAGGACAGGGGTGATTTGACGTTTGTGTCATGTATCCTGCCAAGAGATAAAACTTTACCTACACTTCTCAGGTATAACTTAGGTGAGACAATGAATCCATTTTTATTATTTAAAACGTTTCTAGTGCTCTTACACAAGATGGTAGCTAACTTCTCTCGTATAAGAGCAGAGTTGTGCTTTGTTGAAAATTTTTCAAATCAGCTAGACTCTCTACTTGTAATGTTGAAAATACATCGACAAGAATATATAGGTCAATAGAAAGAATAGGTCATGTTTATTTTTAAGAAGTCAATAATGTTACTAATAAAATACAATAAAACTTTTATTTAACAAAGTCTCATCATTGCACCTAAATATCTCATTATAAAGAAAATTCCTTAAAAATATCAACTTAAATTCTTAATATTTAAATAATAATATATACATAAGGAAAATACATTAATAAATCGCATTCGAATTCCGGCAGTTTTTTTCAATGCACTGTAGTCGTAATGAGTAAAATAATTGGAATAATATCTAGTTAAACATTTAACAAAGTATAGTAAAGAAAAACTGAAGCATGGAGTAACTGTCTCTTTCAATACTGCAGATCCTTTACTTTATGAAGAGAGTAATATTACTTTACGCAGGTTTTTCACAAAAATAAATTACACTGTTCTTTAAAATTTACATGTATCCAAACAATTCATCTGCAACTGAAATCCCCTTGCTGTATCGGAGGCAGGGTTGGAAAAAAATCATGATTTTTTTAAAAAAATCAAAAAAATCGGATTTATTTGATTTAAATCAGATTTTTTTGATTTAAATCGGATTTATTTGATTTTTTTAGAATTCTATATTTAATTACTGTGTTTTTATGTTTTTACAATACATGGAGCAGTTTTTATAATAAATAACTAAAAAAGAATAAATAATACTTATAATTTATAAAAATAATATAAGAAATAATTAAACAGTTAAGAAAATATTATATTCTAGTTACTGATTGGGTACTAAAAATTAAACATCTAGGCTTTAATCTAAAGCCATTCTATTATTTTGTAATTGAATTGTGCATACTAAATAAGAAACAAATTTAAATATGCTGTAAATGAATAGAAAATGGTAACATTTAAAAAACAAATTAAATACAGTAGACTCCCTCAAATCCGCAGCACTAATAGCCACAAGTCTCTAAAATCTGTGCGTATTTTACAGATGTAAACAATGAAACTTTCAGGTCAGGTATAGGGACAAAATTTGATTTTTTATTTTTATATCAATTCTATATATATTTTAATCTGTAACTTTCATTAATATTCCAAAATATATGCTTTTCATGAAGGAAGAATAAATTTATTTCTGAAAAAATTCAAGGTATTGCTAATATCAGTGGTGATCACAATCTTTTTTCAAAATGCATTTATACATTCTTCAAACTTTTTTATTATTGGAGTTTGGTTAAACCTGAAATAAAACGTCTTTATTTTATGATTTTGATATGAATTAGTAGTGCACCTTTATGGGGCAAGCTTCATTGAATAAAAAAAAAAATGCATCTCATCTTTATAATAAATATTTAGTTATACATTATTGATTATTTACTTCATCTTTGCTCTTTCAATATTTTAATCATTTTTAATTATCAAAATTTTTATTTTTTTAGTTTATTACCTTACATAATTGTTTTAATGTTTTGCTATATTATAAGCATTCATTATAATTTCAATTGCATTATTAATTACTATCAAATTACTGTTTAAAAAATGTAAACAAACATATGACCAGAAATCCGCACAACCTCTGGTCCCAATCTGTGCGGATTTGAGGGAGTCTAGTGTGTTCATTTAATGCAAGCTATTTATTAAGTGATAAAAATCACAATTAATTCAATATTTTTAAGCAAATAGGGAAAAATCAGGGATTTAATTGTTTGAACAAAAACACTAATTTAGAAGCTTTGTCTACTAATTTATTATGAAGGCTTGAATGAACTAGTCCAAAAGAAGAAAATTGTCTTTCTACTCCAGCAGATAAATGCACGGCTGTTGTTATTTGGTAAATAAATTCAATTTCAATTTTGCTGATTCTCTCTTTACATCCCATTACATAAAAGGACTTCCAGCAATCATAATCTGTCATAATATCAGAAATTTTTTTCTCAAGCAATGGTGATTTTTGGAATGGGCCATTTTTTGCTTGAAAATGTACTACAGTGGTAAGAAGATTTAAACAATCTTCTTTAATGAATGCCAAACCTTCATTATTTTCCCCTACACTCAGTGAAATTTCATTTCGATTTAAAACAGAGGGACTTAATAAAACTCCAGCAAAATGACAGCCATTAATAGCTTATTCATATCAGAATCCCATATCTTGCTTTAAATTTTGTAATTCTATCATTATCTAATACATTTTCTAACTTTTTACCCAAAATTTTCCTTTGATATGTGCATTCATGTGATACTGCAAAAAATTGATTTAAATCAAATGATTTTTTTAAAAAAATCAGTTGATTTAAATCTGGATTTAAATCTTGATTTAAATCAGTCGATTTAAATCATGCCAACCCTGATCGGAGGCTATCCTTCCCTCTTTCCATAGCTTTTGATTGTCCCTGTCAGAGATTGGCAATAACAAGTGTTTATCTTAGTGTGGAAAATATTCTTCTGAGTAGTCCCCAAGAAGTATGGAAATGATTAAATGAATCAATGAATGACTAATCTCATTTTCATACAATCTGCAGAAATAAATTCATATATTCATAAATTTGTAATAAAATATATCTTATTTTTAGTTATAAGAAAATAATAATTAACACAAATTTGCAAATCTGCCAAAAAAAATCGAATAAATAATCTCCCAAATCCCATTTCTGTCCTTAGTAAAAGACAAAGTTTCTGTTCCATGTAGGCAGATGATACCGTGCTACCTATCATTAAAATCTCAGTGTCCAGAAAGTGAAAAGAAGTGAAGTGTTTTTTATATTATTATTCCAAAGTTGTGTTTGAGAAATGTGCAGACGATAATGCAGCAGTGAGCTGCTAGTGAGTGTTATTCTTTTAATAAAGTGTTTTTTTAATATAATCAGTGCCTATGGAATAATTTGTGTAGTGTGCGCATTAAATTAACATGGTTCGTCTCGCAAGGAGGTAAAAATAATTATTAATGTGAGTAAATAATCTTCGAATTAACTATGTGCTGATGTGATATTAATAAGAGTTCTATAAAGGTGTTCTCTGAAACTTTCATTGTGAGATTCGTCGAATAATATTCTGCTTAAATTAGTGAAGTGTTGTGCTCAAATAATGAAAGTGTTGTGGTTAAGAAGATATTGTTTTAAGAGTTAATGAATATTTTGACAAAGATTTTTTTTTTTTTTTGATACTGATCGCTGGAAATTTTTGTTTTTTTGGAACTATGCTTTTTGGAAGCAGTCAGAAGTTTAGATGTTGCTCTTCATATTTCGTGAAATTTTTCTTTGAAACGACTTTGCCAATTAAAATTAAAAAAGTTATATGTTGGTTAAATCTAAAGATGAACTGTTTAAATTATTCTGTGATTAAGATATGGATAAATAAGTTGGCTTTTTGCATATTCAGTGGACTTTTTGCATATTGAGAGAATAAAGTTTTCAGTCTGTTTTTGTGGGATATGATAAGAGGAACTGTGATTTTTTGAAATAAAGGAACTGATTTTTTAAAAAGTTTATCGCCTCTAGAGAGACAATGCTGGTTTTATTTTATTAGTGTGAAGAACGACGATAAGACCTGAGTATGGTCTGCATCCCAAACATTGGAGTTTATGCATTTTTGTCGTGAATGTCATGATGCAGCAAATGAAGTGTGTGGGCAGTATGAAATTTGATTGCCCTGAATGCTCACAAGAACCTTTCAGCTTTGTTTTTCTTGAACTGTGCTCTACATAGCCTATGACGACTTTGCCCAGTTGGACTTTTTGCTGTGATGCCTTATAGTGCCTGAAAGGACTTCATCCTGATGAGTTTTTGTTTCGATCATGAACTGTGATGTACAGTGCTTGAAATGAGTTTATGAATGAACTTTTGTTCCAAGGAATCATGGACTTAGTTGTGACAGACTGTATCCTGCATACCTTCAAGAGTTCTGATAAACTGGGAATTTACTTGGCCATGACATTTTTGCATATTTTCTCGACAGAACTACCGGTTCTGGTACTTTGTGTGATGGAGGACTTCTGCAGTAAAAGTGAAATTTTTAAAATTCTTTTTATTGAAAATGAAATGATTTTCTTTAGTTTAATAGAAAATAATTAAATGGATAAATTTTTAAGTAGTTTATGTGAAAAATATTATATAGAGATATTTATTTAAAATGAAGTGTTAAAACCTTAATAGTTTTGCTATATTTTTAAATTTAAACTGTTAAATTTAATTTTGAAGTTTAAGTATAATGAAGTTAAAAATTGTTACATCTATCTATATATATATTTTAATTAACAGGCCTGCATTTGAGGATTTTTGAAAAATATAAGATTTGAGAGTATATTTGAACTTTAAATAAAGTTCATGTGTTCAAATGTTTTAATAGACTCTTTTATATATTTAAAATTTTTAATAAATTTAAAGTTTTTAAAAAACTTATAAGGTGCTTAAATGGTAGGAAATCAGTTTTTGGTGCTGTCTACGGGCAGAGATTTATGAATTATTAATGAAAGTTTATAGATATTTTTGAGTAATTTAATATTTTAAATTTTGTTTTGTGACATGGCTCCAGAGGTTTACTTGATCTTGCTGATTTCCTGGAGTTTATGTCCTATTCTTTTTAGTTTAAAAGTTTGGTATTTTTTTTATATATAATCTTAAAGTTTAGCATATTATGTTTTAAAAAATCAAGTATATATTTTTTTCAGTACGGGAGGTTTCTTGATTATTAGTGTTAGATTTAGGGAAACATGATCTCACGAAAATTTTAGCATATTAAGTACAGAATATTCTAAATAAATTTGAATTTTTATTTACTGGATGAATTTTATTATTTACTTTACACCAGTCATTGATTTAGTGCATATAATCTATAATCGGAGATAAATATTTCTTTTCTTTTTCTGAGTTCTCATAAGAATATTAATTTTTGCAATATGTTTTACAGATTCTTTTTTTTAGAGTTTTAGAGTTTATTTAGAGTTTAAGAGTTGATTTAGAGTTTAAGAGTTGATTTAGAGTTTTAGAATTGATTTAGAGTTTTAGAGTTGATTTAGAGTTTGAGAGTTGATTTAGAGTTTTAGAGCCATGCAAGAGATCCACCATTTTAAGTGTTAGGATTTTCGAGTTTGGTCTGGTACATTTATTTTTGTCCTGTTAAATGTGTATGGCTGATTCTCAAAATAGGGGACAATTTATGTCTTTCGGCATACAAAAAAAATTGAGAGGCTTTCTGTCATGTTTTTATATTTAGATATGTTTGTCTTAATATTATTCATTATTTGCACTCAAGAATTACTCACTTTTTAGTTAAAAACACCTTAAAATAACAGAATAAATGTTCAAAATGTTATTAGCATGGATGTCCACAGCAGCTGTGCCTTGTATATACTAGCTTTTTCAAGAGTTAATATCATGTTTATAAAATAAAACAAATGTTATTCTTTCTTTAAATTAATCAAGGAGAGGATTTATCCAATAAGTTTCTTTTCAAAAATAAAATTATAGTATATAAAAAAAGAATTAAAGTTTGTCCTCCATATTCTATATTCAAAACAAGGTCATACTATAACAGCTGGTTATTAATAAAAATTTCATTTTCATATATGACAATAGTTTAAAAATATAAAGTTTCTCCATGGCAACAAGTAGCCATTTTATCCCAGCCTGAAAATAGAAGCATGTATTATATTTTAAAAATAGAAGTTGAATATTAGGGGCGTACATCAATTGTATGTCATTAGAATGGATAATAATTTTCATGTTTATTTTATAATTAAAATTTTTATTTTACTTATTTGCGTAGGACTTTTGTGTTTTAAAAAGCCCCAGAAAGGACTATTGCATTGTGATTATATTATGGCTCATAATCTTATTTAAATTAAAATTTGTCATTAGCATGAACAAATATCAGTGTCATTAGCATGGTTTTTCTGTCCATGCTAAAGACTCCTATGTGCATAAATGTAACCATTGCTTATATTGTATCTTTTATAAAGTTTAATTTTACATATAAATTTAGGTATTACATTTATTATCCCTAAAATATGCATTAAATCTGTCAGAAAATAACTAAGACAGCTTCTTACATTGTTAGTGTCAGAATGTTGCTCATGTAAATAAAGTTTGCTCTTTGGTAATGTTTTTATTCTCCTTATATGTATATATGTAAAAATGGAAACCATTTGCTGAAAAGTAAGGCTAATAAATATAGAAAAAATATTTATACAGGAAGAAAATAAAAATTTCTTAATATATTTATTCCATGCAATTTGTTTTGTCATTACCATGGCTAAAAAAATACTGATTATTTTTTTTTAAGTTAATTTTTAAATATTTAGCTCTGCTGACTACATATAAAGTATACCTAATACGATATTAACAACACATATTTTTTTCAGAAATGTTGCTAACAGTAATTTTTTTAAGATTTCACTTTTGAAATTGTCCCCTATTTTGAGAATCACCCGTATGCAAATGTTCAATGAAATATGTATTAAATATGATTTATTTTTACAGATAAAATGAATAATTAATGCTTGTATATTTCTGTTTTAAGTATAGTTGATTTAGTATGTATTTTTTCTGTAATTGTGCAATATTTTTTGAATATTAATCACAAAAATAGCAATAGATACTTTCCATTTTGGGAAATGTGAAAGGCAAGATCCCGAAACTTGGTGCTACACAGATGCCCAAATTGGAAAGATTAAATTAGAATAAGTATTGAATTTATACATTAAGTTCTCTGTGGATAGCTTACTGTTGTTGTTATAGGTTTTCCATTGTGGGCAGTACAATTGTCATGTCTTTTGAGAATAGCATATTCTAGGGATCAGTATATTTAAAGATTTAAATTGTTTACTTACCCTCTCTGGTGAACAGAAATGTAGAATCTTCTGCGTTGGATATCTTAAGTGAATAGTGTATGACCACCCCATGAAAGCTTGAAGATCCGCTGAAGTTTTTCTGTTGGTTGAGAGGTAGTTGTCATAGTGGAGTATGGTTTAAGCAAGTTTGGTGTAATCAGAATTTGGAAACTTTTGCTATGGAGTTTTGGTTAAAGGATTTTTCGCAGTTGTTTAGTGTCATGCCTGCTCAGTGCTAATTTGAGAAATAATTTTTAAAGTTGACTTTTGTTAATTGGAGTTGAAAGTTGATCATGTGTAAGGCTAAAAATTCAACTCTTTTGATGAAGGAGTCTTTGAAGATCTGATCCATTTTTTGATTGAGTTGATGGATCTTTTTGCGGATATTTTTTTTTTTTTTTTGATATTGAGTTTAAGCAATTGTGAAATGTTGAAATAGATATGGAAATAAATTAATAAAGTTTTTGTTATATTAATGTAATAGAACAGATTTAAATATTTTGTGTTAGATTCAACTGTAGGATTGCATTTTTTTGAAGTTGTTAGAATTGCCTCCCGAATGTGGAAGGAACATCTTTCAGTTGGCTTGTCAAGTTTTCTAAATGTGTTAGACTTGGTCAGATAAAATTCAATATCCAGTGAATATAAGAGCAGCAGTTTGGGTAACCATGTTGTAGTGTAAGAGCAAATGAACCCTGTGGGCTAAACTTGGTTTAGTTGGAGGTGTTTAGTATGTGATGGGCTCTCATGGAATTGCTTGTTTTCAATTCTTGGGCTGAATTTTTGGATATTTAATGGAGATTTTTCGGAATGAAAATTTTTGTTTTGAAAACTGATGTTAAATTTGTTAAATGTTTCTGTGTTTAGTGGAGGGGTATTGATTTTCAGATGTTAACTTTGCTCCTCGCTGAGTGACAGAAACAATCATGTGATAGTATATTCAGTCAGCTGTGTATGTTTTAGGGTTTGTGAGGGGAGTCTAATTTTTGTGCAAATGTTTTTGTACTGGTGGACTATTTCTCGGCAATGAGGAGTTTCTATGGTCTTGGTGTCAACATTGGTTGATTTGTCCTAAACTGTTAAGTATGGAAACAATAGTTTATTATTAGAGGTTTATTTGTGATTGTCTGAATTAAAGTAATCTGTATCACTGCTACAACTCTTGCCTATGTGATTTTATGTTTTCGAGAGAATGAGGTATGAAGACCTAGGGCCCCAGGAAATTTGGAGAGAGTGAAAGGGTAGCCGGGTGTACACGGCGCTGAAAGTTGTATGAATGTTATGTACCAATTTAATTATATGTGTCCCTCCGGATTCTTAGGAGATGTTGTAGCTGAAACTTTGTTTTTATTGGAAATTGGCTGCTGTGAAGGATAGGATTATTTTTGAGAATGGAGTCATGTGTTGATGCCAGACCGGGAAGTTTGTATGTTGTAAAAATGAGATTTGGTTACCTTTGAATTTAATCATGGGGTTCCACTATTCTTAAATTTTATAATTGAATATTAAAGATTTTTGATCTTTTTATTCAATATGTGAAAATATTTTTATATTGTTTAAAACAGTTAATTGTGTAAGATATATTATTGATGTATATGATAATTGAAATTTCTTCCTATTATGGACTTTGAAGATTGTTTAATGAATATTACAATATTGAAAAAGTTTAATAAGTGTAAGATATTGACATGCTGTGTTCTTGTTGAAATATATGTAGGGTTTTTTCAAGTGTGTATAAGGTATATAAAAGCAGTATATATCAATATTTTTGAATATGTTTTAAAACCTAGGAGCCAGATCGAGTAGATCTTGTTGGTATGAGAGTAATTTTAAGTGACTACCTACCTGGTAAAGGTTGTTTTTTGACGTGTGTAAATATTATATAAAAGTTTTTATTTTGTGTATGTTTGAATATTTTGGATGTTGGGCTGAGCTGGAACTTTGGCTAATTTTTATTATTTATTTTTATTGTGTCTTCTTTAAAGATATATTAATATATTTGGAATTAGTGTACAGGTGATTAAGTGCAGTGGAGATAATGGTCCTTTTTACGATGTTATCCTTTTTTGTTCTAAATATGGACATCGTCAGGATGCACTAGTGTGTTAGGCTATCCTTAAGAGGATTAAAACTATAGTGGTGTATTTAAATATTCTTGTAGTCGCCTCTCCTTTTTAGATAAAAGTGTTAAGAGGGGGGGTTTTGATAGGATTTAACATCAGTAGGATACTAGCAGTTCTTATCACTTTATCTCCTTTCTAATATTTCTGTTTAGCACTAAAGTTTAAATGATATTTAAAGCAAAGGCTAAAAAGTTTATTTATCAATTGTTAAAAAATTAAATTTAAAGTTCTATTTAATTTAATCAGTAATTGAAATTAATTGTAAGATTTGGTAAGTGGAGAATTGAAAAGGATAATATAAAAATAGGAGATCTAGTGTTGTTAGTAGAGGAAAATACACCAAACAGTAAGTGGCCATTAGGCAGAATTATTGAAGTATATCACGGTAATGATGAGAAATTTCGCGTAGTTCAGGTAAAAACTCAGAATGGGATTTTTAAAAGATCGATCAGTAAATTATGTATTTTCCTATGCCTGAAAACCATAGTACTTAAAAAAAAAGATATATATATATATATATATATTTATGTTTTTTCTTTCAATTTTTATATTTGAGTAAACATATATAGTGACCTATTGTATTTATTTGTGTAATTAGTGTACTTCGTAAAAAAAGAGTTATTATTGAATGTAAAACATGTCAATGGGGGCCGGTATGTTCCATGTAGGCAGACAATACCGTGCTACCTATCATTAAAATCTCAGTGTCCAGAAAGTGAAAAGAAGTGAAGTGTTTTCTATATTATTATTCCAAAGTTGTGTTTGAGAAATGTGCCGACGATAATGCAGCAGTGAGCTGCTAGTGAGTGTTATTCTTTTAATAAAGTGTTTTTTTAATATAATCAGTGCCTATGGAATAATTTGTGTAGTGTGTGCATTAAATTAACAGTTTCCTTACCCAATACAGGTTTCAACTAATTACAAAGGTATTAGTTAAAACTAAATATTCAAATGTGACCCAAACAGATGATATATTTTTATTCAAACTGTGGATAGAGATACATATGTGTCACTTTTGTAAATTTCAATTTAAAAAATCAATTATAAATACTGAATTATTTTTAGAAAAACTTTCTCAATCACAAAAAAAAAAAAAAAAAAAAAAAAAAAAAAAAAAGGCCAAATTTATTTTGAAAAAATTATAATAATAAGATATTGCTGATATGAATGGTAATCACAATCTTTATACCAAATAAATTTGTGTATTAACCAAAATTTTTTGGTTATTAAGTTTGGCTAAGGCTGAAATAAAGCTTCCTCATTTTATGATTTTGATGCAAATAAAAAATGTATCTTTCTAAAGCAAATTTCACATGAAAAAGAAATCTTATCTTTATAATAAATATTTTATCAAACATTATTGATTATTAACTTAACCTTTGCTTTTAATATTTTAATCATGTTAAAAATTATCTACAGATTTATTATTTTAGTTTATTACTTATTTTAATGTTTTATTGTATTTTAAGCCTTTATAATAGTTTCAATTTCACAATTAATTCCATTTAGTTGCTGTTTAAATAAGGTAAACAAAGCAATGACCAGAAATCTGCAAAACCTCTGGTCCCAAGCTGTGCGGATTTGAGGTATATATTTTATATAATATATACTTCATGTATAATATCTTAATTAATTACGAACAATAGAAAAAAATTGTTTAATAAAATATTATCTGAACATGTGAAAAATAAATTTTTCATCAGAAGAATGCATGAAATAACTGAAATTTGATGATTTGGTAGTTTAAGTAACATCTTTATTCTAAAAACTTTTGTAATCCTTTTTTTCTGTTAAATTCATCGATGAGAATATCACATATACATGAATGTAATTCAAGAAAAAAAAATATTCACTACATTTTCTCTATTTTAAAATTGTAAAAATTTTCTGAATTACCTATATAATTAATATAGATATATTCTTTTATTATTATTAAGTTGCAGAGTTTATTAATTTTTTCTGAATTTTAGCTTAGACAAAATTAACTTAATCAAAAGTAAAATTTATGTTAACAGTTTCTTTGTTCCATTTGCATTTATTTTAGATACAATGATTAAATACTATAGATGTTATTTAATTAGCAGATATTTAGAAAAAGTTGCATGCCTTAAAATCTAGTATTTCCTCGAATCTAGTTATTTGTTTTAGTTTTCAAAACCTGTGCTCTTACATTATCCAAATTACAATTTATTTTTTTTTCTGTTTTTTTTAGTGTGTAAAAAAAAAAAAATCTTGAAACTTGATAGTAGCTCAAGCCTAGCTTAAATTTAACTTGCTTTTTATAATAAAATTAATAAAGATATGTAAAATCAGAGGATCTGGGTTCCCCATCATTGAAATAACTTGTTTTAGTGGTTACGCATGAAAAAAAAATGATAGGAAATCTGTAAAACTTAATAAAAGTATCAAAAACTGCAAAATTTTAATAGAAATTTGCAAATTTTTTGAATATTTTTTTTTTCAGATTTTGGGTTCCTTCCGGATATTTGAATTCTGGATAATAAGTCATGTACTGTATTATTTACAGTGTTAGGTTTCTTCTTAAGAAACCTGTTTCTTCCAGCACAGTGGAATAAACTGGAAGAAATGGGAGAAACCAAAACAAATGCTTAAACTATATTAACTATGTAAAAGAGTTAAAATATAATTACATGAAATCTAAATAGGAAAATTTAATTATTAAAAATATTATTTTTGCAAACATAAGTTTTTTTTTCAATAACAAGCTTAAGATTCAGCTGACATTTTTAGGTGATGGATTTTTATTACTATAGAGGCAAAAATATTTATTATTTTTTATTTATTTATTTATATATTATTATTATTATTATGCCATTTTTGTAAAAAGAGAAAAAAATTACCAACAAATTGTTTATTATTCATATAAAAATATATTTTCATACAAAAATGCATTATTTTAAATTGTGCACTATAGTAAATTAATAAATTTGTAATCATTGATACTAACATCTAGCACGAACATCTCAATAATGATTTTAAAAGATTAGTATTCTAAAAGTATCTATGGGTATGTCGACATGCTTTTAAACTATCCTGAAATGTAAAACTTGAAAAAAAAATCTTCATTTTTTGCATTCATCCAATTTAAGTTGAGAAACGAATTGCAGCATCCTACTTCTAAAAAACTTTTTTGATATGCTATATAGCAGTGGACTAAGAAAAATGAGGATTTTAATTATTGTTTTTTTAATACCGAAGATCGACCAGAACAGGTTTTTAAGGCCAAAACCGAATTTCGATGACCTTAATACTTTAAGCCAAAAATTAAAACAGCCAAAAACTTTTTTAAAATGATTAAATGGTACGTTTTACAGAAATTAATACATAATTAAATATACATAATTATAAATTAATTATATATATATAGTATTTATTAACTATTCACATTCGTTATTTATTCAAAATTTTTTTTTCATGAGCAATAAAACCTAATTCATTAATGAGGCAGAAAGATTTTCTAATTATATAAATTTCATTTAATTTTTTTAAAAATATTTCAGTTTTAGGTATACACACCTTGGTTTTTCCTCTATAATGATTTTTGTAAATGATCTTTTGTTATTTTAGAATTTTTTCAAAGAATATTTGAAACACTAATGCAGTTTAAACTAAAAATTTCTTTAAGATGATTGATAATTATAAACAAAAAAGTTCGTCGCAATGCAATCATTTGAGCCGATACCGTTAAAATCAGTGACTAATGTTGCAAATTTCCGAACGAAGAAAGAAGATTTTTGGAATACTGAGAGTTTTGATCTGGCCAAATTTTCAGAGACGTTTTTGACAAAATTTGGTTTTTGTGCCAAAAATGAAACTGTATTTTTAATTGATCTTTATTTAATACAGTAATCATTTTACACTACTTACATTAATAAAATTGATGTAAATTAAAAACTTTTATTTAAATAAATTTCATTCTACTATTAGTAAAGAAATTCCTATCATTTACTACTAGTTACAGAAATTTATATAATTAAAACATATGTTGGTTAAAATTGAAATGAATAACATTTAACTAATTTTGTGTATTTTGGATAAAAAAATTTTTAATTTTGCCAATGGTTGAAGATCTTTAGACAATCGGTGTGTAATCGTGCCTAAACTGATGTAATTATTAATTTAGCGTATACACTTAAATTTATTTTGATCCAATGGAATTAATTTATACTATAAGAGTAATGGAAGATGAAATATATTATATCTTACAAAATTTAAAGTATATGGTAAATTCTTAAAGAAAAACAGTTTATTCCATTTCTTCCACTTGGAAGAAACCTATTTCTTCCAGCCGGATTTTTCCATGGTTTTTTCCACTGTGTAAGAAATTTGCCAGCCCTGATTATTTATTTCACCAATTTGTTTTATTTGTAATCTCATATGTAATAATTAAGTTGAAAAAATCTATAAGAATTTATTCATTGATACTTTAGCATTTACATCTCTCATAAATTTCATAATTTTTTTGAGTTATAAAAGATATGATACAATATTTAAGTAATATCCACATCTGGTTTAAATGATTTGCTTTAAAATTCAATCTAAATTTCTTGGTTTTGCTCAACTTATTAAGAGTCTAAGGCATACTGGTTGTAAGTGAATATGTTTGTTGGGGCTTTTGGGATCGAAAGCGCTTAACACAAGAGAATCAGACTGTTTGGGATGTAGGTAGGAGTCACAGACAAGAATTGGCCACTCTTGCTGCAATTAAATATTCATTAAATTTTATGGTTGAATATTTATTAAACTATCACACCCACCATATTCCACAGACTTGTTAGTGTTAAACTTTTTCCTTTTCCTTCAACATAAAGTGGCTAAGGTTTTTCCTTTGCAGATGTTATTTGCATTCAAAACAATGTTCCATGTGAATTGAAAGCTGAATCATAAGAGAAACTTTTGGTGAATTGTACAAATATTGTAAGATGTTCATAGTATATGACAGGGATTATAGGATTGTAAATGTTTTTTTCTGAGACCTAGCCAATGTAAGTATTGCTTTATTATTAACCCTACTTATAGATAAATTTCAACTATTTGAACACCTGTTTCTCAAGTTTTATCCAGCAAATCATAATCGAAAATTTATAGCCTGTAATTTGAGCCATTCAATCACAATCGACCAAATTTGGAAGGCAAACAAAAAATACATCTTGTTACTAAGGTGGTTGGCAGGTGTGATATCAGCTGAAACTGGTTTATTATAGTTGGATCAAGAAAAATTGACTTTACTAGGACAACTATTCCCCTTTCTTTGGTCATTCCTCGGCTCTTATCTGAGGTTAGTAACAATGGTAGCAGTCGTGACCCTCTGACCACACTTTTTTTCCCGCACCGTTTGTGAGACCAAATGATAGAATACTGCAGAAACACATACTCTTACATGGGTAAACTTGTTTTACAGAAATGCCTTGGAAAAAACGGTACGAGGGACTGGCATCCTCTAATACCATGACAACGAAGGGAAAAGTGGGCATTTGTTTTTTAAAAAGGCCGATTTTTCGTACCATAACAAAACCACATCTTGTAGTTAGATGAATGGATGTAAAATAAATAACAGGATGACACATTTGTCAAAACTAGATTATTTCATTTTAATATCAGAAAGACACCAAGAATATTTTTAACAGAGCTATAAATTTTTCTTATTTCTTTGTAATATGTAAGTTTTGGTACATAATTTAAAATTAATTATATTCCTGTTTGTTATGTACTTTTGTATTTCTATTTTTAAAAAATCAGATGTCTCCAAATTTTGAAAAATAAACAGACTATATTTTTTTCTTTGAAAATGGTCCACATAATTTAATTATCTCTTCAATTTTTACTGACTCAGAAAAAAATAACAGATATAATCATGGTAATCATCTTAGTGGAATTGTTTTATTAAATAATATTTTTTTTTTCTCTAAATAGTTTCAAAAATGAATTTACAATTCAAATTTACATGATATCTAAGTATTTCTCCGTATATTAGAGACATTATTTATTATTTTTATTTTTTCAAAATTATGAATGAATCCTGGAGACAATTTTACTCTTAACAAAATATCGTTATCAGAAAAGTTTTAGCTTTAACATATAAATGTTAGGAAATTTTGATATGAAGTATTTGTGTTCACCTTGTATATATTCATAATTTTTGGTAACTGTAAGTAAATACCTTTTAATTTGGTAACACTTTTGTTGCAAGATACGACTATCTAAAAAAGGGTGACTTTAATAGGACAAAACCAAATACTCTGTGGCAGATTGTCGAGAATGTTGAAATTTGAATGAAATTCTTTTATAGTTTGAAAAATGTACATTCAACATTAAGTGAGGCTGCAAACCAAAAAAAAACTATATTTGAAAAAGCACTTTGAATATACATAAGAAATTATTAAAAAAAAGCCCATTGTTTTTACCTTTAATCAATTATGCACATATCTCAACATAGTTAAAATGCTATCAAATAATTAAACTGCTATAAAAGTAAATTCAATGGAATGTAAATTATATTAAATGTGAAAAAGCCTCCCTAGTCATCCCTAAAGGTCTTATAAAGGTTTATTGCAGAAGAGGGTCGTAAAAAATTCTCAATTTGTCCATCCATAGTGGTGGCAACTACAGTCAAAGTTCCATAATCCGCACATTCTTTGGCCCCAGTTTGTGCGGTTTACGGAATATTGTGAATTACAGAGTACTATGGATTATGCATCATTTATTATTCTTAGATTGAATTTTAATTCTATAATCAGTATAATATAAAAATAAAAATAAGAAATCTAACAATTAATTTTATATGCTATCTCAAAAAATGTCTTTTTAAAGCTATTTTATTATAAAAATTGATTGCATTTAAATAAAAATAATCACATATATAATCCATAATACAGTTTGTTTTTTACTGTTAATATAAAAAAAGAGCTATATTAAAAAAAGGAGATGTTTTATTATGATTCTTTCAACTATTTTATTATTTGTTTTAAAAAATCATTTTTGGATCACAAATTTATACATTTTCTTAACTGTTTATTTCATTGTTTACATTTGTAAGGCGACGTGAATTATAGAAAATCGCGGATTATGGGTGCGTGGATTATCGATCTTTGACTACTGTGTTTGATTATATGTTTTTATTTACGGTTTGATTCACATTCAGGACCAAAACTAAGAGTGTGGAAGAAGGGCATGTGCCCTGGACGCCAGGCCGAAAAGGTGTCAGATTTTATTTGCCGATTTTTTTCATGTCTATGTTTAGCAGTCTATGCCCTGAATGCGAATAAAAGCTCTTTTTCTTTTCTATCACCGGTGTCAAGATACTTATTAGTAGAAATATTGTATTAGATATTGTGTTCATTAAATACTAATTTTTTTTTCTAATATTCAGTTAATAAAAAATGTCAATTTGTGGAGAATCTCTTATTATTCAACCGATTTTAGAGAGCAAAGTAAAAATAGCTTACTGTAATAATGATATATTTTTGAATTTTCACGATATTTGATTGGATTTTTTTATGAGTTACTCCATAGAATTGCCTATTAAATTATGTAGAAAAATCGCTTTTTCTTTCGCGCATGCGCAGATAAAAATTATTTTATACAACTACTCATATTTCATGAAATATTTAATATAGCTGTATCCCAATTGCGCTATATTTTTTCTAGTACATTTTGCCAATTTTTCTGAAATTTGCGTTAAATTTGGTCGGAAACCCTGCATGATATAAGAAAAAATATACCAGATTTTTTTTTTTTTTTCAAAAAAATCGCCCTTTTTCCTTGAATATGCATGCTATTCTTACGAAAATAAGTGCACATGTTGTATAGTATCCACTTATTTGTATTCTGCAGCGATAAATCGTTTCGTGCATTTTCATGTGCAGGGTGATCCCAAATATTTCTATTATTCTTTGATTTTTTGTCGGCCCCCTAATTGCTCTGCTTATCAAATAGATGTTGATAAATATGAGGTCAAACATAATATTTACAATCCTGAAATTCCAGAAGAATCCGACAAGTATATTTTTAAATGTTTGAAAAAATGTCAAAAATTGAAAGTGTCCAAATACTTATTGGTAGATAGTATACGAAATAGTGTAAAATCTTAAATTTTGCAGTAATTGGGAGTCTAATACAATTTTTAATATCATGTTAAACATTTTATTTGAATTGAGTTTTCTACATGTAGTAGAATTTATCATAAATTTATTTTCTCTTAAATTGCTTTTATTAAACAATAAAAAGTCTTTCATTAACTTAATTCTAGGTAATACAGATGCATAAAGCCATAAATGTAGATATACGCCACATCATTCAAAACACTCTCTAAAGTGTGAAACATGCAGCAAAACATTTCTTTGTAAAAGTTTTCTGGGAAAGCAGTTTCTGACTCGCAGCATGGAAAGACGTTTATTTGTGAGATATGTGGCAAAGCATTTTCTCAAAAGTTTCATTTAAATGCCCATCTTCGATGTCATACTGTGGAGAAACCTTTTGTATGTAAGATATGCAACAAGAAATTCCCTCGAAAGGATAGTTTAAGCACACATTTGTTAATTCACACTGGTGAAAAAACATTTGTGTGTGAGATATGCAGCAAGAAATATTCTCGAAAATGTGATTTAAACAGACATCTATTGTCTCATACTGGAGAAAAGCCTTTTGTGTGTGAGATATGCAATAAGACATTTTTTGACAATAGAACTTTAAGGAAACATCTGTTAATTCATACTGGTGAGAAACCTTTCGTGTGCGAGATATGCAACAAAGGATTTTCTCAAAAGAGTAGTTTAAGCACACATCTGTTGTTTCATTCTGGTGAGAAATCTTATGTGTGTAAGATATGCAACAAGAAATTCGTTCGTAACGGTGATTTAAGCAGGCACCTATTAATTCATTCTGGCGAGAAACCTTTTGATTGTGAGGTATGCAACAAGAACTTTTCTCGAAAATATGAATTTAACAAGCATCTATTACTATTTCATACTGGGGAGAAGCTTTTTGAGTGTGAGATATGCAAGAAAGGATTTTCTCAAAGGAGTAGGTTAAGCACACATGTGTTGATTCATACTGGTTAGAAATCATGTTTGTGAGATATGGAACAGAAAAGTTTCTAAATATATTAATTTAAGAACACATCACATGATTCATACTGCTAAGAAATAATTTCTGTGAGAGATTTGAAATACGACATTTTTCTGTTAAGAACACTTATAGTTCATTTATTTGATTCATAGTAATGAGAAACAATTTGATAAAGACACTTGCAATAGTAAATTCTGTCGAGGATAAATTAAGCAAGTATCTTAAGTCACCTCTTACTTATGCGCCTCTCATTTATATGTGTCTATCAGCTATATGCGAATTTCGCCAGGTTCCGCCACAAGGAATAGGAAAATAATGCTCTAGATCTCTCACTTATAGGTGCAAGTTTTATTGTTCTCTCCAGTTATACGTGAAAATAAAACGCAATTCACAAATTGCGAATTATGTGAGAAAACTTTTTTAATCTATAAAGAATTTTCTACAAGTGTCAAGGTCAAAATACCATTTCACAAAGTTCCTGAAAGGGTGGAGAGGTTGACTTTTCATCCTCTGTCCTCAATTTTAATGTCTTTCATTTTTATCAAGCTACCTGCCTGTTTCTTTCTGTTTTTGCTTTTACGGTAATATCTACATTTTATTTTTTCCCTGCCATAAAAATGAGTCAAAGAAAGTTAACAGTTTGTTCATGGAGGTTATAGGAGCAGTAGCAAATGATCCTAAACTGTAAAAAAAACAAAAAAAAACCTTGAAAATTTGATTTGCTAGAACCAACGCTCAGGGTGGATTATAGAGAAGAAGGACTCGATCAAAAAAAATGAGCAATTAATATCGTACACAAGCGAAGAAATCAGAAGGAAAAATTTCAGATTTTAGAAACCACTTTAATTTAATAGTTCAGAGAAATGAGAGCTTCTAATTTATCCATTATTGGACAGTTATTTAAAGAAAACGTGCTCACTCTGTCATCAAAATTGGGGATAAAAAATTTTTTGACTTCTTGAAGGTGCCTAGAAAAACTTAAGTAAAGACATTGGTGAAAACGCAGCTATTTTTGATTTAACTATTAATGAAAGGATAGCAAATCTTCCAAAATTAATTCAAAACTTTGAGTTTAAGAACATTTTTAACTGTGATAAAACAGGATTATTTTTGGTGGAAAGCTTTATGAAATATATATAGATGCTTTTATATGTGATGCTCCAGCTCGTGCTTACATAAAATACATAAAAAGTCACAATGGATATTTTGGCTGCGAGAGATGCTCTCAAAAAGGGGTGTGGTTGAGGTGGATCGCCTTTCCAGAAATAAATTCGTCTAAAAGAGAAGGTGATGATTTTTTGCAGAATTCTTTAATTCTAATGAGCATATTATAGCACTTTCTCCATTACTTTAACTTAATAATACTTTGTGTGTATGTTCCCATTGGAATACAGGTATTTGGTATGTTTAGGTGTTGTTAGGAAGTTGGTTTTGTCATGGTATAAGGGTCCTCTCCCTATACGTTTTAGTAATTCAGCTAAATTAAATTTAAGTCAACATTTATCGGAGTGTTCTGGGTCATTCCATGTCAAATCAACCAAAAAAATTCAATATTCAACCTGACCATTTCCGATTTCAATGAAACATCAAGGGGTCATTCTCTATGATGATATAAATTAGGGCATATTTTTATTTTTTGTTTATCGCTTTAAATTTTTATATAATAAATTATTTAAATTTTGAAAAAAATCATCATTTTTTGACTTGCATAAATTATTTCAATTTTGAATTTCTCAAGTTCTATCAAACATAGAAAATTTTATGACCACTCATTTCAAAGAGGAGTTTTTAAGGTTTAATTTGATATGCAAGTCGACTATGTATAATTAAAATAAATAAAATTGAAAATTTTTTAAAATTGAAAATTTTTAGATAGTCATTTTTAAAAATTTTGAAAAAATTGTATGTTTGTTGTAATATTATAAGCTTTAAATTCTGAAATTTTTCGAGTGGGATCTGAATGGGATCAGGAGTTATGAAATAAAAGCTGAAAATAACCATACAAATCATAAATAAATAACAAAATAGACAGAATTAAATTGCTATTTTAATGGTAATGTTTGTTTTTATTTAATAACTCCTGATCCCATTGAGATCCCACTCTAAAAATTTCAGAATTTAAAGCTTTTAATATTACAACAAACATACAAATTTTTCAAATTTTTTAAAACTGACTATCTAAAAATTTTTAAATTTTAAATTTTAAAAAATTTAAAATTTATGTACATAGTCGATTTGCATATCAAATTAAACCTTATAAACTCCTCTTTGAAATGAGTGGTCATAAAATTTTCTATGTTTCATAGAACTTGTGAAATTCAAAATTGAAAATGTTTATGCAAGTCAAAAAATTAGGATTTTTCAAAATTTAAATAATTAATTGTTTAAAAATTTAAAGCGATAAACAAAAAATAAAAATATGCTCTAATTTATATCATTCATGAAAGAGATTTAAGCTAGAGCTGCTTATAATACAATCTGTAGAGAACAGGAATAAATACAGAACTTCAGACATAAAGAAAAAATAAATATTTTACTCAGAAACAATTCAATCAAGCAAATGTTCAGCATGTTTAATAAAAATTATCAAAAGAATAAAATTTAACATTAATGATGATGCAGTTTTGTCTGTTTAGGAGCAGCAAAAAATTTCTTTTTAAGAGCAAGATTGTAGAATCTTATATGAAAGTGCAGAAACAGATTTGGAATACATAATAGTGACTTTATATACGGGATATATAATGCTTCAAACTGCATTATATACCCAGTAATTAAAGCAGGTTTGGGTTTCTTTCGGAAGAAACCTATTTCTTACAGGACAGTGAAAGAAACTGGAAGAAATGGAAAAAATTGGAAGAAACTGCCAGAAACCAAAACAAATGCTCAAATTAAAATATATTAACTATGTAAAAGAACTGAAGTATAATTACATAAAATCTAAATTGGAAAATTTAATTATTATTAAAAATATTTTTGCAAAGATAAGTTATTTTTTTTAATATTAAACTTAAGGTTTAGCAGACATTTTCAGTTGATGGATTTTTATTACTCTAGAGGTAGAGGGATATATTTTTTTTATTATTAATTGCCCCATTTATATAAAAAAAACTACCTACAAATTGTTTATTTTTCATATAAAATATATTATATACTTTTCATATAAAATGGCATAATTTTAAATTTTACATTACAGTAAATAAATAAATTTGTAATTATTTATACTGACATCTAGCATAAATATCTGAATGCGGATATTAAAAGATTAGTGTTCTAAAAATAGCTATGGGTATGTCGAAATGCTTTTAAACTATCCTGACATATAAGACTTGAAAAAAAACTTCATTTTTTGCTTTCATCCAATTTAAGTTGAGAAATTGGTTGCAGCTTCCTACTGATAAAATGCTTTTTTACTATACTATGTTGCATACCAGTTGCATTTCCCTATGTTGCATTTCCAGTTTCATTGAAATCGGAAAGGGTCAGGTTGAGTCACTGGTTGATTTGGCATGGAATGACCCTTCTACATATTCACCTGTTGAATTTCAGCGGAAACCCAGAAAATTAATATATGTTGAGCGCTGGAAAGCTACTGAATTTAGATCCTTCTTATTATATACTGGACCTGTAGTATTAAAAGACATTTTGGAACCTGACTTTTACAATCATTTTATATGTTTGCATATTGCGATTAGGATACTGCTAAGTGAAAAATTGATGGAAGATTATCTGGAGTATGCTGCAGAACTATTATGCTATTTTGTTAAACATTCTTCTATACTTTATGGGGAAGAATTTTTTAGTGTATAATACGCATTCTCTTTTACATTTGATTGATGATGCACTCTAGTTTGGTACTTTAAATAAAATAAATGCCTTCCCCTTTGAGAGCTATTTGGGAAAAATTAAACGCTTGCTCAGAACATCACATAAACCACTGCAACAGATATGCAAGAGGCTGATTGAAAATAATAACAAATATAATTCTAAATCTCTGAACAATAACAATGAATTAATTCCAATAGCTTCATCTTCACATACTAATGGACCAACACTCAACTGTAATGGCATACAATACAAAAAAATTGCAGGGTATAATTTTACACTAAAAGTTGACTCTGGTAACAATTGTATGATGTTAAAAAACCAAAAAATTATTTTGGCACAAAATTTCATTTATGATAAGAATGGATTATTTATTATTGGTCAAGAATTTTCATGTAAAACTTTTTTATAGTGTACCTTGTAATTCAAGTATTTTTGGAATCATATCCGTATCATATTTATTGCCTTTAAATTATTGGTCAGCTAATGAGTTTTTATATAAAGGTATTCTTTTGCTATATAAACAATCGTATATATTTCTTTCACTTCTGCATTGTTATGATAATTTTTTTAATCTTAATTATTCTTAATCTTTTAATCATAAAATTTAACTAGTTATTTTGTGTTTTGTGATGTCTTTTTTTTATTGAATAGTATTTAAGTAAAATACTTGCATGAAAATGTATTCATTATAATTATTAAATGTACATTTGATTCAAAATATATTTATTCATGTGTGATTTGGAAGTAGGGGTGGAGATTGAATTACACTTTGATAAATGTGATATAGAGATTTATCTGTAACATACTTGCCAACTTTTACACTTTTTGATCATTTTTTTTTTACACTTTTTGGCAAAGTTTCATTTTTAATTCCTAAAATTATGTATTACTTTCTTGTTGCATTTAATAATGGCAAAAGCTGAACGCATAGAGGACATTGTCAAACGAGTTCAGGTTTCATTGTCAAACCAGACGAGATTAATTTATTAATTGTGAAAATATGTAAAGTAATACATTAAAGAAATGTTCAGATGTTAGTTTAAATATAAAAATTAAATTTAAAAAAATGTATGTCTTTAAATTCGGTTCATTTTTATAAATTTTATAATGGTTTTCATATTTTTCTTTCATCAAAACAACCTTTATAATGTTCATAAACTATATTACTCAACAATATGAAAATTTACTTAAAAAAGGTTTATAAATATTTGAGTAAAATAAGATTTGGTTACATGGGTCTCGTGCTCTTATGGATAAAAAAAAAATACGTCAATAGCATGTCATTTTACACTTTATCGTTTTGAAAAGTTGGCAGGTTTGTTGTAAGCAGAATTTGTTCGAAAATTATTTTTCTTTAAAGGTAACTAAAGATTTAGAATTATGTCTCCTTATTTTAGCAGGAGATTCCTGATTTTCACCCCTGATTTTTGGTATACTTTATCTTTGCTGCAATTCATGGATGAATACTGCAATGCAAGTATACTTGTTCTTTAGTATGATCAATAGTATTTTCTGTCAATTTTAGTTAGATTCATTGATTAAAAATCATGAATCGTTAAAACTGTGCTATTCGTACTATATGTATAATTTTTCATTATCAGTAATTTCTTCTGGTTAAAATTTATTTAGGAATTTCGTTTTGTGTGTTTATAAGAAACAATTTTCCTCTGCAATGTGTAATTTGAAATTATGTTAAAACATCTTCAGCATTACATGCTGAAATCCATTTTATTTATCTTAAGACATATTTTTCTTACCGCTATGAACTCAGGCATGAAAGTTTTCTGCAAAATTTAAGCTCTTCTATCTATTTATGAGATCAATGCAAATCCATTAAGAGTGAAATCTGGGAGGGCAAATTCACTAGCTATCACTGGCAATTGGCGGCAATAATTTCCTAGAACTCAGCTTGTGTACATCATGTTTCTGCTAAAGGCAGAGCTACTTCTGTGGCACATGCAATATATTTTCTCTTTAAAAATCTTGAATTTTGTAATGGAGTCGCTTAAAAAAACTCAAATTATGACATAGAAAAATTTTCATACGGGAAGTGGCATAAGTTTTTAAAAGTCTCAATTTTCATTAAACGATCGCAGAATAAAGTCTTGCTTTTCGTCGAGCGATTGAAAATAAAGTAGCGTGCTGAAATCAGTCATGAACTTCATTGAATAATCGCAGAAATAAAATCATGCATTTGAAGAAATGATCGTGAAAAAAGAGCGAATTTTATCAAGAAATTGCTGTACAAATTTTTTCATAATTGATTGTTCGAAAAAGCTGAGAATTTAAACCAAATTACGGTTTTCTGTACATATAAAAACGGTTATTTGATGCTGATGTTATCTGCTTCTGATTAGAATACATGAAAACCAGCCTGTACATGTTGACAGGAAGACAGGTAGTCATTTTCTTCAGCTCGATTATGAAAATTAATTTCTCATGGAAAACATCTATAAAACATTTTAACATAAGGAATTTGTCAATGTATTGGTTACTATACAGTTAAAAATTTGGGCATAACTGTCATTAATTTTGTTTCAAGTCTATCTGCATTTTTTTTTCTTTAGTGGTATCACTGGAATAAGATAATTATTAATATTAAAAGTAATGTTTTATGTTTTATATGCATGCATTAATCTCTTAAAATAATTATCAGGCATCTGTCCAGGAGAAAAAGTCTGTTAATAGACTATTCACAAAAATAAATTTCCAAAAAACGTCCTTTTCACAAAAAATAAGAAAGGTGTGAATCCCACCCACAAGAAAAGTGTAAAATTCTACAAAAATCTAGCTTTTTCTGTCGATTTTACCGAGCATCAGAACATAAACATATTGCTTTTATCGCTTGCTGGTCTTCCACTCTGTCTCCCCTATACCTTTATTTGGAATCAGCGCTGATTGGCTAACACATGACGTCCTGGTAATAGTAGGTATGTTCACAGAGTAAGAAATAAATTTGCTCTTCTCCATAGGTGTGGTAATCATATTTCCGGTAATTTCTTTCATTTGCTAGTTTGGTAATACTTGCTTTTATTTTGTGTTTACGATCATATGGAGATAATTTTCTTTGCAAAAATTCCAATTAATAAAGAAATCATTCTCTATTAAATAATTTTGTGGAAGGTTTATAATAAATTTGCTTTTAGTGTTTTTGTTGAGCTGAAAATCCCAATTGCACCGATGCCCTGGATGCACTATGGCATGTGAATTGTATGCAAAATCAGAGACAAGATTAAAAAAAATTGCTCTTGCACTTCCCATGGACACACGTAATTTTGTCACGATATCTCAAAAAAAAAGGCTCGAAGTTTGCAAAGGACTGCAGGCAAAAAATGCAAATTATATCAAAAATTTATGAAAAAACCAATTTTGTTCAAAATTGCAAGAATACGGGACATTTCTTCAAATAATCGCGGTAAAATGGCAAGATTTGTCAAAACATTGCGCATTCAGCTTTTTTGATCAACTTGCTCTTTCGTGAATGTCTACTTCATTTTAATTTTACATAATAATGAAGTACTAACTTCTTCAGTCCTGATTATATATAATCTATATCTATCATTTTTAATTGTTTGGATCTTACATCTTCTTTATATTTACTTCATAATTTGTTGGTCCAAAATCAAAATCATAAATGTTTTAATCTTGTCTTAATTTGTCTTTACTTAATTTATAATGTGTGATAAAAAATGTCATTTTAACAATTCTATGAGCTTGATTTCCAAATTTAATAGTTTTGCTTATGTTATGAAGAATTACTATCTGGATTTTATGGTATTTTATTTTTAGACCTGAATCGTAAGTTTTATTTAATTGTCAAATCATGATTTTTGTTTATTTTTGTGTTTTTAATCACTTAACCGGCGAAGGGTATGGGGAAACAGTGCTTTTACCCCCGAGTTATCTCGGGGCAGACGGTTAAGTGGTTAATGAATTATTTTTCATTTTTTTCTGTATAGAAGTTTGGGTCCCATTGGTATTTCTGTAAAACTGCTTATACTATATAATTTGTGTATTTTATTTGGTTTAAATAAACATTTATTTTTAATTGTATAAGTGCAATTAATTTTATTAAGTTTTAAAGCGTTAATTTTATTAAGTTTATTTTCCCCCATCTGAGTTGTGTTGGCAAAAAATCCAGCCAACCTTGTGGCTAACAGATAACTGTTTTATAAGAAAAATTTTACTTAATTCCATCATCAATTTTTTCCCTTTTCATTCGAATATTGATATTTTGTTCAACATTAGTCTGATCCTACTTGTGTAGTTTGTAAACAATTTATAAACTTCAAGTCATTGCTTTGTTTATATTTGTTAAACAGTAATTTGATTGTAATAATACAATCAAAATTATAATGGATGCTTGCAATACAGTAAAATATTAAAAACAAGTAAGAACCTTTTTAAATGATTAAAAATCAAGCCTAGGAAAAATGGAATTTAATATTTTTTTTTCTCTAATTGTGCAATGAAACTTTCATCTTGCCCTTTTGTGAGACCTTTTTGAGACCATTTTACCTTTTTATTATTTTTTGTTGAGGTGAGAGCACAAACAATCACCTCATTCATTTCATGGCTGAAATTCTAAAATAGAAAAAATTAGATTTGCATTTTAAAATACAAGTGGTCTGTTCAAGTCGTATCTTTATGGGGAAAATCTAAAAACCAGATTTTAGCAGTTGACTTATAGGCTTGTCATTGTGTTCCTGCTCACAATACTCAATGTTTTCATACCTTTGAATGTAGGTAAAAACAATGTTAAATCTATGAATTAACCACTAAAATCAGATTTTTGCATGTTTCCTTCCAATATATGGCTTGGCAGGATTGTGTTTTAATATGCAAATCAAGTTTTAGTTGATTATGAAATTTCAGCCATGAACTTGATGGGGTGATTTTCTGTGCTGCCATCTTTCACTCTTTTAATTACGGTAGAGGATGTAGTGTACAACAAACAGGCAATCCATCAATCGTCATCTGCGTTCAAGATGTTGCAGATTGCAGACATGCTACTTTTCTGTGGAATCATGGCTGCCAACTATTACGCCTATTTAAAGTCAAATTAACATATTAGAAACAAAAATTTTAATAAATTAATGATAATATGTAATGCAATACATAACATTGAATATATTCGGCATACATTTTGCTAAAATAAAATTGTGGTTCAAAACATGTTTATATGATTTAAACAGGCGTAGTAGTTGGCAGCTCTGCGGAATTCTTCTTTTTTGGCCATGAAATTGATTATCTCTGTGATTGATGCAAATGTGTATTAAAATTTGTTTCTATTTTTATATTTGGAGGGGAGAGTAGTAACAAATGAAATACAACAAAAATGACAGCACAAACTTCACTATATTGGGCAAATTTCTTCTAAGGATCGCAAAAAAATTCATTTGTCAAGCGATCGCGGGAAAAATATTTTCTTCAAAGAATAGCAGGAGTTAACGTTATTTATGTCAAAGGATTCCTGCAAAGATGCGATTTCTGTAAAATGATTGTGGAAAAAGATGTGATTTTTGTCAAAGGAACTGCTTGAAAAACACTATTTTCATGAACAGGTTGCGGAAAAATACTCTAATTTTGTAGAAAGATTGTGAAAAAAAGCGCATTTTGTCGAAGGATCAGGGAAAAGACGCGATTTTTGTCGAAAGATCCGGTTAAAAAGCGAATTTTGTCGAAAGATCGAGGAAAAAACGCGAATTTTGTCGAAAGATCGAGGAAAAACGTGAATTTTGGCACAGAAATCGGGGAAAACGCGAATTTTGTCGAAGGATCGGGGGAAAACACGAATTTTATCGGAAGATCGGGGGGTAAACGCGAATTTTTTAGAAAGATCGAGGGAAAACACGAATTCTGTCGAAAGACCAGGAAGGGGGGGAAACGCGAATTCTGTCGAAAGATCGTGGGAAATATGCAAAATTTGTCGAAAAATCGTAGAAAATACTGAAATTTTGTCGAAAGATCGTGGAAAATACTCAAAATTTGTCGAAAGATCGTGGAAAATACTCAAATTTTATCGATAGATCGTGGAAAATACTCACATTTGGTCGAAAGATTATGCGCAAGTATGTGAATTGTGTAGAAAGATTGAGGAAAATGTCTAATTTTGTCAAAAGATCGCAAAAAATATGAATTTTGACAACAAGCTAGGAAAATAGACGTATCTTGTTGAAAGATTGCAGAAAATATGCAAATTTTGTTGAAAGATCAGAAAAAAATCGCAATTTTTTTCAAAATTGCGTATAGTACTCAAATTTTGTTGAAAGATCTAGGACAGTAAGCTAACTTTTTCGAAAGATCATGGATAGTAAGACAATTTTGTCGAAAGATCGTGGAAAATATGCAAATCAAAAAGTTGTGTGAAAAATGACTTTCACTAAAGGATCATCGATAAGCGCAAATTTTGTCAATGCTGCAAAAAAGAAAAAAAAAAGTTTCGCCAAAAGTCTGTGAGGCCATGAAAGCTCAGCTATTTCTTTGCTGAGCCTGTAGCATGTCTGACAATGTCAGACGCACATTTTAGGATAAGATTTGTTTACATATTTCTGGTTTGTTCTTGGTTAGGGTATAACTTAGAGAAATGAGAGAGTAATTATAAAAGATATATGGTTTCGATAAAAATAATAATTAGCTCTTGTAATATACTTTACAGAATAAAAATAAAAATTACCAATAAATGAAATTAAACTTACTATTGTTAAATGAATGAAAGTATAAACATAACAAAATAAAGAGCTAAACTGATGTAACAGTGACAAATATATAGAGGAAGCTAAATGTGAAAATTTCTTAACACTAAGATTATTCTAAATGAAAACATATCTCAGAGTATTTATAACGGATTTGTTTTCATTGTACTATAAAATGGCCATTGCTTCTTCCTTTAAAGTGCAGTTTGTATCAGAGGTGCAAAACCTCCATTCTTGGTAAACTGATTATATTAAACTGAACATATTAAACTGATAGAAAAGTATACATTGTATGCTTAAGGACATATGGAACATCTTAACAAGTAAAAAAATCCCTGTCGGAGTGGCTTATAGACGGAGGTAGATTTCGAAGAGTGCTCATTTCAACAAGAAAAAATAAAATATGATTAGAGATAAATCCAGTTTAATAACTTCATTTGGCCGCTTATGAAAAATTCTTAATTTCATTTTTCTACAAAAACTGGTTTTATCAGAATCATCTTAAGCAAAATTCAGCTCAAATGCCCATTTTGACAACATATTTTGAAATATATTCTGAATTTATTAAAAAATCAACCAAAACAACATATTGTATTGTTCCTACATTACAAAAAACTGTCACTTGAATGCGCTTGAGAAAAAATTGAATTTAAAAATGAGTCATAAAATAACCGATTTGTTATTTGAATAAATCCTTCATTCTTTAATCATGATCGTTTCTGAGAATTTTGTGCGAAATGGTCACTTTGACGGCATTTTAAAAAGTATATTCTATTTTTATCAAAAAACTGGCCAAGTCGTCACATTATATCGTTCCTAAATAAGAGCATCTGTAAATTGGATGAGTTTGAGAGCGAGAATGAATTTAAAAACGAGTCAGAAAAAAGCAATTTTTTGTTTGAATACTTCCTTAAACTTTCAGTCTCGATGACTTCGGGAAATTCTGTTCAAAATATCCTTTTTGGTAGCCTTTTTTTAAAATATATTATGTCTTTATCAAAAAACTGACTAATGCGTCACATTACATAGCTCCTAAATAAGAGGATCTATAAATTGGTTGATGCATTCTAGAGCAAAAATGGTTTTAAAAACGAGTCAGAAAAAAACGAAATTTCTTATTTGAATACTTACTTAAATTTTGTGTCTCGATGACTTCGGGAAATTCTGTTCAAAATACCCTTTTTGGTAGCCTTTTTTGAAATATATTATGTCTTTATCAAAAAACTGACTAATGCGTCACATTACATAGCTCCTAAATAAGAGGATCTATAAATTGGTTGATGCATTTGAGAGCAAAAATGGTTTTAAAAACGAGTAAAAAAAAACGCAATTTCTTATTTGAATACTTCCTTAAATCTCTATGACTTCGGGAAATTCTGTTCAAAATACCCTTTTTGGTAGTCTTTTTTGAAAGTTATTCTTTTTTTATCAAAAAACTGACCAATGCGTCACTTTATACAGCTTTAAATAAGAGGATGTATTATTTGGATGCGCTTAAAATCAAAAATGAATTTAAAAATGAGTCACAATATAAGCAGTTTGGATTTGAGGTTTTTTCTTTAATCCTATTTTTGTTTAATTCATTTTTGCTATACGAATTGGTCCTATCAAAAACTTATCAATATAAAAGCTGTAGATATTATTGAGGAGATGTAAAATAAATTTATTTAGATTTGATAGCTTAAAAATTGACGGATTTATAGATCTTTTCTTTTTTATGGATTTCCCCCCTTTTTTTCGTTTTTAATTTTTTCATCGGTAAAAGTTGGTCCTATCAAAAACTTGTAAATACCAAAGTTTTAGATATTTCTGAGAACATTTATATAAAAATTAATTGGACTTAATATCTTGATAATTGACGAAGTTATGATTTTTTTCTCCTAAAAACCCTGTTTTTTCGCCCCTTCAGCCCATTTCTAAATTTATAAAAAAATCTGTCACGCGTAAACTTTTTGCCCATTTTTAAGAAGTAATGTAAACTTTCAACCGATTCTCTATCTATTTTATTTAAGAAGGTATAGCGTTTTTTCGATTTTCACGAAACCCCTCCCTATTTCCACCCCGTTGGACCGATGTTGCCCATTAACGAACTTTGTCGAGATTTTTTACCCCTTGATTTTATGTATCAGTTTGGAAGAGATTGGAGCAAAACTAAAGAAGTTATCGTATCCATAACAAAGTGATATATATATATATATTACAAATTTTTTTCCACCAAAATTAACCTTTATATTATATTAATTTCCTTATAACAATATTCCGTACTTAGTTCAACTTATTAAATTAAAATCTTGTTTCTACATCTAATCTATTAATCTTTATGGAAACGATATAAATTCTTAACTTGCATTAGAAAAACATTTATTCCAGTATGCGTAAATTTAAAAGGTGGCTGTGAATTAAAAAAATTCTTAATTAAATTTTATTTCTTAATATTCCAAATAAAACTCATTTTTTCTATGCTTTTATCAACCCTTTTTATGAAAGTCTTATTAAATTTTTTCCAAAACCATACCTTTCAAAGAATATCATTATTTTTATTTATATATTTATTTATTTTCCCTCTTTCAACATTCGATATGTGTGCATAACAATAAATTCATTTCTTTTCTTTTTCTCTTAAAATTAATCGTCTGCAAAACTATATCGTTTGCACAGATGTTTGAAAATTATGAGTCAATTATAATTTGGTTAAATAATATTTTTTTTCAAATAAATTATCGTCTGTGGAATGTAGCCTCGACTCTGGGCATGAGTTATGTTTAAAAAAAGAATGATGGTTCAAGAGTAAAGGATGTTCTAGAATTTTCTTTTTAGATTTAAG
This sequence comes from Maratus speculifer, assembly GCA_964019185.1. Lineage (NCBI taxonomy): Eukaryota > Metazoa > Arthropoda > Arachnida > Araneae > Salticidae > Maratus > Maratus speculifer. The sequence continues at coordinate 370,062 of CAXHSM010001557.1, forward strand.
ATAAGAAGTCTTCAGGTGGTAAGAGAGATTCTTGGGTTTTTTCCTTCGATGAGTACGATATACGGCTTGTTGAAGTAAATGATGGAATATTTTTTTGGATGTTTTGGTTAAAGATAGTTGTAAAAGGAGCCTTTCCCTTTATCATAACTACAGTTTAATAAATGAACTTACAGCAGCCATTGAGTAATTTATTGGATTCTCTACATCTATTTTGCTTTTTTTTCCTCGCTGGCCATGACTTCTGTGCAGTAGAACGGGGACCCTGGTGATTATGTCTCTGGTTCCTAACTTTAAATGTCACACACATATATATAAATATATATATATATATATATATATATATATATACACTATATTGCCATTGATTATTGGACACTTGTGATTTTAGACATTTTACTAAATATCTAGAAAAATACATGAGGAATCATCTCGAAACTATTAGTGTATAAATATAATAGTATACGTCATACATCTCCGTGAAGATTTTTTACCGAAACTCCATAGGGGACCGTCAACAAATTTAAAAAGAATGAATATCTTTTGAATAACCCTGTCAAAACTAATGTAGCAAAAGCGCTCAAACTCTAGATTACGATTGAATGCCTTATTGTAATACACTGTGTTCATTTTTATGCAAATAGCATGCATACTCGCAGAATAATTAAGGTTTTTATAAAAATGGTCCCAAATTTTTCCAAGTTTTTTCCTTATAATTTTCAGAGTTCTTAATATAAAATAATATTTTTTTCAGAAAATGTGACAAACAACATTGCACACAGTACCCTGTAATCAGAATTAAAAAATAATAAAAATTGTATACAAAATGAGTTGGTTTACTAAATAATTTTTTACTGCGCATGCGTCAACGATATCAAAATTTCATTTGCATATTATGTTAGCTAAATGTATAGAGCAACTTTCGTGAAAGTCACAAAATCATAACTTGAAAATTCTGAAAATAATCGTCAATTGAATAAGTTGAAAATCCGTTATTCTCAAAATGAAGCAAAAACAAGAGGGGTTGTATCCATATATTCATTGATTAGTGTCAATATAGAATACACAATACGGGATGTTACGACTACTTTTGAATAAAATCCCTCTTTTTTTGCTTCATTTTGGAAACAACGGATTTTGTCCTTTTTCTATAGACGATTACTTTCCGAATTTTCAAGCCATAATTTTGAGACTTTTACAAAAGTTGCTCTATACATTTAGCTAACATAATATGCAAATGAAATTTTGATATCTTTGACACATGCGCAGTAAAAAATTATTTAGTAAACCTACTCATTTTTCATACAATTTTTATTATTTTTTAATTCTGATTACAGGGTACTGTGTGCAAAGTTGTTTGTCATATTTTCTGAAAAAAATATTATTTTATATTAAGAACTCTGAAAATTATAAGGGAAAAACTTAGAAAAATGTGGGGCCATTTTAATAAAAACCTTAATTACTCTTCGAGTATGCATGATATTTGCATAAAAATGAACACAGTGTATTACAATAAGGCATTCAATCATAATCTAGAGTTTGAGCGCTTTTGCTACATTAGTTTTGACAGGGTTATTCAAAAGATATTCATTCTTTTTTAATTTGTTGACGGTCCCCTATGGAGTTTAGGTAAAAAATCTTCACGGAGATGTATGATGTATACTATTATATTTATACACTAAGAGTTTTGAGATGATTCCTCATGTATTTTTCTAGATATTTAGTAAAATGTCTAAAATCGCAAGTGTCCCATAATCAATGGCAATATAGTGTATATATATATATATATATATATATAAACTTTTTTACTAATGGTAGTTTTTGGGTCTAGGGGTCATGATCGGCTTAGATCTGCAAAAAATTTTCAGAAATTCCAACATTGGTGCGATCGCAATAGGTAGTATTTCATACGAAATCTACCTAAATGAGTCATAAAATAACCGATTTGTTAATTGAATCAATCCTTCATTCTTTAATCATGATCGTTTCGGAAAATTTTGTGCAAAATGGCCACTCTGACGGCATTTTTAAAAATATATTCTACCTTTATCAAAAAACTGGCCAATGCGTCACATTATATCGTTCCTAAATAAGAGGATTTATAAATTGGATGCATTTGAGAGCAAAAATAGATTTCAAAAAGGGGCAGAAAAAAACGCAATTTCTTATTTGAATACTTCCTTAAATTTTCAGTATCGATGACTTCGGGAAATTCTGTCCAAAATACCCTTTTTGGTAGCCTTTTTTGAAATGTATTATGTCTTTATCAAAAAACTGACTAATGCGTCACATTATATAGCTCCTAAATAAGAGGATTCACAAATTGGATGCATTTGAGATCAAAAATGGATTTAAAAGCGAGTCAGAAAAAAACGCAATTTCATATTTGAATACTCCCTTAAATTTTCAGTCTCGATGACTTCGGGAAATTCTGTTCAAAATACCCTTTTTGGTAGCCTTTTTTGAAATATATTATGTCTTTATCAAAAAACTGACTAATGCGTCACATTATATAGCTCCTAAATAAGAGGATTCATAAATTGGATGCATTTGAGAGCAAAAATGGTTTTAAAAACGAGTCAGAAAAATAACGCAATTTCTTATTTGAATACTTCCTTAAATCTCTATGACATCGGGAAATTCTGTTCAAAATATCCTATTTGGTAGTCTTTTTTGAAATATATTCTGTTTTTATCAAAAAACTGACAAATGCGTTACTTTATACAATTCCTAAATAAGAGGATGTAGTATTTGGATGCGCTTAAAATTAAAAATGAATTTAAAAATGAGTTAGAATATAAGCAGTTTGGATTTGAGGTTTTTACTCCAATCCTATTTTTGTTTAATTCATTTTTGCTATACGAATTGGTCCTATCAAAAACTTATCAATATAAAAGCTGTAGATATTATTGAGGTGATGTAAAATAAATTTATTTAGATTTGATAGCTTAAAAATTGACGGATTTATAGATCTTTTCTTTTTTATGGATTTCCCCCCTTTTTTTCGTTTTTAATTTTTTCATCGGTAAAAGTTGGTCCTATCAAAAACTTGTAAATACAAAAGTTTTATATAATTTTGAGAACATTTACAAAAAATTTAGTTGGACTTAATATCTTGAGAAGTTATGATTTTTTTCTTCTAAAAACCCTGTTTTTTTCGCCCCTTGAGCCCATTTCTAAATTTATCACAAATCTGTCACGCGTAAACTTTTGGCCCATTTTTAAGAACTAATATAAGCTTTAAACCGATTCGACATCTATTTTATTTAAGAAGTTATGGCGTTTTTTCGATTTTCACAAAACTCCTTTCTATTTCCAACCCCTTTGGACCGATTTTGGCCATTAACGAACTTAGCCGAGATTTTATACCCCTTGGTTTTATGTATCAGTTTGGAAGACATTGAAGCAAAACTAAAGAAGTTATCGTGTCCATAAGAAAGTGATATATATATATATATATATATATATATACAGGGTGTCCCGAAACAAATGGTATATACGCTAGGGTGTGATAAAACATATCAAGACGAGTAATAGTAAATAGAAAACCAAAAGTCCCAAACGTTTTCCAAAGGAGATAGCTGCCATTAAATTTTGGGGTCCAAAATTTCAAATACACATAAAAAACGGAAAAATTGGTCGATTGATTTGCGGTTTTCACTAAAACTACTCTTTATGGTGGTATTTTCTTGAAAATAAATTATAAAGATAAATTTCGAAAAATGCCAATAGAGGGCGCTTACACTTTGAAGTAATGAAAAACTATTTTTTGCCATGATTTTTTGCATCTTATTAAATGATTTCGTAAGCTTAGATTTAAACTTAAATTTTGAGCTCAAAATCTGAATAGTTAGGAGGGGTTAAGTAGCAGAAACTTAACTGTGTTCAGAGGGTTTGAATTTTAAATGATTATAAAAAACGGAAAAATCGGTCGACTGATTTTCGGTTTTCACCAAAATTATTCTTTATCTCTTTAACACCTAAGACAGGCGAAAAAAATTCTACCTTAAATCCTAGCTTTTTAAAGCATCATTCTGGAAAGATAGACTCTTCCGTTTCTGTTTTCTAGGTTGTAAAAAGGAGAGGCGTGACTGAAATGTCAATTTGATGGATTTCTCTTTCTCCCCATACTTTTCTCCAGGTAAGTATCGGAATCAACTGAGGGAAGATACGGATAACGACTTCTCATTTATGACTGATTCCACCTCTGTGGTAGTGCTATAATTATTTGTTTGCAGTGTTAATTCTAGAATAAACTTTATTTATCTACATATCTTATTCTACATATTTTGTAGGATACATATGTTTACAAATTACAATATATGAAAAAAAAAATCAATGCTCTCATTGAAGCATCATAGTGCAAAAATGGTTAAAAATACAGATCAACAAAAAATAGTCAAAATGATACAGGCAACCTCATATGCCTAAAAAAATTAAAATCTGAAAATAAAATTCGACACACATTCTATATACGGAATAAATTAAAATATCAGAATAATATCAGAAGTATTTGTAGTTTATTATTTTCATTATAACACAATTATTTTGGTCAAATAGAAAAATAAAATTGGCTTGTTTTACAAGAGGATTCATACTCATTTTAAGGATTAAAAATTCAAAAAACTTTAAAGAGATTTTTTCTAAAGTCGTCCTCTCTAAAATTTCTACGGTATAATTTAAGAACATTATACTTTTAAGATGATTATTAAAAAAATGTTCTTTCTTGCTCAAAATTATGAAAATTTTTTTCGATGTTTAAAAATTTATTTTTAAAAGTAAAATCGAAAAATTTCAGTCATGAAAATTTCATCAGCCAGCCATTTCTTGATTGATTCTGATTTCTTATTTTGCTTCTCTTATGATTAATGCGCTACATTTTGAATTAAAATCGATTGTCGTCTCATGATAATTTTTCTATAGCTTAGCGTCCGGGTTTTTATTTCAAAACATCAATTTTCACAGAATTTTCAGAAAGTGTGCTTTTAACGTAAAATAGAAAATGCTGTTATAGTTTTCATAGTTTCTGAATAAAAACATCTGAACATTTCATGTAAATTTTAAAATGACTTCATGAGATAGAATAATTATTTATTGTTCGTAAATAGTCCTAAATAATATTATTTAATAAGAAATATTAAAATTGTTCACAAATACAAACTCTTATTATTATTTTTACTTTTATTTTATTTTATTTATTATTATTATTATTATTATTATTATTATTATTATTATTATTATTATTATTTACACATTCATAGATTTATTTGGAATACAACATAGCATTCTCCATTAAAAGAGAAATAATTTGTATTTTGCTTGTACCAACAAAGACTTTTCTAGAATAAGCGACAGAAATCGTGTTTTATGTTGATTTTTGATGTGTTATAATAATAATAATAATAATAATAATAATAATAATAATAATAATAATAATAATAACGCAGTGAAAGATTACATTACCAGATGTAACGAATTTGAGGTAATATAAAAAGCACTGTTCAGTTCATAGATACAATAATACATATGAATAATAATGTCTGTAAATTTTATTATTTTTTTTTCTCTTCAAAATGATTTTGCTAATTGTTAGAATGTTTCTCATTATTGAATATAGATTTCGAATTGTTCAGATTCACGGTCGCCAGTCGCCACGTTGCGATTATTTTTTTTTTACTTGATGACTAATTTTTGGCTTCTAAGTCATCATTCATTGGCCAATTTTGCGAGGTTTTTTTCCCCCTCGCGATCAATTTGACGAAAATGGTGCATCGCAATCCACTGACAAGAATTTCAGTTTTTTTTTTTTCGTAATCCTCTATCCAAACTCGCGTTCTTTTGCGATCCTTTCACAAGAATCGCGTTTTTTAGGGAGATTTTTATCAAAATTTGCGCTTTTCAGCGATTTTTTCACGAAAGTAGCTATTTTCAATCATTTGAAAAAATTAGCATTTCCCCTGATATCTTTTGACAAGATCCGCGTTGTTTCTTAATTTTTGTTAAAAATTAAGCATGTGTAGTGACTGGAATATTGGGATTTAACAGCCACTGGCTCTTTAAAAATTTTGAGAATCTGCACTTATATTGTTGAACAGGGAAAATAAAAGAAATATCTAATTAAAAGGTATTTAATTAGACAAGTTAATGATAATCTCTTTATTTGTTTGTTATAATTTTTCTGCAAAAAATACAAACGAAATAAATCAGACAGTGCTAAAATATGAAACAATGTTATTTTTATTTTTAAAATTTTATTAATATATTAAGTCTTGAAACAGTTGTACGATTTTTCTTTCGATTCTTAGGATTTTTATTACGTTGGCACAGTTTTCTGCACAGAAAAACAGACCAAGGAAGTTTTAACATCTTATGCGGTTTCTAAGGTCATTGTAACGTAGGAGTATTTGATTTAACTTTATCAGATTCTTGAGGATTTAATCTCTCAATTTCATGTATAGATAAAATAAGTTAATTTAATTACTCAAAAGATGTAGACGCGAAAACTTCTTTCTTTAATAGCTAATACAGCTCAGAGGCTACTTTTGGTGTTTGAAAAATTTGTAGTGCATTGAAAAAACTATTAAAATTATAAAAGGCTGCAATCAAGTATGTAAGTGCAGATTTCTTATGAGGGAACAGATCAAGCAACACATTTGTTTATGTACTTTATTTCTCCTAAAGTATATTTAAAATGTTTATTATTTTTTAAATACAGTTAATGAAGGTACAGCCATGTAGTGATAGAATATATTTAAATTAGGAAACTTAAAATAAAATGTCATTGTAATTTTATTAGATGATTAAAAAATCAAATTAAGCCTTTTCTAGTGGTCTCATGGGCCCGGACTTGTCCCTTGGCCCATATCTGGCAAAATTGGTTCATACTTTCAAACGGGATGGGCCTGTCAAATCGGGCCAATAAAAAACATTAAGCGGACCAAATAGCCCGATATAAAAATTTAAACGGAGCCGATAAAATACGAGTCATTTTCAATAAATATGGCTTTCGCTAGAATAAGTAAAAATGTACGCTTGTTTGTCAATATCTTTGAAGAAATGGGGAATATATCCAGTGTAGATATTGATATCGGACAGTTAAATAATGTCTAAGACCGCTTTTTTTTTTTTTTTTTTTTTTTTTTTTTTTTTTTATTGGATTTATTTTTCTCAGTGAGATTTGGGCAGGCAATTATTCTTCAAAAAATATTAATAGCTATAATGAACTTCTGTTAATGGAATTTTTAGAAATATATACCTTTAAATGGTTCTCAAATTCACTGCTCGACGTGAAACTTTGTGAAATATTTTCACAAATTTACTTTTTATTATACAGCGACAAAAGCTATCATATTTTAATCCACCCTTTACTTTTTTATTGTAAACAACATTAATTTTTTAGTCCTGTAAAATCATCGTAATAAAAAAATATACTGTAAAATTATCTGATAAATATGTATGCAGTATTAAAATTATTATTATCATTATTACAGTAAAACCCCGATAATTCGGATTAATTGGGACCAGACCCAATCCGGATTATCCGGAGAATGAGAAAAAAATGAAATAAAACATACTTAAAGAAAATCACCTTTATATTAAACATACTGAATATTTACAGACAGTAAAAATGTTTATTTCATAATTATCTTCTGTTGTGTCAGTTTTTTATAACATTTGCGGACCGCACGGTCACGCATCCGCTTGAGCATAGTTAGTTGGGTGTAGTCTCCACCTGATGTTCAAAATAAACCATTAGTTGTTGTAAATGGTTTGTTTCTTCATTATGGTTAATAACTTTTGATTGATCATCATTGATAATAGTGTTTTCGTCTGAATCATCTTCATTTTCAACTTCTTCAGTTGTACATAAAGTGATTATTTCATCATCTGTAAGTGAGGCATAAACTTTGTTTAGTTATTTTTTGATTCATTCAATAGCTAATGTCGGTGATATCTTCATCTCAGCAACCATCGATACATGCATCAGTTCAACTTGCTTGAAGACTTTAAGTGATGCATTGTTGTTTCTTTGAAAGGTAAAAACAAAGAGTTTAAATTAAAAAAAAATTAGGTATTCTCGAGAAAATATTTCAGAAAAGACGTTTTTATTCAGAATACGCAAATAAAATGATTTATTATTATCGAAATTTTGCCGATCGCGTATCAAACTTTGAAAAAAAAAAAACTGAGCAGACTGATCCGGATTATGCGGAGATCCGGATTAACGGGGTCCGAATTATCGGGTTTCTACTGTATTTTTTAAATTAAATCGGGTATGATCTACTTCATTTTTGCACAGCCCGACCTGGAAATTTCCGCCCCATGCATACCCCTAGCGCTAGCTCTTTCTGTGAATTTATTAACTATTAGCTATACAAATAGGTTTTAAAGATTTTGTTCTCATGATTTAGACTGTCATATATATATATATATATATATATATATTGTGTGTGTGTGTGTGCTTAAAGGTATTGGGTTTGACATGCCAATTGTTATCAAAATACCTAATTTTAAGCACGTAATATATACATATATATATGTCTTTCCTTTTGTATATGTTTACAAAACCTGTCTATCGCGTTACATAAAGCGTAATCATGCCCTGCATCATTTTTACAATGCTGTCGAAGTTCGTACCTAACTTGACGCCTTTTACTGCTTTGTCATGTCTCTGTTTCTGATTTTTCCTCCTGAAATAATGACAAAAAAGTAGGATAATGCACCTTGCGGGCGCGAGCCTTTTTTTTTTCAAACTGTTTACAAAGGACTGAACTGTATGAAAGTAATTCATCATGCCACTCAAACCAGCCATTTACTTTACAGTTCAATTGGTGTTATATTTCATCCCGTTCTTGGGATTGTTTAGGTCTTAATAAGTTGGGGAGGGTCTGCTCTATAATCATAACCAAACTTAGGCTTTTTTGAATGACTTGAAAAGAAAAAAATACTTGACTCTTGAAATGGCATTCCCTTTGTGACAGGTAATGGAGTGACTTGTGCATTGCACATGTTATACAATCGCATATCGATCCTGAAAGTTTTTTTTATGTATTTCCACTATATTTTAAATCTAGTATAAAAAAAAATCATCATTTACACGTGATGAATATTAGAATTTACAAGCATAACTGGTGAAGTTTAGCACTTTCCCATTTTCGATAAATTTCCTGAAAAATATGTATAAATAGTGATAGTACGATTTTTCATTGAGGTATGCCATGAGAATCTCAAAGATTTAAGAAAGAAAATAATATCATAAACTATGACTTTTAATCCCAGTATCAAAGAATTATTTAAATTTATCATTCGAAGATTCGAAAATTAAAAAAATCTAATTTAACAAATTACAATGACTATTTGGAAAATGATATTTTCAAAGACTAAAAATTTAAACACTTATAAAAGAATTCCATATTTAAATTAATAATAATAATAATAATAATAAACATAATTTTTAGAATGATCATAACGAATAGATGATGTGTATTAAAAATTGTTTGTTGTCTGGAAAAGGATATTCATTAGGGGTTTGATTGTGGAAGGGGGGAGGTTTGGAAAAATTTTACCTATAGATTCTTTCAAACCATTACATAAATAGACTAAGTATAAGGGCAACGTTTTCTGAAATTTTACGAAATTTTTTTCCAAGAGTAGCTTTTGAAATGTGAAAAAGAGGGAGTGTATAAATTAACCTCTTAATTAAAACTTTACGTATAGAAGTTTTAAAGGGATTCATATTAGGACAAACATATAAAAAATTATTGAAAAAGTGAAAATTTCTAATTGGATTTAAATTTACAAGGATGATTAAAACACCTTGTATTTCAAGGATGATTAAAATAGTTACAAAAAATATGAATAAAAATTTTTAAGAGCTCGGACAACTGTATTTAAAGAACAGACAGCAAAAATTTAAATGTTTTTCCGTATTTCCTTATTTTGTAATAAATTTAGGCTCTAAATTTGTTGATTATTAATATTCCAGGGGACAAGGGGAGAAAAGTGTCAATTTAAGAACTGGATACTTTCTGACACATTTACTGATTAATTTATAAATGTCATGAAATATTGAGGAATGACAATTGAAATTTTTTTCCTATTCGAATAGGTGTCTTTAAAGTTTTGATAAATAAATTGGATCTTGAGTTATAAGCGGTTGTTTTCTGATGATGAGATTTACCGGGCTGTCGCATAAAGAAATTTGATTGAAAACGCGAAATTTTTTACATAATTTTTTCAAACGATGATCTGCTTCCAGTGGAAAAAAGGAAAAGAATATTCGATTTACAGTTTCTAAATAGGATAAAAAAAATTCTACTTTTTCGCATGTGATACTATCTTAAAATATTTTCTAATAAACTTATCTCAAGGAAAATCTGTATTACAAAATTCTTGATTATAATCAAATCGATAACTTTTTATAAATTTGGAAAAATGCTTTCATTTTAAAATTAATAAAGATAAGTGATAAAATAAAAGTTTCACTTCAAAAGCTTATTAATTTAAAAATAAAATAAAAAGCTCATTAAATTATTTCTTATCGACAAACTAATTTTGACGAATAATAAATTCTGAAAAACTTGATTGTTGATTGGTGACTCGGTGCTGACTTGGATAATAGCTGAGTTTCTTTTAAAAAGTGAGCTTTTTCTTTCGTTAAAATTAAATCTAGTAAATTAATACGACAAAGAAATAACAATTTAAAAATAAAATCTGAATCGAAGCTATGAATTTAAGCTGTAATTCAAAGTAATTTTTAGGATATAGTCAGTTTCTTTCTTTCTTTCTTTCTTTTTTTTCTTTTTTTTTCTTTTTTTTTTTTTTTTCTCAGGAGGAGGGACGGAGGTGACTGCAATGATATCAGAAAAAAAAAATGACCCTAGTTTATCAAAATGATATCAGCAATCCTTTACGTTAAATTCTTCAATATATAATTAAAAAAAATTAAATCTGAGAGTAAATAATAATAATAATGACTATTCAATTGCAATTAATTTTAATAATTATTTCTACAAGTAGCATGACATTTGCAGGTTGCTCTAAAAATGCGTTAGAAACTTCCAAGTTGTTGATCGAAAGAATTTTATAAAGTCGACTTCCATAACAGATAAATTTATATTCTAAATTTTATACTAAAGCATCTTTGAAAAAAAAAAAAATTATTTAAATTGCGTGTTGCCTAAAATGTATTTTTTGGGGCCAAATTTCAAAATTGTTCTAATTTTATAGATAAAGAGAGAAAGTTTTAAGCAATATGTAGCAATGACTTTCCTTTAATGCATGATTTATTTTATTGACACCATTTTATAAAATATGTTTGCTTTTATAGGGAAAAAAAAGAAAAAAGAAAGAAAGAAAAAAACAATATTTGATTTATTAGAATCTAAATTAGCATATTCCAAGTAAGCAAATTTCGCATATTCAAAGATAGAAATATGTTTCAAAAAGTAGTCAGGTAGAATTTTATTACAAATCACATAATTAAACATTATATTATAAAAGAAGTATGATGCACAAATGCAGTTTTTTTTACATCAAAACTGGTCAAAAAATTATTTGTGAAATAACAGAAACTTTTTTTTTTTTTTTTTTTTTTTTTTTTTTTTTTTTTTTTTATTGGAAATTATACTAAATGTAGATACCACCGACCTAGACTTTAGATATCTAGATTAAGGCACCATTTTATAAAAGATATATGCTTTTATACAATAATAATAAAAAAAAAAGAAAGGAAAGAAAGAAAGAAAGAAAGAAAAATATTTGATTTGTTGGCATCTAAATTAGCATATTCGAAATAACCAAGTTTCGCACATTCAAAGATAGAAATATGTTTCAAAAAGTAGTCGTATAATTTTATTACAAGTCTCAAACTATATATTGCACTATAACAGAAGTATGATGCAGTTTTTTTTCATCAAAACTGATCAAAAAATTATTTGTGAAATAAAAGAAAAATGAATTCTTTTTAAAAACAGGAGATTATACCAAATTAAATATAAATATTTAGCATAATAATAATAATAATAAAATAATAATAACAATAATAATAATAATAATTTTATATATCCGTATTTTAAAAAAAAAAAAATCAAACTTTACTTATTTATTTTGTAAAAGAAAATACTCTCAAAGTTTTCTTTTTAAATCAATTCTTCAATGCGAAAGCGCTTAAAATAACCGTCATGGGACAATAATCGCTAGGAAATAAAGATGCAATTAATTCATCGATAAAGGAAAAAGAAAACAGTTCACTTGTAATTAGTTGGTTGCTAGTGTAATGTTTTTTCTTTCAAAAATAAGTATGTATATGTAAATATGACAACAAAATATTCCGTTGTTGAACTTTATTTTTTTAGGACCGCGCTCAATTTAAATGTGGCTGTGATATTAAAAAGATTCGCGATCACTATTGAATTTAGATGTTATATTTCCTTGGCGGGATTTTGAAAATCGGGTGGGATAGGGCGTGAGGGCAAATTTTTATTGTAGAAAATGTGCAATTTCCATTTTGCTTCTTTAACTTTGAATTATTTTAATTTTCTAAATATCTATCATCTGATCCAAATAACATTGCATCTCTTTCTTATTGTTTTCCTGCCTTACCTGACTTTTTGTCATTTTGAATTAAGTGTAATTAAATAACTTAATAACAGCCCTGATACTTAATAATAAAACAAAAGTATTGATATCATACTCTTTTGAAATAAAAAGCTTTAGAAGAAAAAATAATAATAACATCCCCTCAATAGAATCCTTTTAACTGCAAAAAGAAGTAAATATAAGTCACATGTGAATATTCCATCACTGTCATCCAAGCAAAGAAATCGGCAAAGATAGAGAAACACCCCTCAAGATAGGGTGAAACCCATCTCTTTCACTTCCTTACACCCCTAAATTCTCCGTACTCGGCCGTATGCGCCTGTGATCGGCGTTCAATGACAGGGCCGTATAGGGCCGACTTATGTGTTAAAGGGTTATGTCTGTATTTTATAGAAAATGAATTATAAAGATGAAAACGCGACTTAAAGTTGAAATTATATGGGTGCGGCTATGAAAGTGTTGTCACATAAATGCTTATAATTCCGTTAAAAATGCAAATATTTTTATGCGGTTTTTTGCATTGAGTTAAGAATTAAGTAAATAATCAAACTAGATCATAAAATATCGATTTTTTTATAATGTTTTCAACCCCTGAGACACTTTAAAAGGGAGATATTTCCAAAAATGTTGGAAATGAAACTACTCAACATTTTTCAATAATGTATAATAATACTGCAAAGTAAAAAATAAACAATTTTATTGAAACTGATACAAAAATTATTACAACAAATCAATAAAAACAAAATAGACAAAATAAAAAGGTTTTTATAAATATAGGACACATAAGAGCAAGTAGCAAAAGAATGAATATTTGACACTCAACATAACAAATAAACAACAACAAAAAAAATGGATATTTAACACATAGTAAGCCAAATACAATATATATATATATTTAAAAAAATAATTTAAATTCAGGTTGATCTAGGTTTAAGAAGCAACAACATGCAGTGCAACCAAAGGATTTCTCCAATTTCAAATTACTACATTTTAAAGCAAAGAAATAACAGTACATTCAAAACTGTACATGAGAATGTAAAGATTTACCTAAAATCTAAAATGTTTCCGTATATATATGACACAAAATAATAAAAAAAGAATATTTGACACATAGTAAAGCAATAAAAAAAGAACGAATATTTGATATAGTAAAGCATATGCAATTAAAATAGAGCATGTGGTGCAATCAAAAGTCTCCTCCAAATTTTAAATCACACCATTTAAAAACAGCAAATCAACAGCATATTAAAAACTTCACAGTCTCACTTATTACGACTTTATATTGTTCAAGCATTACATTTTAATCTCTATTGCGTAATCTCTATTGCTCCATTAAAAAAAACTAATAATTTACACAAAAGCCTATATATATTGTATCGGGTAATTTTCCATAATTAAATTGAGCTGCATCAATAAATGAGTAAATGCATATTGAAAAAGACAGATAAAATAACTAAAAAACACAAATTTTACGTATAATCAAACAATTTAAATTTTTACACTGCCAAATAAAAAAAAAATACTTTCAAATGTAATTTGTTTAAAAAATGTATTTCAATGTATTGATAGACTGTAGTTTAAAAAAATCAGGTGTGGATTATTTTTAGATTTAACTTTACTGGCGTTAAACTCGATTACTAAAGATTAATCTATTTGTTCTTAAAACAAATTTGAGTTCACGATTTCTGTCCGGCTAATATTTTAGAGCAAAACTTAAAACTTCCCAAATAAATAATTAAATAAAATAATATAAATAAATACAAGTTTAAAAGACTTTGTGCTTGAAATACGCGCTCGAAGCACTGAAATGATCAGAAACAAAAATGCTGTCGTAACAAAATCTTCGGCCGATAACATCTGACATGCGTTTAATACCGAAATATGACTTTGGATAAATTCAAAGCTTTATTTGATTCTATAATTAGAATTCACCGTTAAGCCATTTAAGCCAACTAGAAATATTTCTCATGTCTTGTAATATTTTAATTCAAAGGCTGTTTTAAAACCAGATTGAAATTAATGATAATTTTTTGAACAGTATAAAAAAAAACATATAGTTCTCAAACACAAATGTTCATAACGATACTTTTCTGAGTTAATTTATAAATTAAAAATGAATGAAAAAAATCTGTAGGATGCTTAAAGGATTAAAAACACTTTTTTAGTATCAGTAGCAGAGATGGGCAGTATCGAAAATACATGTATTTGAAATACATTCTCAAAATACATTTGTATTTTGTATTTTAACCCGACTAAACGAAAGTATTTTAGTAATGTATTTTGAAACAATTTTTTCAAGTATTTTGTATATTTCAAGTCGCTTCGTTTAAACCGCAGGTGTGAAATTCACAAAAGTAAAACACGCGACTCTCTGTTTTGTTTTGTCTGATAGGATTCGTATCTAGAAGTTAATGTAAACATACTTTTTCATCTATTGCTATGATAAGGATTAAAATGAATTCTTCTGTTTTACTTAAGCATTTTTACTGAAGTGTACATGTACAATTCTAACGTTCTAGTTTTTATAATTATAACGTTGCTGTGAGAACGACAAAAACTATTGTGTGATAAACAGGAAGAATCATTCAGAGTTTTGCAGTGCTTAGTACTTTTTGAGAACCATAGAAAGAAAAATAATATAGTAGCAGAAAGAAATGTAATGTATGTTTAAATTTCGTGAAAGAATGGTCGATATTGCTTCAGCTCCGGATAACGATATATCAATGAATTGCGATAGTGCACGTTGCACTATATTAGAGGGGAAAGTTTTTTTAAAATAATTTTCGTTGATAGTAATGGCAAAGTTAAAGCAGCATGCCAAATATGTACAACAAAGTCTACCGTTATAAGTGGAACCTTCGATGCAACAACTAATTTTATACCACCATTTAAAGGTAAGATTTTTAGTTTTATGCCGTTATTCCTTGATTGCAACATTTTGTCTAGTTTCTTTGTATCCTTTTTATCAAAGTTCGGGTATATTTTAACCCACTCCTGATATTCATTTAATTGGGAGACAATTTTATTATATAAATAGTTCTTTTTATTGATATAGAGATCAGATTTTCAATAATTGTATTTACGACTGAGTATGTTAAATACCGGAGTTTTGGCTATAAACCTGTCGTTAATGGAGATACATGTTTACATAGCGTGATTTCGCTTTTTTTTTTTTTTACTCATTTTATGTTTTATTTTATAGTGCTTTATTAGTGAAGATATAAAATGGTGTCCGACCGAAACGAAAGTTGCTGTCTCAAACCGAAGTTTTATTCCTTTTTGAATTTAGATCGCAAACGAAAATTTCTCAGATGAAAATTTTAATATTGATAAAAATATTAATTAAGTTAATTACAAAATCATTCTCCTACACTAGATTCTCCTACACTCTTTTAGATCATTGAATACAGAAAATCTCAAAATTTCCTGAGGGAATCTCAAAATTTCCTGAGGGTGGCCCCCCTCCCCCGGGCCACCATCTGAATTCAACACTGCCTCAAAGTGTTGAAATAAACATAAAAAAGAGCGATGCATAAATTTAAGACACCAAATATCTATTGAACACTAAAAACTATCGCTTAAAGAACAAAAAAATTATTTGATGTCATGATATTCCGAACGTCGTATTTCTATATGTTATGATATTTCTTGGATTCAAATGAAAATGACATGTTGTTTATTTAATATTTCTTATAAAATTATATCTTATTTATTGTTCATGGGAAATATACTTATATTTGCGTTGTAGGATCGAAGCTCTATCAAATTATATATGTTTTTTAAACAACTTCCAACGAAAGTGATTATACAATTCTTTTATGTATGTTTAATGTTTATGTATACGTATAAGAATAATTACTGAACTGACACTTCGATTTTCAATCTCTCGCTCTTTTTTACTTTCCTTTGTCTTTACAAGAAGAAAATATTGGATTCGTGAAAAAATCTACTTCAGGTTTTTCATGGATTTGTAGTTTTAGAAGGTCCTGAATATCATTTGACTGTTTTTAGAAAGTGTCTATCTTGTGAGTTTGTTTGAATGTGACAAAAATTTTGTGGGCACTCTATCCAGCGCCGTGCAAAAAGAAAAAAAAAAAAAAAAGATGGGAGCGGTAGCCCCGAAGGGAAATTTAAGGAGCGCCAAATTTATACTACCAACCTCATTTTTTGGCCTGTCTACTCACAAGAAAAAGTTGGGGGGGGGGGCTCCAAATTAAAACATTGCCCCGGGTGCAGTTTTTTTTCCTCACGCCTCTAGCTCTATCTTAAGAACTAATGCACAGAATTCAATCAAACTTTAGATTTCGTTAAACGTTGCGATAAGTTGTTGTAGACTAGGTTTTGGTGTAAATCTTCCAGGGAGTGGCGTTGCTAGCTGTATTTTTCGCGATTTCCGCAAAAATTCTATCTCAAGAACTAATGCACGGATTTTTAGCAATTTTCAGATTCTGTTAGACATTAACATAAGTTATTGCTAATTAAATTTTGGCATGTGTCGCGCAAAAGAACGACGTTGCTGTGCTACATTTTTTACGATTTCTTCAATAGCTGTATCTCAAGTTACTAATACACGGATTTTCGCCGAATTTAAAACGTTGTTGGACATTGATATAAGTTATTACTAATTATGTATTGGCGTAAATAGCTCAACAGGTGATGCTTCTAAGCTGCATTTTTCAAGATTTACAGGATTTTAGCGATAGTCTTTACTCAAAAACTAATGCATTAGATCTCACCACGCTTCATATACTGTTAGACTTTCACATAAGCTTGTACTGATTAGGTTTTCGTGCAAATCATATCACAAGTAGTGCTGCTATACTACTATTATCACGATTTTTGAATGGTTATATCCTAAAAACTAATCCACGGAATTTAATCAAGCTTCATATCCTTTTAGACTTTCACATAACGATATTCTTATTAAACTTGAATGTATACTGCTCAACCACGGCCAAACTCCATGAGCGCTTCCGTTCCTTATATAAGGAGAGAGAAAGAGGAGGACATTGAGTTCGGCCGTGGCTCAACAGGCGTCGCTTTTACGCTCATTAAGTTGGGATTTTTGGTTGCAGATATGTAGGAGGGTACACTGTAAAAAAAAGGGTCGATCTACTAAAAAAACTTTAGTGATCCTTGTAATTACTAAGAAATTTTTAGTAATCTTAGTCGGTTACAAAAAAATCTGTAAGAATTACTAGAAAAAAGTTAGCAACGAATAGAGTTAATAGTTTTATATTTTTAATAGCTCTTACTAAAACTCAGTTGGTGTGGCCTTGATAGCATAGTGGTTATAGTAACGGACTCCAGGTTAAAAGGTCCCGGGTTCGAAACTTGCCACTGCCAAATACGCCCCGAATGTATGTAGTGTCTCGTTAATAAAGGGATTATGAAAATCCTGTCGGAGTGAGTAGGAATGTTTGGTGTAACGCAATAGATGGTGCTGCCATCTATTGCGTTTTGCCGAAAATCTTCCGCTTCAGAAGTCTGGATGTAACTCGAAGGAAGCTACTGCCCTTCGGGCGCACGTAATGATTATTAAAAATAATTTTGGAGCTATTACTAAAATTTGCTTGGTGGCTCATACTAAAAATTTTTAAGTTAGTTATACAAAAAATTCTTTTGTTCAGTTTACAAAAGAAATGCTTGTTTCACTTGCAAAAAAAAGTTTGTAATGGTTACTAAAAAATTCTGTGGAATACAAATTTACTAAGAAATTTTTAGTAACTTGAATTATACATTATATTATATAATTTAGTAACTTGAATTTAGTAACTCTTGAATTTTTTTTTACAGTGTAGTGCCGAAATTCCAATATTTCTTTTTTATTTTCTGCTTATATCTCTTTTTTTAAAATACGCACAAATTAACGAGCCTATAATTTTAGAATCCTTATGATGGACTTAGATTGTCATTTAATTTTGGCATTGTAATAGCAAATTTTAAAATATTAAAACGTATGCGATAGAACAAAGTTCTAGGATTGGCACATCCGACTAATTTAGTTTTATGCACGTTAACTTTCATAAAAATTAAGCAATCGTAAAAAAAAAATAATATATCATTGTTTATTGCTGTTAAAATGAACGATATAAAAGGAATTATAATATATAAAAGAATTATAATATAAAAGGAAAACTTATTATTATGATTAAAATGAATTTGAATTAATGTTGTGCATCAGGCAAGTAACATGATTTTACCTGAACGAGAACCAACCCGTCGTTTGGGTCGGTGGCAAGCTATTTTTTTTTGGGGGGGAGAGGGGTCAAGTTGGTTTGGTCTAGTTGGTTGTTTGTTTCCTGAATTCAGATTGGGTTAAATTAAAGCAGAATTTTCAAGTCATACGCAGGTCGGTAGTAAGAATGATAAATCAAAACTTATTTCATAAAGTTAAGGCCCCAGTCTCTGCCCGCGAAAATACTCGTGAGCTAATGCTATACCTATGAGGAGGCATTTTTCTAATAACTCTTTCGCATTTTGACATTTTTAAATATTTTTTTTTTTTTTTTTTTTTTTTTTTTTTTTTGCATTGGATAGCTGAGGTGTTCTCAAGATCGCTCCTTGATTACTTTTTCGATTTTGGTCGCAGATATTTTCTATAAAGTTAGCTTCACTTTCAGAACCAGTTCAGGAAGTGAAACTAACTTTTTAAAAAATATCTGCGACCAAAATCGAAAAGGTATTCAAGGAGCGATCTTGAGAAAGACCTAAGCTATCCGATGCAAAAGAAAATAAAAATTCTTTAAAAATGTCAAAATGCGAAAGAGATATTAGAAAAATGCCTCCCCATAGGAACAGCATTAGCTCGCGAGTGTCTTCGCGGGCAGGGACTGGGGCCTTAACTATTTGGATTTAAGAACAGCCTTAAGACAGGATTTATTGCCAGATTCATTTTAAGAGTTCCTTTTATTGTGCTTTAATTTTATTGTCCAGAAATATATTTACCATTTTTTAAAAATAATAAAATTAAAACTTTTAATTGTAAATAAAAGTTAATTTAATAAGTGTTAATAATAGTGTTAATAATAATTTAATAAGTTTAATAAGTGTAATTGTAAATAAAAGTTAATTTAATAAATAAAAGTTAATTTAATAAATAAAAGTTAATTTAATTACAATTAAAAGTTAAGTTAACTTTTAATTGTAAAAAATTATAGCAATTGAAAAATACATACATTATTTGGAAAACATTGTCGGGCCAGATTGTACTGATTTTTGGATAGTTCAGGCCGGGACGGGATGAGCCAACTTACGGGCTGGGTTCGGAAAAATACTGCAATTTTTGACTAATTCAGACCTTTAGAAAGGATGAAGTCCAGTCCCGGTCCGGTCTGGACAGAATAAATCAGGCTTGACCCAAACTTGGAGAGAAAAAAGTAAAACCCGAGACCCGAAAGAGTGATGAACAGGATCATTTGAGACTATCCTTCAGGAAAATATAAACCGGATACCTGGCCCGGACAAGCTCGGAACGACTTAAGAGCAAATCCGGGCCGACCCGACCACAGTGTTGTGGATTAAAAAAATGTCCTAAACCGGACTGCTGACCATGCTGGACACGGTCTGTGAAAATCTCTAATGTTATACACAAAGTTTTAAAAAATTCAAATGTATTTTGTATTTTAAATGTATTTTCAAAATACATGTATTTTGTATTTTTTTGAATAGGAAAGTATTTTGTATTTTGTATTTTAGGTTCTAAAACTAATGTATTTTGTATTTTGTATCGAAAATGATTTTTCGATGTATTTTGCCCAACTCTGATCAGTAGGCAATCTAAAAAGCATATTACATGTGAAAATTTATTAGAGTCTCCAATTTTAAAATTAAAAAATATGATTTTTATCTTTTTTCGTAACCCGTGAGACCCGGCTTCGATCTACAAGTAAAGATAAAGCCTATAAAAAAAGGTTTACCAAAAATGATTTTGAAGAAACTTACTTGCCGATTTACAAATTTAAATTGAAAAAAAAAATTGTTATTCTTTGTTTCATTATAGTTATTCTTAAAAATTTAAATAAAGTACTATTTTAATACTAGAATTTGACAAATTATCTAAATATAAATAGTTTAAAAAATAGTCAATCACAATTAACAAATTATGGCAGAAAAAACAAACAGATTGATCTTTTGTGATTTATTTTTTATATCTCGCATAAATCGGCACAGTACTATAATATGAGCGATTCTTGCTTAAAACACACTTTTAAAATAAATTCTTGTTATATATTTTACACCAAACAGTCCTGTCTAGTATGTATTAAAAAATGTTTCTTTAAATTACTCTTTTGAGAAAATTTCTTATTGCATGTCTCACAAACAAAAGGTTTTTCTCCAGTATGTGTTAAGAGATGTTTCTTTAAATCACCTTTTTGTGAGCATTTCTTGTTACATATCTCGCAAACAAAAGGTTTCTCTTCAGTATGTATCAACAGATGACTGCTTAAATTAGACTTCTGAGAAAATTTCTTGTTGCATGTCTCACACACAAAACTTTTCTCATTAGTATGATTTAACACATGCCTTCTTAAATTACTCCTATCAGAGAAATTCTTGTTGCATGTCTCACAAACAAAAGGTTTTTTACCAGTATGGATTAAAAGGTGTGTGCATAAACTATTTTTATGAGAAAATTTTTTGTTGCATATCTCGCACACAAAAGGTTTCTCAACAGTATGAATTAACAGATGCTTGCTTAAACTGTGCTTTTCAGAAAATTTCGTGTTGCATATTTCACATACAAAAAGTTTCTCACCAGTATGAATTAATAGATGACGGCTTAAATGAGACTTCTGAGAGAATTTCTTGTTGCATGTCTCACAAAGAAAAGGTTTCTCACCAGTGTGTATTAAAAGATGTTTGCTTAAAACACTCTTACGAGAGAATTCCTTGTTGCATACTTCACATACAAAAGGTTTTTCACCAGTGTGAATTAACAGATGTGTGCTTAAATGACTCTTTTGAGAGAATTTCTTATTGCATATCTCACATACAAATTGTTTCTCGCCAGTATGAAATAGTAGATGATTTCTTAAACTACTTTTTAAAGAAAATTTCTTGTTGCATATTTCACAAACAAAAGGTTTCTCGCCAGTATGAATTAAAAGGTGTCTGCTCAGATTATTTTTTCTCGAAAATTCTTTGCTGCATACCTCACAAACAAACAGTTTTCCTTGCTGTGAGTCAGAACTTACTTTTCCTAAAATCTCTTCTGAAGAAATATTTTGCTGCATATTTCACACATTAGACAGTTTTGAGTGAAATGTTAAAAATTCATGGTGTTTTGCATCTGAAAAAATAAAAACAAGCCAATTTATCACCTTTTAAAATTCATGAAAAATAAGTATTGAAAAAAATAAACTTATTATGAAATATTACCGTAATCTCTGGCTCATCATGTGAAGATCAAACAATTCCTTTTAGACTCAGAAATTTTATATTGTGATTGAAAACTAATATTTACGGCGGTTTATAAAGTTACATTTCTTTTTGAAAAATTTCTTGGTCGGAAAGTTATACTTTTATCCGCGGATTATACGCAGGAAATTACACTAAATTAATGTAAAAAACTGAACTGAAATAGACTCTCAAATACGTGATGCTTGCAGAACCAGCGGTGTGTTAGATTAATTTTCCAACTGCATAAACTATAATCAACTTTAGAATAAATAAAATAAATAATTGCCATCATAAAATAAAACATTTATCATAAAGAAACTTAGTGATAAAAATGAGAAATAATTGTTATAAATGAAGAGTAAATCAAATATTTAGGAATAAATCTTCTATAAATAGAAATATTTTTAAAACATTTACATATATATTATATAAAGCAAATTTATGGAGAAAATTTGTAATTTCATATTGCCCATGAAAACAATGATACATTGTTAAGGAAAAAACACCAAAGAATTTATTTTAATGACAAGGGGAATTATAATATTTAGATGCATTTAGAGGAAATTCCTTCAGATTTAAGAACTTTTTAAACTAACATAATTGACTATTGCAAAAAACATTCTGTATTAGAAATGCAATTTACAGTGTATTGCAATAATTTAACCGTTTGTTAGTAATTTATCCATGTTTAAAGTCGTATATAATGAGTTGTAAATAAAACAAAATATATTTTTAGTTTTAACGTACAGTTTTGGAATGCATTTATAGATCTGTATATGGGTCATTCCATGTCAAATCAACCAAAAAAATTCAATATTCAACCTGACCATTTCCGATTTCAGTGTAACTGCTAGGGATCATTCTCTATGATGATATACATTAGAGCATATTTTTATTTTTTTATCGCTTTACATTTTTATGCAATTAATTATTTAAATTTTGAAAAATCACCATTTTTTGACTTGCATAAATATTTTCAATTTTTCAAGTTCTATCAAACATAAAAAAAATTTATGACCACTCATTTCAAAGAGGAGTTTATAAGGTATAATTTGATATGCAAGTCGACTATGTATAATTAAAATAAATAAAATTGAAAATTTTTTTAAATTGAAAATTTTTTAGATAGTCATTTTTAAAAATTTTGAAAAATTTTTATGTTTGTTGTAATATTATAAGCTTTAAATTCTAAAGTTTTTCGAGTGGGATCTCAATGGGATCAGGAGTTATGAAATAAAAGCTGAAAATAATCATACAAATCATAAATAAATAACAAAATAGACAGAATTAAATTGCTATTTTAATGGTAATGTTTGTTTTTATTTAATAGCTCCTGATCCCATTGAGATCCCACTCTAAAAATTTCAGAATTTAAAGCTTTTAATATTACAACAAACATACAATTTTTTCAAAATTTTTAAAAATGACTATCTAAAAAATTTTTTAATTTTAAAAAATTTAAAATTTATTTATTTTAACTGTACATAGTTGACTTGCATATCAAATTAAACCTTATAAACTCCTCTTTGAAATGAGTGGTCGTAAAATTTTCTATGTTTCATAGAACTTGTGAAATTCAAAATTGAAAATGTTTATGCAAGTCAAAAAATTAGGATTTTTCAAAATTTAAATAATTAATTGTATAAAAATTTAAAACGATAAACAAAAAATAAAAATATGCTCTAATTTATATCATTCATGAAAGAGATTTAAGCTAGAACTGCTTATAATACAATCTGTAGAGAACAGGAATAAATACAGAACTTCAGACAGAAAGAAAAAATAAATATTTTACTCAGAAACAATTCAATCAAGAAAATGTTCAACATGGTTAATAAAAATTATCAAAAGAATAAAATTTAACATTAATGATGATGCAGTTTTGTCTGTTTAGGAGCAGCAAAAAATTTCTTTTTAAGAGCAAGATTGTAGAATCTTATATGAAAGTGCAGAAACAGATTTGGAATACACAATAGTGACTTTATATACGGGTTATATAATGCTTCAAACTGCATTATATACCCAGTAATTAAAACAGGTTTGGGTTTCTTTCGGAAGAAGCCTATTTCTTCCAGGACAGTGGAAGAAACTGGAAGAAATGGAAGAAATTGGAAGAAACTGCCATAAACCAAAACAAATGCTCAAATTAAAATATATTAACTATGTAAAAGAACTGAAGTATAATTACATAAAATCTAAATTGGAAAATTTAAATATTATTAAAAATATTTTTGCAAAGATAAGTTTTTTTTTTTTAATATTAAACTTAAGGTTTAGCAGACATTTTCAGTTGATGGATTTTTATTACTCTAGAGGTAGAGGGATATATTTTTTTTATTAATTGCCCCATTTATATAAAAAGAAAAAAAACTACCTACAAATTGTTTATTTTTCATATGAAAATATATTATATACTTTTCATATAAAATTGCATTATTTTAAATTTTACACTACAGTAAATAAATAAATTTGTAATTATTTATACTGACATCTAGCATAAATATCTGAATGCTGATTTTAAAAGGTTAGTGTTCTAAAAATATCTATGGGTATGTCGAAATGCTTTTAAACTATCCTGACATGTAAGACTTGAAAAAAAAACTTCATTTTTTTGCTTTCATCCAATTTAAGTTGAGAAATTGGTTGCAGCTTCTTACTGCTAAAATGCTTTTTTGCTATACTATGTTGCACTGTTCTAAGAAAAATAAGGATTTTAATGATTTTTTTAATTCTGAGAATAGACCGGAACAGGATTTTAAGATCAAAACTAAATTTAGGTGACCTTCCTCCTTTTTGGCCGAAAACGATAACATAAAAAATATTAAGTAATTAAATTGTGTGTTTTAAACTAATTAATACATATATAAATATACATAACTGTAAATTAATTACATGCATAGTATTTATTAATTATGTAAAACTGCTAATTTGTCAAAAACTTTATTTTCATATTCAGTAATATGTAATTAATTCATCCATGACACAGAAAGATTTTCCAATTATATGGATTTCCTTTAATTAAAAAATATTTTAGTTTTAGGTATACACTATAATGATTTTTTTAAGTGATTATTTGTTATTCTAGAACTTTCTCAAAGAATATTTGAAACACTAATATAATTTAAACTAAAAATTTTCTATGAGATGACTGATAATTCATTACTGATAATTGTAAACACTGAAGTTCATTACAATACATTCATTTGAACTGATATTCAAATCAATGACTAATGTTGAAAATTTTCCGAAGGAAGAAATAAATTTTTTAGAAAACTGAGTGTTTCGCTCCTGCTGAATTTCCACTTACATTTTTGGTAGAACTCGGATTTTGGGCCGAAGACGAAGCTGTATTTTTGTTCAATCTCTATTTAATACAGTAATTATTATACATTACTTGCATTAATAAAATTGATATAAATTAAAAGCTTTTATTTAAATGGGTTTCATTCTATTATTAGTAAAGAATCTCTACTATTTACTACTAGTTTCAGAAATTTAAATAAAAAAATATGTTAGTTAAACTGAAATGGATAACATTTAATTGATTTTCTGTATTTTGGGTAAAATTTCTTTTCATTTAGTCAATGGGTGAAGATATTTAGACAGTTGTTTTGTGTGATTTTGGTTAAAAAACTGATGTAATTATATATATACTTATTAAATTTGTTTTGGTTCAGCGAAATTAATTTATATAAGATTATAGAAAGAATATATTTATTATATGTTACAAAATTGAAAATACATTGTAAATTCTTAAAGATAAACAGTTTCTTCCATTTGGAAGAAGTTTTTTCCACTGCGGAAGAAACTTGCCAACCCTGCCCCCTATTCAAGGCTGCTTTTGGTATGCAATCAGAATCATTCCTTTCCAAAGAGTGCTTTCATTTCCTTCTACAATTTTCCATTTTAATCAATATTTGCACAACCTCAAGTCTTCTTGTGATTTAATTATTCCTTATTTTCTCCATTATCGAAATTCTTTTTGTGCTCCTCAATATAAATTATTGTTTCTTCATGAAAATCATGAATTCAATAACATTAACAAAAATTACAAATTAAAATAGATATGGAATAGATATAAAACTAAAAAACGTCGAATTCTGCATGTACAACTTCACTGAATGTTTCATTGTTTACATTCGTAAATTATGTGGGGATTTTAGAGAGTTGCAGATTTTAGGAGAGCGGATTTGAGGGAGTCTACTGTATCATCTAAATTAAATTCATTTATCAATGAAATAATACTTTACAAATCAATTTATTCAATTTAGTGTAACCCCAGCAATAACACCTTAGCACTGTTACCATGTATTACTTACCTTTTATGTATAAAACACAACTGTGTCACATTATTACATTTAAAATAAAACATTTGCATCGAATTGAATGGCATTACTGAAGATTTAATAACTTTAACAGAAATCGAAAAAGTAATTAATTAAAAATATCGAAATAAAGTTTATTTTTATAACATACATACATTTTCTAATTTACTTCCATATTTTCTCTTAATACTCAAGATTTGAAACTTATCTGAGTTTTAATAAAAGAAAAGTTTTATAAAGGAACTATTATGTTAATTTATAATAAACCTAAAGAATTAACTGCAATATATATATATATATAAAAAATCCATGTAACGTTCTTTAATGTAAGTTTTAAAAGATTAAAAATTTTAGCAAAAGTTACCAAAGTGCTATTTTCAAAAGCTTCAAAAATTTGAATTATTGAAAAATTAAACTTTATTTGTATAAAAATTTAGAAACATGTTATCAAAAATGGTATTTATGACAAAGTTACAAATTAAGTCTTGTATGCTTGATATTATGAAATGAAAAATAAGCAAAAATTTTCTTGCTTTGATACAAAAATAAAATCCCCCCCCCCCCCCATGAAATCTAAATCTAACAACCCTTTCATCATCTCAAAATTTGCATATGCTATTCTCTAATCTGATATATGTATGATATTTTCATAGATCAGACACACACAATAACAGACTGAATAGCTGCATTCTTTTTGTATTTTGATTATTTAACCTGTTTACAATTAGAAAAAAAATATATTTTACATTTACTTCCCTAAAAAAAGGTCTTTTAAAATCCAGAATTTCCCAAGGTGTCAAATATTGGAGGCTCTATCACCAAAATCTCTCCCATTCTCCCCTGGTTATGACACAGGTGGTGATTTTTCTTCCTTCTGATGATCTCTATCAACATTTCTTAATTTATTGATTGAATTTTAGAACACTATGTACAGCATAGTTAAAAAACATATGAAAATTACACATAAAACACAGCCAACTATTGCAATTAATTTTTAAATTGAAAGTCAGACAACATTCTTTTGCTTTGCAGCAAGTAAAATAATAAAAGTACTATATAAATTTTGTATTAATTACAAATTTTTGTTACTTAAAGAAAAATAAATGTGTGTATAAATTACATATAAAGCACAAACTATTATAACTATTTTTATAATCAGAAAAATTTAGTACAATTAAATATATTAATGAATCAAGATTTTATTTTTAGTATTAATTTAACATATTAAATCTTGTATTTTTCAAGGATAATACATTATAAAAAACTGCCAATTACCGTAATTTCGGGTGTATAAGCCGCGGATCAAACAATTCTTTTTGGACCCAGAAATCTTATTTAGTGATTGAAGACAAATATTTATGGCGATCTAACTAGTTATATTTATTTCTTAAAAAATTCTGGGTCTAAAAAGAATTGTTTGAGCTACGGCTTATACACCCGAAATTACGGTACATATAAAACAGAAAACAAATTTTAAAATTGTATATACTCCAAAATACAGTAAAATATATACTTAATCAAATTTTACTTATAATTTTTATATGTTAATGATTCAAACTATTGACAATTTGTAGTGATAAATTTAGAGGAAAAAAAAGGTGATATTTTTTCGTTAAATAGGCCTTCACTTTTTTATAGCTATTCGCTACAATGCACAATTTGGTCTTAATAAAATAAGATTTAATGACAAATGATACAAACAGCTATGAAAACAAACAGTAGCGTATTCAGAAGAAGGCTGGTGGGGCTACAGCCCCCCTCAAAAATTTGTGTAAAACAAAATTTAACTATGAAAATTAACCAAAATGAAATGAGATTTAATAAAGATAAAATTTAAAAGTCATACAAGAAATATTCCATTTTATGAGGGTTTCATTTTAAAAGGTCCATTTAAGAGAGAACAAAAAAATAACCATTTCAGCAAGTTTCAGTTATACATAGGTTCATATTTGCACACCATAAAAATTATATTAATTAAGAATAAAACCTGCTTAAAAACAAATTTTTTTCAGTCCCATGCGATTCCATTTTAGGGGATTCGATTTTCCATGGTATAATATATGCGTTACTTGCTATGATAAAAAAACACTTTAAAACGAAAAAGTAAATTTTTTTGCAATTACCTCTCAGAAACTTTCATTACATATCAGCCCCCCTCCGAAACAATAAATTTAGATATTCCACTGAAAACAAACCTAATGAACCCATGTGAGTGTTTATACGTATCTATATATTTACATAATTATAATAATTCTGTATAATGTTACATTTACACATATACATACATATATGAGTATACATTATGGTTGATTTTTTATATTCAATTTACTTCTGTTTGTATAAAAAATAATTAAATGGCCTTTACAATAAATGAATTATATAACTGTTGAAAAAAAAAAAGGTTTCTGTAAATGAATTACTGAATAGGTAGCCATAAAATATGTTTTCAAACTTATAGTTTTTATAGTGTATGTTAGTTACTTATAGTGTATTTTACTCTGAAAAGAAAACAAAAAAAAATGTAAATAAAAGTACCTCTTTTAAATATTAAGTAAATTTTAATTTTAAAACACCTTCAAATCCCAAAATAATAAAGTATTTGGCTTGATAATTACGATTTGGTTAGCAAAATATTCATTTAATAGTGTGCAGAATATTTAAAATTGCTATAAATGATAGTAAAAATGAAAGTTATGACATAAAAAATTTTGTGTCATCATACGATAAAATCACAAATTCTAGAATTTCCAGTGCCGATCCAGTGGCGTGGTTGGTAGCGGCAGCTGCTGCTACACTGCCGGTCCCCGGTTCGAGCATGGATGGTGTGTTGTCCCTTTGAAGTGTAATAAATGTATGTAATGGACATTTGTAATAAAAAAAGTGTTCTGCATTGTCTTTGCTTCTGTGTATTATGGATCAATCGAGGCGACAGCCATTGTAGCTATAGGCCTCAAAGCACTGTCAATTCAAAGTATAGAATTTTCAGTAGAAGAATAACTATAGATTCAGATCTTACCATGGTAATTTATTTTAGTAAAGAAAGTGTGTCATTAAACTGATTTTTTTTTTTAATATCCGCTACACCAATCTGACTTTCGCCATTTTGGTACAGACGCCAACATAAAGAATGAATCATGGATAAACAATTCAGTCATTAATAATGATTCAGTAAAAAAATCACTTAAATAAGTCTTTCGTTTAAAAATTGGATAAATTAGACTTTTGGAATTCATGAAAATTTTGCTTAGATTCCTTGCTAAAGCTTGTTAAATTTCTATCTAGTAATCAGTATTACAACCAGGAATTAAAATAAAAAGTTTTAGTCATAATTCCATTGCAGCTTTGTGGCAGTTTGATAAAAATAATAATGAATGAAGAAGGAAAAACTCATTCATGAGTAATGAATCAATCAATAGATAAACTGAGACAGTAAAATTTTAATTAAAACAAAGCTTTTATTAAAATTTAAAAAAAAAAGAACAGAAAGCAATTGTTAAAATTTGCGAATCTAGCACTTAAATATGCCCTTGGTATGATATTTACTCAATTTATTTTTGAATAACCCAGGAAAATTTAAAATAGGTTCTGTAGCAAGCTTGTTTCTGTTAATGGTTATGTGATAACCAATATTAAACAAGGGATTAAAAAAGGGGAGAGGGGACTATAAGTAATTATTGCTATTGCATCTGTTTAATTAATGACAGTATTTCGATGAACGAATCCTTTTAAATGTATCGTAATTTAAAAAGTCATGATTCATGCCCTGTCAATAATATCAGGTAATTTTTAAAAAATGAATTTATTGATCTCACCCTCCTTATTAAAATAAATTATTGATAACATACCGTAATTTCTGGAAGAAACGCCGCAGCGGCGTAAACGCCGCATCGCGGAAAATCACTCAAAAAAATTTAGAAAATGGTCGTAAACGCCGCATCGACGTAAACGCCGCAGGTGAAATTTCCGCAGTAATCGCGGTTAACATGTTAAACAGAAACACATTAATAAGCTGTAATAAGAAATCATAAAAATGAAATTATTAATCAGAAATTAATAAATAAATACAAAATTAATAATATTATTTAAATACCGTATTTTCGGGAATAAGCGCCGCGACGCATACGAGTTTAAAAGTAAAAATATGCTTAGTGCGGCGCAGCGGATACGGTGATTTTTTTTCCTAACAGTACCGTAAAATACCGTTAATCCGCCCCCCCCCCCCTCCCAGACGTGACGAAAAATCATAAAATAATTAGAGAGGGGCGCTTACACGGGATTTTTCCACGATCGTTTCACAAAATTTTCAGGATTGAATCGTGAATCTTTGAATGAATCATGAATTTTGATAATTGAAGCAATACTTGAAAAAAAATTAGTTTAAAAAAATGTAAATTCTGTCGAAAAACGCAGAAAAAAGGAGAAATTTGTAAAAAAAAGCATGGAATCAATTAAAAAAATCTATTAAAAAAGCACATTTCATCAAAGATTCATGATTCATTCATTTCATCATGGTTCATCACTGAATCTTTGGAACGGGGGAAAAAAATCGGATTCAGAACAAATTTTCTGAAAGTTATAAAAGAAGGGGAGGGGGAAATTCAGGAAATTCATTCGAAAATGCAATTTTCGTTTATTCGTAATCTAATGCGAAATTTGCGTAACTTTTTGCGCTCCTTTAATGAAAATTGACATTTTTTCGCAATATTTTGACGAAATCGAAATTAATTTGTTTTTGCAACCATTTGTCGGAATTCGCGATACATTTTATGTCCGAAATTTTGGAATTATGATCGATTTTTTTTTTATTTTCGGAAAAATTCAGAAAAATATCACGCTTGTTTGAAAAAAAAAATGCTCGTAAACGCCGCATCGGTAGAAACGCCGCATCGCTTGAAATTTCAGTTTAAAACACGTAAACGCCGCGGCGTTTCTTCCAGAAATTACGGTAGTTCATTTTTGTTTATCTTCATCTAAAATTCTGCAACTTGCAGTTTCATAGTATGACTACATGGAATTTTATGTTCCCCAAATTTATTCTGATCATAAGCATATTAAGCATTATTAAAATGTTTTATTTATTTATTTGTAATTATTCAGGCGATAATATTCATGTTTAAATTTTGAGACTGCAAACTCATTTGAATTTTTATTAACGGTTAAATTTAAAATATTGTGTTGCTCATAGACTGAATTTGGTTGTATTCTGTTCTATTGAAAGTAAATATTTTTTAAGTAATTTATGGCTTAATAAAGTTCTTACATAAATTTTATCAAAAATTACATAAAATATCAAAACAATTTACGAAACCAAGAATTAGGAATAATTTCACTGTATTCATCAGATTAGATTGATTGCTAATAAATGCTGTGGATGCACTGATTTAAAAAACAAATATTTTATAGTTTTCCGGCATTTAGAAAAATTGTACCTGTCTCTTCTCATGCTAGGAGGCTACATTGTATCAACAATATTATTACTAACAGCATTTTATTTTCTTTATTAAAGCATATTTAATTTATTACATTTATTTTTACAGTAGACTCCCTCAAATCTGCAATGCTTAGGACCAGAGGTTGGGCAGATTTTAGAAATTTGCAGATTTCTCATCATTGCTTTCCTTATATTCTTTTAACCCTTCGCAGGGTGCTGGTTTCATATATATACCACTTAATTTTAATTCCCAAATGCCACATTGGCACCAGAATTTTCTTAAAGAAAATTATGGTTTATTAAATGTGTGAAACATAGCGTTTTCTTATTTACAAATAAATTTGTTTTCAAATTCTGATGTCAATCATTTATTTCAATACTTAAGCAATGAATTTGCCCTGCCCCGCAAAGGGTTAAACAGTAATTAGAATGTAATTAATAATGCAATCAAAACCATAATTAAATTTAATTTATAATGTAATGAAATATTCAAATATGTAACACACTAAAATAATAAAAATTTAGATTATTTTTAAAATAATTAAAATATTAAAAGCAGAGATCAATTCAATAATTTATAGAAAAATGATTAATTATTTATTATAAAGAACTGATGCATTTTTCCTAAATTATGCAATGAAACTTGACTCATAAATGTACCTTACTAATTCACATCAAAATCATAAAATGAAAAAGTTTTAAAGCCAGACTTAATAACTGAAAAAGCCTGTTTAATACATAAATATATTTGTTAAGAAGATCATGATTGCCTATGATATCAGAAATATCTTTTTTTTTTTTAGAAATAAATTTATTTTTCCTTCATGAAAAAGCATGAATTACTATCGTTACTGTTTTTTATATGCAATTTACTTCTGTTTGAGTAATACAATACATAAATAGCCTTTTCATGTTAAATAAATTATACAAATGTTAAAATGAAATCTGCTTATATAAATGAAACTGTGAATAGATTTTCAGAAAATAAGTTTCGAAACTTACACTGTATATTGGTAACTTATATGGTATTTACTTCTTTTTTAAATAATCTTGTTTGTGTAAATAAAAATATTTATTTTAAGTAATGTAAATTTTTTTACATCTTTAAATTCTAAACTAATAAAATTGTCGACCTGATCGTAACTATTCTGCTAACAAAATATTCGCTTTACCTGTATGTAGAATATGTAAAATAACTATAAATGTTAGAATTCGAAAATAGGGTTAGTTTAAAAATTACTTACTAACCATGCAAGTCTTCATTTGCGGGTTGCATCTATGCGATGCGCGGAGCTTTGAATTAAAATCGAAAATCATCTGTTGAGATAAACTTATTCTAAGTTCAAATTCATCTAAAAGTCCATATATTATAAAAAATGTAGTTTAATTCCATCTAAAAGGCACATTCCTTCATTACATTCAGAGAACTCAATCGTTCTCACACACTTGTCAAAGTTCTTCGAAAGATAATAAATAAAATCAGACGATATTTTCATTTTCTTAATTTACGCGTTCAATTAGTTTCACTTCATTTCATTTTACAACATCCTCCCCCCTTTGAAACTTGGGGAGAGTTTCAAATACATAACAATTATTATTAAAAAGATCCAACCTCTTTGGAGCTTTTACACATCTTCCAGAAGAGGTATATTTCTTAAGTATGACACTATCAGGAGAAGACACATTTTCATGATCATCATGCTCACTGGAACTAGTTTTCTCTTCACCCGACGGTTTGGATGCAATTTCAATTATTTCATTCGAATATATTTCCAAAGGAAAGATGCTCTGCACCGGACGTAAAACCGTGCCGTGCTGAGTTTTCAACTTAACACCACGAACTTTACCATCCCGTCCTGGAATTAAATGAATCACCTTTGCTAAAGGCCAAAATAAACGTTTTTTGTTATCATCCCCAACTAAGACTATTTCTCCCACTCGCGGTTCACGTGTATATTTTTCAGTATGTTTTTGAACTAATTCGCTGAGGTATTCTTTTCTAAAACGTTGCCTAAAATCGGTAAGAAGTTTAGCTCTGTAATTCAACCTTCTCCTTAAACTTTGAGAATCTAATTCGATAATATCCGAATTGCTGAAACTTCGGTTTTCAGTAAGAAACATAGCGGGTGTGAGAGGTACTAGCTCCAGTGGGTCCTCTGAGATATAGGTTAGAGGTCTGCAGTTAATCACAGATTCACAATCACATATAAGTGTATTCAATTCTTCATAAGTCAATACAGATCTACCTAAAGTACGTACTAACAATTCTTTTACAATGCGAACCAACCTTTCCCACCAGCCTCCCCACCAAGCTGCGGTGGGAGGTATAAATTTCCAAACAATTTTATGCGTCATGGTATCTTTTAAAATTTTATCCCAATTTAATTTTGAAAGTTCATTGGAAGCCCCCCTAAAGTTTGTTCCGTTATCACAATAAATAGTGCTGGGCCTACCGCGTCTAGCTATAAAACGTCTAAGTGCTAGCAGGAAAGCATCAGAAGATAGCGAATTGACTAGTTCAAGGTGAACTGCGCGATAAACGGAACAAGTAAACAATGCTATCCAAACTTTCTCGCCATTTTTTAGAAATAAAGGCCCGGCTAAGTCTACTCCAATAATTTCAAAGACAGCACAATCTGTTACACGATCTGGTGGCAAAGGTGTTGGTTCGCTTGACAAAGACTTTACCTTAAAACGTTTACATGCAATACAGTCGTACAATACATTTTTAATAGTTCTTCTAGCTCTAATTATCCAAAATCTTTCTCTTATTAAAGATTGCATTGTTCTTATACCTGCATGACAATTCTTTTGGTGTACTGATCTAATCAATAATTTAGTAAATTCACATTTGCCTGGTAACAATATTGGATACAAAAATGATTCTCGGTCATTTCTTTCAGTTATTTTAGTTTTAACTCTTAAAATTCCATTATCATCTGTGAATGTTACAATATCATTTAATGACCTTTTATTATAGAAATAACAGCTCTGAACTAAACGGATTAGATATTTTTCAGAATTTTCAATTTCATTTTGAGTAAGATTAGAATATTTACACTTATTAGAAACATTTCGGCAATTATTTACAAATCTCAGAATCCAAGCAAATATTCTTATCATCTTATCATAATTAGATATATTATCTAAGAGCCAAAGGGGTGTGTCTTTAGCTAGATCAATATTCGTAATTTCGATCTTTTTTCTTTCTAAATCAACATCTTTTGGCTGACAGTCAATCGCGCCAATTGGCCAACATTCAGGATTTTCTTTTAACCACTTAGGACCTTCCCACCATCGCGAATCAAGCATTTTCTGCGGAGAACATCCACGTGAAAGTATATCAGCTATATTCAAATTTCCTGGAACGTGCTTCCATGACTCTATATTGGACATCTGTCGAATTTCTTTGACTCTGTTGCTCACGAAAACCGACCAATTCCCATGTTCCTTTATCCACCAAATTGCGGTAGTAGAATCTGACCAGAATGTGATTTTCAGACCTGGCATATTTATTGCCTTGATGATAGAACTCGCAAGTCGAGTACCTATACAACAAGCCATTAACTCTAAACGCGGCATGCTCAAAGTTTTGAGAGGAGCAACCCTAGACTTCGCTCTAACAAGCGTAACCTTGACATCGGAATCAATTATTGATCTAGCGAAGACACATGCTGCATATGCCCCTTTACTCGCATCAACAAAAACATGAAGTTCAGATGAAGCATTAATTTCTAAGTATCGAGGTATAGCTACTTCTTTTAAAACATCAATATTCTTCAACCATTTCAAAAAAGCACTCACAATGTTACAAGGTAATTCTCGATCCCATGGAATTTTCTGTTTCCATGAGTCTTGTAGCAATAATTTTGGAAGCAATGTAGCAGGAGAGAATAAACCGATAGGATCAAAAATCTTTTGCACAATGCTCAAAATTAATCTCTTAGTAATTTTCCTTTCACACGTTAATGTTTCTAAATCTAAACAACATTTCAAAGAATCATTATCTAAATTCCAAATAATCCCCAAAACTGAAGTATCCCCAGAATATTTATCAACATTCTTGCAAGCTACATTGCTTTCAAAACAACGCAAATTGAAACACCCTTTAGACATTAATAACTTTGCATTTTCAATAAACATTTCAGCTTCATTAATGTTAGAAACACCTGATACACAATTATCTACATAAAATGAACACTTTAATTTTTCAGCAGTTTCCTTATATTCAGGAGGACTATTTTCTAAAAGATGCATTATAGATGCACTTAGTAAATAAGAGCTAGAAGAGACACCAAATACAACTCTACAATGTCTATAAATCAATTGTCCTTCATTACATGGGAAATAGAATCTAAGAAAATCTCTATCTTTAGGCATAACAGATAACATTAAATAAGCCTTTTCTATATCTGCAGTTATACCGATAGGATACATTCTAAAACGATCAAGAATATCAGGTATTAATTCTATAAGATTGATGCCTTTATACAAACATTCATTTAACGAGGGTTTCCCTTTCTCAGAAGCAGATGCATCAAATACAGGGCGTATTTTTGTGGTTTCCTTATCTAACCTGATAACGGGCCTATGCGGTAAATAATGACATTTATTACTTAATTCATTTTCTGGAACACGTTCAATAATATTCATTTTTTCCCAATTCTTAAATACTTCCTGATATTCATCGAAAAATCCCCCACATTTCAATTTATTGATCATTTTTTCATATCTCTTCCGAGCTAAAACTTTATTGTCGGGCAAATTCTTAAAATTACACTTCCATGGAAGCCCTACTTCATATCTGCCATCGGGAAGAATTTTCATTTTTTCTTTAAAATCGTTTAAATCAAAGTTTTCCCGCTTTTCAAAACTCTGAATGGGGTCAGAAATTCCTATGGTTTCAAGTTCCCATAATTCATTCAAAGGAATATTTCTAACGTGCATAGACAATGTTGTCAAAACGTTATGTTTCTTGCCACACGTTTGTTTCCCCATCACTGTCCAACCGAGCTTGGTTTCTATGGCAGTCAAATCGCAATTTAATTGAATTAAATTTCCTGTCAATAATTTTCCTATCATATCAGCCCCCACCAAAAGATCAATTTCAGATTCCTTACAAAAATCATCAGATAGATTTATTTTATTTCTTTTTAATTCATTTAATATTCTATAATCTTTAATTTTAGGTACAAATCCGCAAATCCTTTTTTCGGAAAATGCTTCAAAACAAAACGCATTATTTCCATCTAATTCACTGATTTCTACCGAAAACACATCATGTTTTTTAGGTTCCGTTTCATCCCCCCCGAACAGCGCGTGAATAATTATTTCTTTTCTTATAGGATGCATTTTCAGTGATTTCGTTATTCTCTCGCTTACGTAACTACTTTGGCTCGCTGAATCCAGCAGTGCGCGTACGACTTTTTGGCGACCTTGCGATCGAATGCGCACGCCAAGCGTTTGCATGTACACAACTTTATTTCTACTACAATTAGAAAGAGAATTTTCAGGTTTTAAAGAATCATCTTGATTATTATTTATATTTTGTTCTGGACACATTATTTCAAAATGTGGTTTATGGCAATAATTACATTTTAATTTATTTTTAATATTACAATTCTTACTCAGATGACCAGCCTTTTGCAAACAAGTGAAACAAATCCCCTTTTTTAACAAAATCTTTTGTTTATCAGTTAAAGACATTTTTTGAGCCCCAAAACATTTATTAGAGGGGTGAAACCTATCACAGAATATGCAATTGTTTTTCTTACCTTTATTTTCTATACTCACCAATGCAGAGGCGGTGGCTGGATCAGGTTTGCTAATAATTTCAGATAAAATGTTCTTTTTTCTAACAATAGAATCAAAACCTTTTCTTGCTAAAAACACCATTTCATCTCCTTGAACTTCTTGGCGTAGAAAGTCCATCAGATTTTTTAAAGTCCTGGAATTTTCACTGGAATATGTATCGTGATTTCGACTTCTTTCCCAGGTCAAAAGAACTTCTTCAGGCAGGCAGCTCTCAACCAAGGGCATGAGAAAGTCTCCATACTTCTCTTGAGTTCTTCCCAAACTTTCTAAGGCACGAAGTTTGCTTTCTAATTCATCGTATAAAGAGGCTAAGTCAACTTTCATTTTAGGCGCAGTGGCATTTTTCATTACGAGGGTTAATAATTCCCTAACGTAAATTTGCACAAGAAGATCATCTCGTCCAAACCTCTGTTTTAATTGATCGATAGCCTTCGGATAATTTTCCGCGGTAGCTGGATAACTTGATATTAAACGCTCCGCTTTTGATTTCGGTTCCATACATTGGAATAGGTACTGCATCTTGTCTTCAGCGGCAATAGAATCGTCTTCGTGTATTTTCTTGAACTGGCTCCAAAACGATAAAAATTCCTTTGGTTCGCCGTTAAACTTTTTCAGCTCGATCTCCGGTAATTTAAATTTGCGTTTTACTTCTTCGCCAGGAGATGAAGAAACCTGTATCTTTTCATCAATACGTGCACATATTTCTATATATTTTTCTCGATATTCTTCTGCACTTTCAAAATCTTCGGTAAACAATTTTTCGTCCTTATCTTGTAACAATATTTCCGAAATTTTACTTTGACAAGTGTCCATCCGTTGAAATTTATCAAACAGTTGAGTTTTCAGAATAGAAAGTTCTTTAATTTCACATATTTCTTTAGTTAATTCAGTTTCAATTTTCTTAAACGTGAGAGTAAAAGCAGCTCTCAGTCCTTTTCTCTGAGTTTTCAAACTACTCAGATCCATTTTTTCATTTAAAATTAATTGAAATTCAAAACTCCTGTCCCGCCGAGGGTACCAGTATGTTAGAATTCGAAAATAGGGTTAGTTTAAAAATTACTTACTAACCATGCAAGTCTTCATTTGCGGGTTGCATCTATGCGATGCGCGGAGCTTTGAATTAAAATCGAAAATCATCTGTTGAGATAAACTTATTCTAAGTTCAAATTCATCTAAAAGTCCATATATTATAAAAAATGTAGTTTAATTCCATCTAAAAGGCACATTCCTTCATTACATTCAGAGAACTCAATCGTTCTCACACACTTGTCAAAGTTCTTCGAAAGATAATAAATAAAATCAGACGATATTTTCATTTTCTTAATTTACGCGTTCAATTAGTTTCACTTCATTTCATTTTACAACAATAAATGACAGCAAAAATGAAAGTTGTGATTCATAAAAGTTTGTGTCATCATTCGATTAAATGTTCTCGAATTTTCAATAGAAGAATAATTAAACACACATATCTTACCATTAATTTATTTTAGTAATGAAGATGGATCTGTAAATTGATTTAAAAAAGGATATCTACTGTTATAATCTGAGTATGATAATTCTGTCGTGAGTCGACGCCATTTTATTATAGACGCCATCACAATGAATGAATCATAAATAAAGAATCCATTCATTAATATTGATTCAATCAATAAATATAACACTTTTGTTTATGTTTAGCTAAGTTTTAATTAACAAAAGAAAATATTTATTTATAAAAAAGAAATAGGAAACTTTTTCAAAATTCGTTAATCTAGCACTTAAATATGCCCTCGGGTTAAAATTGGATGCAATTTGATTTTAGGAACTCAGGAAATTTTTGCTTAGATTTGTTAAATGGCAGTCTGGTAACCAATATTACAACTATAGATTTTTAAAAAAAAATACTAGTCATATTTCCGTTCCAGCACTTTCATTGGTAAATAAAATTAAGAACTATGGATACATGAATCACTCAATATATCATGATGTACTTCACGAGTCATTCTTTTCTTGGCGTCTTGTCTCTTCCGTTTTGATAATGTCAAGTATTGAAACATAATTTTTTTGTATTTTACTTCTTGTTAATGCTAAGGTATAATAGTTTCGTCCGTTGTTCTTCAACTAAAAACTCTACAATTTACTCTTTGATTATGACGGGACGGAATTTCACATACCGTTACTTTCATTTTTGCTGATTTATCATTGAATCATTTAAAGCATTATTAAAACGTTTATTTATAGCAGATAATTTCGCTTATAATTATTTCTTTTTAAATAGTTTAGTAAATAGTATTCAAATTTCAATTTAGATACAGCAGATTTGCTTGATTTTTTTTTTTTTTTTTCACATTTATGCTTAAAACATTGACTGACATAAACTAATTTTTGATTCTATTCTGTTCATTTGAAACTAAATATTTTTTTAATAATTCATCACATAATGAATTGACTTTAAATTGTTTATTGAAATTTACATATAAGAAAACCTACACTTAAGGAATCTGTTCACTAACTTCAAAGCACCCACTCCATGATGTTAATAAGGTTTTCGAATTCGTCATATAAATTTGATTATTTTAAAGTATCAAATTATTTAATTTATTTTAGTTTATGCATATGATACCAGAATTCCAACTTTAATATGACGATTTTTCACTTTTTCGAATTTGGTTGCAGATTTTTCTTTAAAAGTTATTTTTAATTTCAAAACCAGCTTTGAAATTAAAAGTAGTTTTTTAAAAAAAACTGCAACCAAAATCAAAAAAGTAAAATATAGCCATCATTAAATTTGAACTCAGTTAAATTATGGAAAAAAAATATTCAAATTTAAACGAGAAATTTGTAACCATTGGTTTAAAATTACAGAGCAGGTGTATTCAAGTGATTGAAGAGTTCTCTTAAGAAAGTTGGTCAATCATCTTTGGAAATTTCCTCCATAATGTTAAGTCTATCAATGTTTAATGCCTTCGTATATTTAAAGTATATTTTGGGAAAATTGATATTTCTAATTTCTTTTTTCTGTGTACTCTTCTTCAAGGGTGTTTCTTTTTTTTCTTAGTTCTCGAAATATTTCTAAACTTACAATTTAACAGTTTTGGGTAAGAATTTTTTTTTTTTTTCAGTTCTTAGAAAAAATTACTTTTATGTTAATAACATTAACACAAAAATGTTAATTAGTGTTTAATGAATATTTCATTGTCTGAAAGATAATAGATGTCGTTCTTTTGCACTGTTTCCCAACTTTTGCGTTTCTATTCTTATACATTACACTCCCTTAAATCTGCACATAATTTACAAATGTAAACAATGAAATACTCAGTTCAGTTACAATTAAAAAATTTGACTTTTTTAGTTTTATGTCAATTCCATACATATTTTAAATTGCAATGTTCATTAATATTATTGAATTCAGTTGTTTTCATAAAGAAAGAATAAATTTATTTCGGAAAAAATTCAAGATTTTGCTGATATCACTGGTAGTCACAATCTTTTTACCAAATATGTTTATGTATGAACAAAACATTTTTGGTTATTAAGTCTGGCTAAACCTGAAATAAAACTTCCTTTTTTACTTACCCGTCATACGTGGTATAGGGTAAGTCTTGCAATCGTTTTGAAAATTGAATTTTTTTTTTTTTTTTTTTTTTGACAGATTTGCACGTTTTAGATAGTGGAGATTCCAAAAAATATATTTTTAGAAAAAAAAATTGCCGTCCATCTGTCTGTTCTTAAACGCTGTGTCTCACAAACAAATTGAGATAGAGACTTGAAATTTTGTATGTACTTATTATGTAAGAATAGGACGAAGCCTATTTAACATCAGAAACCTCGATTATCCAGAACTATTTGTTTCAGACTCTCAAAAAATTCATTCTGATGAAAGGTATATAAAAATTTTCGAATTTTTTCATTTTAAGGAGTGGACGTAAAAGGCCATAAAATAACACAAATTTTGCATAAAGAACGAAGTCAATTGGATTATTAGTTGCCGAGATATTTGTAATTCTGTTTTCCTCATTCTTTGATTTTTTACGAACCTGTATTTCATTCAAATTTCAGTTCAAAAATATATTTTAATTGGAAATGTGATGCTTAATCCGACAAAGTAAACTGTTAGCTAATATGATTATTATATTTGGAGTTATAAGGATGTTTCTTTTATGCAGTTCAGTACTACTTGAGTAATTTGGCACTTTATATATAATTTGTTGAAATTGGTTTATCAGCAATTCATTATTAGAGCATTACAATGTATAGTAACAATATTTAAATATACATGTAAATTTTTTTGGAATGACAATGCATTTTATAAATAGTTTTAACGTGTTTTATTTTCATATATTTCATATATTCATACTTTTTGGACATGTTTTGAAAATATTGCATTACAGTAAGATTTAACATATATTACAATTTTCTAATGTTTTTTGCATGTTATTACACATGATACTTTCAAAAAAGTAACTTTTAATGTAAATTTAAAAAGTGAAATGTATATTTAAAATTAAATAATCGAAAATGGCACAAAGAGACTGAAGGAAATAATAATAATTAATATTATTACTAAATGCCTAAACATCTATGAATTCATATAGTAAATATATTCACATATACAAATATTACTACATGTAAATAGCATCAAAATTATTTCTTAAAACAAATATTACTCCTTTAAAAGACATGTACTATTAATAGTACACCAGACCCTAAAGTGTTAATATTTTATGTGTAAAAAGCTGATCAACTTTGAGTAAAATTTTAATAACACTTAATAAAATTAAGTGTATATTTTAGAAGATTAAGAAAAACAGAGACATCTTTTAAAGAGTGCATACAAAAAATGCAAGCCAAAAATATTAATTTTCTGAAATCATATTTTAAATATACAAATGCTCAGAGACTTTACGTTAGTAAGGGAAATATGTAAACTGAGTGACTAGTATCCTTAAGAAACTATGGTTGAATCCTGGAAAAAGTAATGTACTGATTTTGAGGTGGGATCTCAGTATTATTTCGTGTTAAATGAAATTTAATATTAAAAAGGTACAACTGTATTTGTTCACACATGCACACTGAAAAAGATTTTGTGATTAATATATTTTTAAAGTAATTAATGAATGAAATGCACAATTTTTGGATGAAAAAGTTAGAATGAAATGGATGAAAATGTTAGAATTTTGGTTTAAATATCTTGCCATAGTGACCATCTTGATGATTTTTTATTGTGCATTATGTATTAGAATATTGCACTCTCTCGATTCAGTTATGTCACTTCATTATTCTACAAATGTGGAGATGTCAACAGTGGTGGCGGCAATAATTTCTGTCGTGGAAATATTTCATACTTTTTTATATCTATGTCAGCTTTCCTTTACAGAACTTTAAAAAACTCCATAAAAGGTTTTTTATCCTATTTACTTAGACTCTTATGCAGTTAGTTGCAAACAAATTTTTTATTACTTGATATCCATACACTAGGATCGAATGATAGTTTTTTTTCTTTTTATTCCAATATTCTGTACTTTTCAAAAATTCCTTTTTTAAAAATAATGATGAAAATTTCAAATTAGTGTAGTTGGATTATGCTTAGAGTGCCACAAGACAGGCAAACTCTAAGTTTTTATTAAAATTTTGCAATATTTGTTGAAGCTGCCAACTGAGTACTGAAAACACTTGTAGTGTAAAAAAATAATACCGTAAAATACTGTTAATCCGCCCCCCCCCCAAAACGAAAAGAAAAATCGTACAAAAGTTAGGGGGGGGGGGCGCTGATACGGGATTTTTTCGCGACCATTCAACAAAATTTACAGGAATGAATCATCATGAAATGAATGAATGAATCATGAATTTTGATACTTGAAAAAATTTGGAGTTTTTTTATTTAAAAACGTAAATTCTGTTGAAAGAACGCAGAAAAAAGGAGAAATTAGTAAAGAAAAGCCAAAACAAGCATGAAATCAATTAAAAAATCTTGAAAAAACGCACATTTCATCAAAGATTCATGATTCATTCATTTCAAAATGATTCATATCACTCTCAATCGCCTTTGAGAATCGTGAGGGAGGGCACTTTCTCGGGATTTTTTGAAAATTTCAAATTCTTTATGAAGTGGGGAGGGGGCGTTTCATCGGGAAGGGCGGATTAACGGGATTTTACGGTATATATACATATATATAAATGATATTGTGAGTTTCAATATTTGCCTTATCCAGAAAGTAAAATTTTTGAAAATAACGAAAAATTTCTGACTGTCTTGATTGTTTTTCATTGTAAATCAATAATTTACAATACCAGAAATACACGATAAAATCAGATTGTTTTGCAGACTGTAGGAATTTTCCGATGCAGATTCATCAATGGAATAGACTGATAATGAAAACTCGATTTTTAAAAATTTTGAATAAGGCGAGTTTTGTAACTCATATCTTCATTTATACAGCATTGATCATTTAATTAAATGTGTCTTGACTTAAATGTGGTGGACATTTAAAATCTACTTAATTTCATTCTTATGTTGAATTTCAAATTCAAAGTATAATTTT
This sequence comes from Maratus speculifer, assembly GCA_964019185.1. Classification (NCBI taxonomy): domain Eukaryota; kingdom Metazoa; phylum Arthropoda; class Arachnida; order Araneae; family Salticidae; genus Maratus; species Maratus speculifer. The sequence goes on from CAXHSM010001557.1 coordinate 414,152, forward strand.
TGGATTAAAAAAAGGAAGATTCGTCTGTATGAGCGACGAGTTGTAATTTTTATAAGATATTGAAACAAAATTGTATTACAATGTTCTCCTTTTCAATTGGTATGTTTTGAAGCAAAATATAATGTGTAAGTATGTATATATTAATTCAAAAGCTATTTCTATTGAAAAATATGCATTTTTTATATAAAAAATTATGTTTATGTACAAATTTTGGTGTATGTTAAGAAAATAAAAAAGTATTGCCAATGTTTTGCTTCATAGCACAGGTAAGTGGTTTGCTAATATATTGCTGAAAAAAATAGTTTAATATATTGAATAGACTTTAGTATAGAAGATTTGTTAAAAAGAAAATTTTTACAAAAATACGACTAATTATTGCCTGAGTTTGAAAAGAAAGTTAAAATTCCATTGACAATTTATTTGAATTCATAGTTTTATTTTGAATTTTAATTAAATACACATGTGTTTAGTAAAATTTTCTATATATATATATTTTAAAAGTTATGAAGGTAGTCACATACTTTAACCTTTCGCTGGGCATGTAAATTGTCATCACACGAGCATGGATTGTAAATTGTACAACAGGTAAAAAAAACCAATTATTGCTGCTTTATTTTAATTTTACAAATAATTTAACTTACAAATGTGATATAAGTTATCTCTGTTCACAATTTATGAAAGTATTTTGCAATACACTTATTTTGTTATAACATACTAAAGCAGAAGTTTAGATGTTTAAAAAGCTACTTGCTACTACAATCACAAAGATTAAAAAGTATTAATGAATTACTAAACAATAATTAAGTAATTTTGCATTTACAGAATTAGTCCTATATTGCATCTATACAGTCAAAGTTCTATAATCCACACAAGCTGGGGCCAAAAGTTGTGCGGATTATGTGATATTGTGGATTATAGAATGTTATTGGTTATACGTCATTCTGTTATTCCTAGACTACATTTTAATTCTATAGTCAGTTTAATATGAAGTGATAAATATGAAATCTAGTAATACATTTAATATGCTATCTCAAAAAATGCCTTTTAAATGGTTTTTAAGATAAAAAAAACTTATATAAATATGCATTTAACCCTTTAACACCTAACCCGCCCCATAACGGCCGTGTCATTGAACGCCGATCTCAGGCGCATACGGCCGAGTACGGAGAATTTAGGGGTGTAAGGAAGTGAAAGAGATGGGTTTCACCTTATCTTGAGGGGGTGTTTCTCTATCTTTGCCGATTACTTTGTTTGGGTGACAGTGATGGAATATTCACATGTGGCTTATATTTACTTCTTTTTGCAGTTAAAAGGATTCTATTGAGGGGATGTTATCATTATTTTTTCTTCTAAAGCTTTTTATTTCAAAAGAGTATGGTATCAGTACTTTTGTTTTATTATTAAGTATCAGGGCTGTTATTAAGTTATTTAATTACACTTAATTCAAAATGACAAAAAGTCACGCAAAGGAGGAAAACAATAAGAAATAGATGGAATGTTATTTGGATCAGATGATAGATATTTAGAAAATTAAAATAATTCAAAGTTAAAGAAGCAAAATGGAAATTGCACATTTTCTACAGTAAAAATTTGCCCTCACGCCCTATCCCACCCGATTTTCAAAATCCCGCCAAGGAAATATAACATCTAAATTCAATAGTGATCGCGAATATTTTTAATATAACAGGCACATTTAAATTGAGCGCGGTCCTAAAAAAATAAAGTTCAATAACGGAATATTTTGTTGTCATATTTACATACTTATTTTTGAAAGAAAAAACATTACACTAGCAACCAACTAATTACAAGTGAACTGTTTTCTTTTTCTTTATCGATGAATTAATTGCATCTTTATTTCCTAGCGATTATTGTCCCATGACGGTTATTTTAAGCGCTTTCGCATTGAAGAATTTATTTAAAAAGAAAACTTTGAGAGTATTTTATTTTACAAAATAAATAAGTAAAGTTTGATTTTTTTTTTCTTTTGACTTTCAAAACGATTGCAAGACTTATCCTATACTACGTATGATGAGCAAGTTAAAAAAAAAAAAAAAAAACCGTTAATGATTGGCATGACGACTTAGAAGCCATATTTATGAAATGAACGATGCTTTTCATATTACTGCAAATTCGTTATATCTTGGAATTTACTGCATAATAATAATAATAATTATTATTATTATTCTAATGTAGCATATCAAAAGTCGACTTAAAACACGATTTCTGTCCGGAAAAGCCTTTGTCTGTATAAGGAAAATGCTAATTATTTCTCTTCTAATCAAGAACACTGCACTGTATTTAAAATAACTTTATGAACGTGTAAAAAAAATAAATAACAGTTTGGATTTGAGAGTAGTTTTAATATAACTTATTTAATAATGGTAATTAGGACTATTTTCAAATTATATTTAATTATTCTACCTCATGAAGTCATTTTTAAACTTAGGTACGTGAAATGTTCAGGTGTTTTTAATAAGAAACTATGAAAACTATAGCAACATTTTCTATTTTTTGATAGAATCACACTTTTTTTTTTTTTTTTTTTTTTTTTTTAATACTGCTAAAATTGATGTATTGAAACAAAATCCCAGACGAAAGCCATAGAAAAGCTGTCATGAGACAACAATCGATTATATTGCAAAATTTAAAGAATTTATCATAAAAAGGACAAAATCAGAATCATTCAAAAATGGCTGGCTGATGAACTTCTCATGACTGAAATTTCGCGATTTTACACATTTTTTTTTTTCTTTTTAATATCGCAGAAAATTTCATAATTTTGAGCAGAAAAGAATACATATATATTTTTTCTAAATATTCACCTTAAAAATACATGCTCTAAAATTGTACCGTATGAGTTTTAAAGGCGACTTTAAAAAAAAAACTCTTCAAAAATTCATGAATTTTAAATCTTTAAAATGGATATGAACCCTGTCCTAAAATAAGCAAATTCGATTTTCTATTTCAATTTGCTGTAATATATAGTACGAAAATAATTACATTATAATGAAAATAATGAGGTACAAATACGCTGAATTATTCTGATATCTTCATTTTTTTTTCATCTATAGAATGTTTATCGAATATTATTTTCAGATTTCAATTTTTTAGGGATATGAGGTTCCCTGAATCATTTTGACTATATTTTGTTAGTCTGCTTTTTTTTTTTTTTTTTCAACTATTGTAATTTATAAACTAATGTATCCTACAAAATATGTAGAGTTAGAAAGCAATGTCGAAAGGAATAATTAATGTTTATTCTAGAAATAACACGCCAAACAAATAAATACATCAGTAACATTGATAAGGAATTATATAATTTGTATAGACACTAATCAATGGAATATGGATACAGCTCCTCATCTTTTTGCTTCATTTTGAAAATAACGGATTTTGACACTATTCTATCGAGGATAATTTTCAGGACTTTCAAGCTATGTTTTTGTGACTTTCACAAAAGTTGCTCTATACATTTAACTAACAAAATATGGAAATGAAATTTTAATAGCGTTAACGCATGCGCAGTAAAAAAATTATTTAGTAAACTCGCTTATTTATCATATATTTTTTTTCTATTTTTTAATTTTGATTACATGGTCTTATGTGCAATGTTGATTATCATATTTTTTGAAAAGAACATTGTGTTTGATGAAGAACCCTTGACAAAAAACTTGAAAAAAAAATTGGGACCGTTTTTATAAAAGCCTTAATTTCTCTACGAGTTTAGATGCTATATTCATAAAAATGAACACAGTTTATTACAATAAGCCACTTAATCATAATCTGCAATTTGAACTCTTTTGCTTCATTAATTTTGACAAGGTTATCCAAAAGATCTCCGTTCTTTTTCAATTTGTTGACGGTCCCCTGTTGGATTTCGGGGAAAACTCTTAGCGAAAATATGTGACTAGTATTATTTTGTTTATACATCAGGAGTTTCGGAGTTACTCCTCATGTATATTTTTAGATATTTAAAAAAATGTCTAAAATAACAAGTGTCAAGATTTTTTTTTTTTTTTTGGCGGTGATTGTAAAATTAGAAAAAAATTCCTCCATCTTCTTATAGTATTTGAATAAATGTACATTTTTATTTTATCTTCTGTACAAAAATATTATTTCCAGTTTTTAAAAGTTATACAGTCGGCCCCGCTTAAACGAATATTGACGGTTCCAGAAAAAATATTCGATTAAGGGGGGTATTTGATTAAACGGGGAGACATATAAATGTAATATTTAATGTGTAATAAAATTACAAAATTATTAAATATAGATATTTAATTACCAGAATAAGAAAATCGTTAAAAACGTTAATATACAAACTAAAATAAAAACAAAATGACAAGTAAATACGCAATAGTTAAATGACAGTAAACACATGCATTTTGTTTAAACTACATTTAATGCAGATCGTGTGAATTGACGGCAAATTTTGTTATTAGAAATTAATTTACGTAATTTATACAGGTTTAAAAAAGTGGACGAAAGTGGTTTATGCGAAAATTTTGAGTAAAAAATGGGAGAGATTTTTTTTCGAATGGTATCACAATAATCTTGAGCCTCTAAGTGACACCATATTATTATTAAAGGGCTACTTCGACCACGCGATAGGATTTGCTCACTAATGCTAATCCTATAGAAGAAATTTATAAAGATATCTCTATCGCATTTCAATATTTTTAAATGATCTTTTTTGTAATGAATAGCTGAGATCGATCTGTACAAAGGGCGTCGTTTTTTTAACATTAGGTTTTTATTGCTGATATTTTTAATGAGGATTATTTCAGTTTCGGAGCCGGTTTTGAAAATGAAAGTGTCTCCATTAAAAAAAAACTGTAAAAAAAATCGAAAAAGTGAAAAAAAAAAAGTCCTTTGACAAACGAAAGTAAATAAAATAAAAAATTGATCGAAAATACTCTCCAGTTTATTTCACCATTTTTTAAATTAAATCGAAAAATGAACAAAGAAGGGAACTCATTTGGCCAGTCCGTTATACACCTGCCAGGTCATACACCTGCCAGGCATGCTGGAAGTTCTGGAAATTTATTTTTTGTGTAACAACCGAAAATGACAAAAAATGTGGAGGAAATTCCAATTGAAACGTGTTTTCCCCACCCATTTTTCAAATTGTCTCAATCATTTGTTATTCGATTAAGCGAAGACATTTCGTGAAACGTATTCGGTTAAGCGGGGTAAAATAACATTAGCTCAATGGGATTAAATTCGGTTCCAGAGGATTTATTCGAATAAGCGGGGTCTTCGATTAGCCGTTACTCTATTAAGTGGGGAGGACTGTAGTAGCGAAAGTTGCCTATTCAGTTTTTGTCTTCTTTTGTACACATATTTTATTCTTATCAAATTATTACATCTCTTACATTAATGATCAATAAAGTAAAATATTATTTTTTAAAATAGTTTCGTTATAATTATTAAGTACTAGTAAATCGTTATAATTACTATTATTATTTTTACGGTGCTTTTTTTTTCTTTTGTCATTAACCTTTTTTACTGAGTATTTCGCTGAACGCAATATGTTATATTTTTCTGCATAACATTTATCAAAAACGCTACTCTATCGTAAATCTTATCAAGATTATTCTTTTATTATTTCACACAGGGAATTATTTTATGACTTTATGAGAGGGAGACTTTTTAAAGTGTAGATTTAAAATAAATTTTAAATACAGTGAAAAGATTCCATGACCCGGCCATTATGTTACACAGATACACTGTACATGTTTTGTGTCGCTTAAATGCATTTCAGCACCTGTTATAAAGAAGAAACAATTTCAAGAAACAAAAATATCGTCTTTTTAAATTTCTACAAAAGTCCAAATTTGTTTATAACTATAGAGTAAGTAACTTATGTTGCAAATACCGAAATAACCCTGAAAATGGCATAAAGTGTAACACGAATTCTACTTCAAAGTAAAAGACTGGTTTGACAGCGACGAATAAAGAGTTTCGTACAGCTGTCTTTGAAAAGGGCTTGAAAAAAGTCACAAATGGATTGTCTCGCCTTTTGTCATTATCTTAGGAGAAAAGCGGAATCATAAACATACTAAGCTATAAAAGAAGTTTAGTTGCTCTAACCGTAAACAGCATTGTAAAAATAGTGCAAGGTATCAATAGGCATTTGTAAGCTTACTCGATCAATTTATTTTTGCAAATGTGTTTAAAAAAAAAAAAAAAACTATATATGTATGGATATTTTACAGGCTTAATTACGTATTTAAGTAAGTTTTGCGATTATTTGACAAGAAAAGAAAAAGAACGAACAGAATAAATTGAGGAACAATTCTAAACTTATTTGTAAAATTTTTGGCTTAATATTTTATCAGTTTGACGGAAGGCTCAATTCTACTTTATTTCGTTTTCTATTAAAATTGCTACATTTTTTTAAATTGTATTACATTCTATAACCACATAGTAGAGGTCTGCACGGGCCCGCACCCGGCCCGACCTGCGGGCCGGGCCGGCGGAATTGTTTCGAATTTGCTAACGGGCCGGGCCGGCAGAATTAGAATGTTTTTTTCAACGGGCCGGCCAAAAAATTGAACGGGCCGTACGTGCCGGGCTGGGCCGATTTAAAAATTTTCGGGCCTACCGGCCCGTTTTGAAGATTTAATCATAAACAATAAAATATAAACCTATTTTCAATGAAAATGGTTTTAACGAGAATAAATATAAATGTGCATCATGAGCCATACTAGTTTGACAGCATCAAATATAAAAATGTAACTTGTGCAGTGTAGCGATCGGCATCGGACAGTTACATTGTGTGTAACCCGTTTTAATATTTTTTAAACTGACTCGTGTAGGGCCAAGATCAAAATTGGATATCAAGGCATTATTTTTCTATATATAGACTTGCCGGACCGAAAGAAGACTTAATTGTTCTCAAGATCTGTAGGGCAGACAACATAATCTGTAAAATTATGAACAGCGATAAAGAGCTGATGTTAGCTTAATTTTTGGATATATACTTCTTGATGGTTTTTAAATTAATTTTTCAATAACGCAAAAGTTTGGCACATTTTTACATTAATTTTTAATTGTAAAAATATAAAAGTGATAAGCCTGACTATTGAAGGGATTTGGAATCGAATAGCGTTTTTCATTTTTGGTAAATAAAATACTTGTATAACCTTGTTGAGATACAATAGTTTCTCAAATAGTTGCAAGTTTTTCTCCCTTCCCATGCTATCGCTTCCGGAAATTCTATTCAAAACGCTAACTATGACAATATTTTATTTGCTTGCAGTGATCTTACATTGCTTGTATCAAAAAATGGATAACGCCATTCGTTTATATAGTTTCTGAATAAAGACACCTGCTAATCTTACGCATTTCTGAGAAAAAAATGAATTTAGAAATGTATCAGAAAGGAGCTTCTTTGAATTAACGTATGAATTTGGATTTAAAATCTTTAATAAAATGATATAGAAATATAAATCTTTCTTTATTAAACAGCTTCAAAAGTTACGATGTTTTTAAATTTCTTTTTTTTTCTTTTATTCTAAGCCATATTAATCTTTTAATGAATCTTTATTTGAATGTTGAAAGCCTAAGAATCTTAGTAATCATTAATGTTCTAATGTGTATTTCCTGTAAAATATACTGTAAAATCATCCCATAGATATGTATGCAGTACTCTTTTAAAAAAATCTTAATTATATGAAAAAAATCTGAATTTTTTAGAAATAGTAGAAATTGTAACGGGCCAAAATGGGCCGGGCCGAGCCGGGTCGGGCCTGTTTTCCCTGATTTCTCTACGGGCCGGGCCGGACCTAAAATATAAAAATTTGAACGGGCCGGGCCGGGCTCGGGCCGAACTTTTGAGTTTTACAACGGGCCGGGCCGAAAAACTTTCCCTATGGGCCGGGCCAGGCCCGGGCCTGGAAATTCCGGCCCGTGCAGACCTCTACCACATAGCATAGGCTTCATGAAGTGTATCATAAAAATACTTCAATTTGCTTTAGATATATACAGTTGTGAGACAATGAGATACTTGAACAAAGTAATTGCTCAGTTCACCCCCCCCCCATTTTTTTAGATAATTCATTGATACAACAAGGGAAAATATTAAAAGATTAAAACCTTCTCGTGAACAGCAGATCAATGTAATGTCAAATACTGTTGTCTTACAATGAAATTAGAAACCATGTAAGATGTTTAAATTCCGATAGTTTATTTTTCTAAGAATTTTGATAGTTTATTTGTTTAGAAAACTTGATATGTGGTCAATGTAATGAAAAGAATAAACATCTGGAAGTAATTTTATTATACAATGATTTCAAGACTTCATAAAAGATTGCTTTTTTAGAGCAAGATAAAAAAAAAAATGTGAAAATGAGTAAGCTAGCAGCAGCAAAATATTGTTTCTGCAATTTCTTACTTTTTTTTTTTTTGCATTTTGCAATGAAGAAAGACTTCTTTAATGAAGACTTAAAAAAAGGTGTATGGTTAGTTTATTTTTTTATAATATATACATTAAAAATTTAAATTATCATTGCCATAATGCTAAATTTTAATAAAATTAAAATCGTGAAAATAGCATTATTTCTTTCTTTAGTATCTTATTCCTTACTTTTTAGAGTAATTTGCAGGAAAAATGCTATGACATGAAATAAATGTTACCAAAAACATTGGAATCTAATAATAAATACCTTTAAATTGTCTGTATAATATAATAATTGTCAGTGGAAAACTTTATTCTCCCTGTCCAACAGTCAAAAATTTCTAATAATTTTAAACTTATTTTTTTTATCAAAATTCATAAAATGTAAAAGCAATAGTATTAAAATACATAGAAAGCAAATAATCATTTCATATTCCTGTGAATGAGTAGTTTCTTGCAACATAATTTACTATGCAACGACTTTTTTTTTTTAACTGTAGCGTTGTGAAAAATCGTATCAAAACGCAATTTTTGTCGCCGTATTCATGGAACAGAATCTGTCTTTTAAAGCAAATGTACACTACTAAGCAAATCTTTCTTTTTTGTAACATAGAAAGCTGTAAATTATATTGCAAATAACACTTTTTTTAAGCAGTTAATATTTGTAAACAATTTTAATATTGCTTCTTAAGTAACGTTTATTAATGCTACTCTTAAATTCCAAGTAGCTGTTATACCTCATAAAGTCATTTTTTTTAACCTCTTGCGTCGCGGTGATATATCTGTGAAACCACTTTATTTTAATTCACAAACACAATATTGGCATCGGAATTTTGATTTTAAAAAAAAAATACAATTTTTTGAATGCGTGAAATATAGCGCTTTTTTTTTCTTACTTACAAATAAAAAAAAATTTCAAATTCCGGTGCCAGTCATTAATTTCAACACTTAAAGAATGAATTTTCCCTGCGCCTCAAAAGGTCAACTTAGACATGAATCGGAGCCGTAGCTAAGGGGGCGCTATGGGCGGCTCAGCCCCCCCTAAAATATTTTGAGCCCCACTCCCCTGGAAAAGATTCCAAGGTCACCAAATGAATTTCTGTTCCGAAAATTCAAATGAAATTCTGTTTAAAAATCTAATTTAGTTTTGAGACCCTTTCACAGTTTTGCAGAGTTACTAAATTGTATCTAAAATAAGTGTTTCAACACTCCCTTATCCTATTTGTACATATGAAGCTAACATGATGTTTAATTTTGCACCACTTATACACTCAAAATTTTCATCATCATATACATTTTTTAGCATAAAATGAAGTTATTACAACAGTTTAATATGAAACATAATACCTACAATGTGAATATGCACTAATTTACCTTTCTGCGTCAGTAAGAGAGAGAAATTATGAGCCCCCTTACAATTTCTTGAGTCTCCCCCCTCTTGTTCACTTCTAGCTACGGCCCTGATAAGAATTGTTCAGGTGTTCTTAATTAGAAATCATGGAAACGGTAAGCTTTTTCCATTTTTCGATAGAAGAGCCATGTTCTTTGTAATGTAAACATTATTTGTTGTATCAGGTGGGTCAATGGAAAATCTTTTTGAATAAAGAACCTTGTTTAGAACAATGTTAAAGGTCTTTCTTTCAAATATAATAAATTATGAATAGACATTTCTGATAATATATATAGAGAAAAAATGTAGTATAAATAAACTCATCACTACCTTATATTAAATATTTCGGATAAGAATGAACAGAAGAATCATAATTTCTGGTGTATAATCCTTGAATGAAACAATTATTTTTCGATTCAGGGATTTTTTTTAAATAAAATGCAACATTTTAAATTGCTATTAATATTTGGCTTCTATAACAAAGTAAAATTTCTGGGTCCAGAAAGAATTGTTTCATCCGCGAATTACGATTACACACCGGAAATTGCGGTATGTGGAGGGAGATTTGAGCTACCATACATCAAACTGACATTTCAAACACGCCTCTCCCTTTAATGAGCGTAGAAAAGAGGAAAACAAGAAATGGTCGAGTTCACTTTAAAAAATACTCCCCTTTTTTCGTCAGGTTTTAACGATAGTAAGATTTTCTCTGTCGCCGGCGTGAAAGAGTTAAATGAAAATAATTACATATGTTCCATAATACAGTTTGTTTTTTACTGTTAATGAAATAAAAGAATTATATTTTAAAAAAGTATATGTTTTACTATGATTTTTTTCAACTTTTTTACTATTTGTTTTAAAAAATCATTTTTTAATCACAAATTTGTAAATTTTCTTAATTGTTTAATTTATTGTTTACATTCATAAAGCAACGCGAATTATAGAAAATTGCTGATTATGAGTGCACGGTTTACCGATCCTTGACTGTATTAGTCGCTTCCCATATCAAGCATAAGATTTGATTTTTTTGCTGTTTACAGGTAAACCTTGAACGTTTCATGCATTGTAAACAGATTAAAATGACAGGTGCAGCTAATTCCACAATTGAAAATACACATAATTTTCAGGACTAGGTAAAGAGATCTAATAAAAACCCACTAGTGCTTGAATTTTGTTTTAAAGAAAAAAGAATGTGAATGTTGTACTTTTTTCAATGCCGTGCCTGGCAGAAGGTTAAAGAGAAAAACAGTCAATTAAAATAATGAATCTATTAATTTTTTTATTATTGCTGATTCTATACTATTTGCAGTTTCAAATGATCTTCACTGTTTAAATTATGCTGAGGTAATCATTTCAGATTTCTGGAAAAACTTATTAATCCAATGGAGTTGGGTAGAACTTCTATTTTAAAATAGTCTTGAAAATATAATTAAAGGTCTTATAAGTTATTATTTGTGAAACTTGAAACACAATTACTTCAAAATAAAATAGTTGAAAATAACTACAATTAGTTAATAAAGTTTATTTAATTAGACTGAGGTTTTTATGAAATTATCAGCAAATTATAAAAAGATTATAAACAACAAATTAATTAATAAAAAACAAACAAATTAACTAATTCTAAAACAGTGTAGCATTCAAAAATTATTACTTTAACAATTGAATCACAAAATATCAGAATATGATTTAAATTAGAATCAGATTAAATCTATTGCATAGGGGAAGATAGGGATACTTGAGCCATTTTTTTAATTTTAATTTTTTTAAATTTTTTGTAATTTCTTAGCATAAAACAAAATATTGAAAATGAAAATTTGATATTTTTTCTTCAACTGAAAACCACTTTCAATTAATTTTGAACTATTTTTCTATGTCTGATAAATTTTTACTTTTTATTTTACATCGTGGCTAAGGAAAAATACCTACAAGAGTAATTTTTTTTAACTTTATTTTTGCACAAATATTTTACATAATGATAAATTATGATACATAAAGTCCTTCTAAACTAATTGATAAAATAAAGCTAGTAATACGATCATTTTTTGTTGTTAGAACTGGTGGTCGAAGGATCATTTCAACTTGAGTTATGTCGATGGTAAAAACATCCTCAGTTCAGAGCCATTTAAATTTGAAATCAGCAATTCTTTGGGAAATTTTCATTTTCAAAGTATTAAACACTTGTCCAACAAATCTTTTTACAGTTTTCTTTTCGGCATATTTTATTAGTAACCAATCATCTATAGAAGGTTTTCTTTTCATATCATCACCATCATTGACAGAATTTTCCTCTAATGATATTGTCGAACTCATGCTTTTAATTGAGTAGCTGTCGGAATTTAAGCCAGATATCATTCTACTATTTCAAACACTTTTTTATTTCACAGGAAAAAATTTTGTCTTCCCCTTTGGCTCCATGCAGATAAGTTTGAACTGTGATTTTTGTTGCTTTTCTTGTTTTTTGTGCGCTCTTTTTACCAATTCTTCTACAATTTTTTTAGTTAAAAAGAGTTGCAGCAACAGAGGTTACAATTTCAATATCGAATATTAATCTTAATATATTATATTAAAAAGTAACTTTTTTCTATGTTGGACCTAACTAATTAAAGTATTAGAGATTATAACCTGTAAAACAGTTTTTAAAAGTTATTTTAATTTAATAAAAGTTAAATTAAAAACTATGTTTACATTTATCTAGACAGGCTATTTTGTTAGTCAAAATGAAAAATAAAATAGATATTTTCATTAAAAAAATATACATTATTAAACATTTTTTAGGTCGTTATTTTTTAAGAAAAAAATGAAAGATTATTCTCCCTTTTATCCAGAAAAAAAGTATTAGTGACTATAAGGATGTAATTTTATTTTTTGTTTGTTTCACCCATGTCCAATTTCCTAGTGGGGATGGTTGAGCCATGGCTCCCCCAAGTATTCCCAATCTCACTGGCTCAAGTATCCCCACTACCACTATTTTTGTTTATCAGTTTTACTAAATGAAGCATGCAGCTATTAAAACTATTTTAAATTCAAAGTACAATTGAAATTATACTTATTAAATTTATGTATATAGTTGCAACTTTAAACAAAACTTTGATTACAAAAAAATAAAAAAACATGCACCTAAATATTTACTTTAGATAGGGAAAAAACAACTATTAATCACTATACTTTCAAAATGGAACCAAGGTGTGTGATTTCTTTTTTAAATGTTCAGAACTATAAATATGTTATATTGCCAATTTTAGAAAGAAAAATTACCCAACTGTAGAGATATTAAAGGCGGCTCAGGTATCCCCTATTCTCAAGTATCCCTACTCTCCCCTACTAATATTAAAACTGATGTATTTTTTATAAATTTTTATATTTAGATATAAATAAATTAGGACACATAAATTTTAAACAAACAAAAAAGACTATTTTTATTTTAAAAAACTATACAATTATTGGTCTTTAGAATTTCTATTTTAATATTTCATTCAAAAGTGCAATTTTTTTCTGTCCGCAATGGTGTAAAAATGAAAAATGTGCGATGTTTAGAAGTTTAAAAATTTGCAGTTCTGAAAATTGTAAAACTGAAATTTAATTTAAAATTTGTTTAAGATTGGTCGAAGAATATGAATGTCTAATCCACGTCGTACACAATAGTCTGTCCTATTAACTCCAACCAATCAAATGCACACTTTAAACAATTAAAGTTATATATCTATAAGCTACATTTTTTTTATCATTGATGTAGGAATATTAATGTTTAATGCACGACGTACATAACAGATGACTCATTATGATCATCCTATAAATGATGTTTATTATTATTATTAATTTAAATATAGAATTTATTTATAAGTTTTTAAAATTTTAGTCTTTGAAAATATCGTTTTCCAAATAAATCGTTGTATTTGTTAAATTACAATTTTGTTATTTTTATTGTTTCTTTAATATTTTTTATTTTATTATTATTATTTTGAAAATGTTTAAATAATTTGATCTGATACTGTTTTTTGACAAATTCCAAAAAAAAAAAAAAAAAAATTAACCAGGTAATCATCTTTATTCAGCTGCTACTTTAAAAAATATACGGTTCTAAGTAACACTCCAAAAATTTAATCACTAGCACATGATTAATGATTCTGTTTACATTGTGAAGGTATTATTTATATAAGAGGTTGCTTTTGTAATATAAAAAAATCACAATTTAAAAATAACCATTATTAAAATGTGCATTGTTATTTATTTTAATTAAATTCAAAGATTTTTAAGGAAAAAACACATTTGAAATTTTTGTTTTCAACCACACATTTCATTTTGTGGACTAGAATCAAGGAAAAAAAGTCAGTTGTAGATAATTTTAAAATAAAATTATTAATAATATAAATTTATTATCCTTCTTCCAAAATTACGACTGTTCCTGGGAGTATCCTGGGAAAATATTTATCACTAGCTAGAGAATACGAAGGAACTTTAACTTAAAATGTTTGTCGCTACCTGGAATATTTGGTAAATGTAAGTCTGTAAATGCTTTTATGAAAATAGTCATGGAATCTCTTATGTAAGAAGACTCCTCTATCTAAAAAATATAACACTAAAAATATATAGTTTTAAGTAACACTCCAAAATTTAAATCATTTGTACATGACTCAATGATTCTATTTACATTGCAAAGACAGTATTTATTATAATCCTTTTCACAAATTTATGACCTTTCTTGAGCGTGTTGTTATTTCTAAGTCAAAACTCGTCACCGGGAAATTCTTATCACTATCAAGGAAATATGAAGGAACTTTGATGTACAGTGTTTGTCGCCTTTTAAAAAAATCGGTAAATGTAGGTTTATAAATTCTATTGCGAAAACAATCATGTAATCACTCATATAAAAAGAATTCTTTATCTGAAAAAAGATGACTCAAATGGAGAAAAAACAAATCAATTGTGGGAGGTGTGTGAACAGTATTGAAATTTCATTGAAATCATTTATAGTTTTAAAAATATGTATTCAAAACCCAATGATACGCTGAAAATGAATGATAAAAGTATTTTTTGAAGGAAATTAAAAGGACTGTACATGTACAGTTAGTCACTAAAGAAATCGACACTAACATTGAAAATATAAAGCAGTAAGCTAATCAAGAGTATTAATAGAAGATATGGAGGCAATGAAAAAAATAAATATGTAATAAATTTTTAAATGAAACAAACATTGTGTTTCAATGTTTTTATCAAATTTATGTTATTGTAGTAAAATGTAATTGAACATATTGAATCTCCTCAGTGGAACACATTATTCAATTCTCTGAACATGTATATTCTTAAAGTGTAAATATTATAGCATATTTGTCTTTAATAAATATTTAAGGCAAGTAATATGTGTGCACTAAACTAATGTATTACGATTGGTTACCTAAATTGAGTAAATCGATTTGTAATTTATTATTTTGTAAAAAAAAAAAAAAATTTTTTTCAGATGTTTATATAATTCCTATTAAGGGTGTATTTTGACTCAAACTGCTTATTTTCCGTTTTTTTTTTTTTTTTTTTTTTTTTTAATTTACCTTTGTGCTCAAACTCATCAAACTTCCAGATTCTCTTATTTAGAAACTACTCAAGGTGCCGTATCTGTCAGCCTTTTGATAAATGCAGGAAATATTACAAAAGATGCAATCAAATTTAACCTTTTGATCCGAATTTTCCGAAGCGTGAGATCTGGGAACAAAAAATAGGGTCATACTGAGAAGATAATTGTTTATAAATCAAATTCCAATGAATTGAGCTCCAAATGACATCACACGGCATCTCATACATCTATTCAAGAATCATTCCAGCAAGTTTCATGTTTCTACGTTAAAAAATGCGTCAGAAATTGTATCAGAAAATTTCGAGCTTTTGAAAGTGGAAAATAATTTTTTCGAATACACTCTAAGTGACAGTGGACCTTTATTCGAGAGAAATCGTCGCAAAGAAGGTCTATTTCTATGTAATAATACCAAACCAGTTTTTCCTTATTAAAATATTTATGAAGGTTTTAAGAAGTAAATAATAAGAATAAGTGAATTTATACACTTTAAATCTGTTTTTCTCAAAACTAATTTTTCAGATTTTTGAAATGGTCCTTGCGACGTAATTTTTTTATCAATATTTATTAAACTTGTTAAGGAACTATTCTGATATTGTTTAGACAGAAATTGTGTAAGCTTTTTAAAATTCGTTTTCATTGCATATGATTGGATTGGATGTGTTCATTGCATGTGATTGGATGTGTTCAGAATACATCCATATTTGTGCATTGGCATTCCCCTTACAACAAAAAATGTAAACAAAACTAATTTTTCAGATTTTTGAAATGGTCCTTGCGACGTAATTTTTTTATCAATATTTATTAAACTTGTTAAGGAACTATTCTGATATTGTTTAGACAGAAATTGTGTAAGCTTTTTAAAATTCGTTTTCATTAAGATAGTCAAATTTGATTTTAACTTAATTTATTAAAAGATTAAGGGTTGAAGGTAAAAGGTTGATTTTTAACTTATTAAAAGGCAAAATTTTGACGAAAATCAATATGGAATTTGGAAACAAATCTGTAAAATATTAACAATTCAAGAGATTAAAAAAATCGTACACTAATTCGTTTATAATAGAATTTTAAGTTATAAAAATGCAAATGCAAGAAAATATCTAAAGAATTAAGACAAAAGGAGCATTTTAAAATTTTGTTTAAAAATTTAATTTTTTTAATTAAAATTTTTAATAAGATTGGAAATTTTTTTGAAGGTGTTCTATATGCTTTTGGTGAAATGTATATATACACAAAATTTCATACTGCTATGATGATTTTTTTTTATTTTATCGTTCACTGTTCCTTTAGAATGTTTTAGTCCATTTTTACTTTTCATTTCCACTTTAGTTAAGTATAGAATCTGAAATTATCTATGAAATTGTCATTATTTTATTGCTGGCGTCAAAACATGAGACGATTTTAATGGGAGATATATGCAACCAGCTTGTCTTTTATAATACATCAAAATGAATGTAATAAATTAGTTATTATTCTGAATCCATTTTTCTATTTTCAGATTAAACTTTATAATCTTGTTCTTAAACAGGCATTTTTATGCTGCTTGCAGATGATGCTTTATAACTGCAACACAATTATTTGAATTACACTCTACAAACTTAAAAAACTTTTGATTCTTCCTCTTCACACATTTCATTGTCCAATTTGCATGGGCCTATCTAAGAATGTGAGCTATATTTGATTTGTCTATTACAGTAGACTCCCTCAAATCCACAATCGTAATACCTGCAACTCTCTAAACTCTGACATAATGTATGAATGTAAACAATGAAACATTCAGTTCACATATAATTACAAAATTTGACTGTTTTAGTTTTATATCTATTCCATACATATTTTGATTTGTAATTTTTGTTAATATTACTGAATTCATATTTTTTAATGAAGTAAGAATAATTTTATTTCTGAAACATTAAAGATATTATTGATATCACTGGTAATCGCAATCTCTTTACTAAATATTATTAATAAAGTTTTTTTTATTATTAAGTCTGACTAAACCTGAAATAAAACTTCCTTATTTTATTATTTTGATATGAATTAGTAATGTGTCTTTATGAGGCAAGTTTATGTTGTAAATTTAGAAAAATAAAATTCATCCTTATAATGAATATTTAATCATATATTATTGATTATTAACTTGACCTTTGTTTTTAATATTTTAATCAATTTAAAAATTATCTAAATTTTTATTATTTTATTATATTACTTATTTTAATATTTCATTATATTGTAAGCATTCATTATAGTTTTTTTTCCTAAATATATATAGGACAGTTGCACCATAAAATTTAACTAATAATAACACATTGCTCAGTGGTGCACAAAACAGGAATTTTAATATACATTTGTACATATTAAAATAAAATAAAACTTTCAACGTTTCGCGCCGTCTTCTGCGGGCGTCTTCAGGAAATTATGATAATGGAAGGACTACGTTTGCATCTTGATCGAGAGATAATATTTCTATTAAATTAAAAACTAAATGAATTAAAATTTAAAAAAATGTTGCCATTTACACGTGAGTAAAAATTAAAATATTGCAAGGAAATAAAAATTTTAAGATTTTATGATGTTATGCCATATTTTTGGTATATTGTAGGATAAATTATCATTACATGGTTTATTTTCTCGTGCTATGATTTCGATGGATTCTCTTATTTTACCTTGAACTGGGTTATTGCATGGAACTATGATTTTGGCTTCCTCAAAATTAATATGGCAACCCTTGTTCGCCAAGTAGAAGCGAGCAAGGGCAGTATTCTATTTATATTGTTCTATATCTCTGCGATGCTCTTTAATTCTAATTAAAAGTTTCCGCGTTGTCATGCCGATGTAGACTTTTTTAAGATTATTAGATAAAGTGATGGGGATTTCATAAATACCAGATTTTTGATCTATTGCAATTTTGTCGATCTTATCTGTAACGAGGTCAGTGAGATATGGAGGAGGAATGGCGACAAGTTTTATGTTATATTTTTGTGCGATCTTTTTTACTTTTTCAAATATGTAAGGGATATAATGAAATTTTCTGTAAACCATAAGTTTATTCTGTCGTTGGCCAGATGTGGGAGGAGTATTGTACTGTTGAACTATTTTATTTACAAATTTTGCTGGAAAAACCATGATCAAAAGCTATTTTCTGTTTAAAATCAATTTCTTTATTTAATGTGTCATCTAAACAAATAATAAAAGCTCTTTTAATAAATGATCTGAAAGCAGATATTTTGTATTCGAAAGGCATGTTGGCTGAAAATGGGATAGCTGTATTTTCTTTTATTGGTTTTCTATAAACTGAAAATTTTAAACTTGAATTGCATCTATTAATTTGAACATCTAAAAATGGAAGGGTGGCGTTTTCTTCGATTTCAAGGGTGAAATTAATTCTATTGCTTAATTTATTGACATCTTGTAGAAAAACATATAAATCAGCCAAACTGTGGTTCCATAAGATGAAAACATCATCAACATAACGGAACCAACATTCAGGTTTTTAATTAAACGTATTAAAAATTTTTTGTTCTAGTGGTCTTAACACGAATTCAGCAAACAAACCGGATACTGGTGACCCCATGGGCGCACCATGCAGCTGTCGGTAAATATTCTTATTAAAAATGAAAATGTTACTGAAAACTATTAGGTTTAGGCCAGATTTAAGGGAGGTTTTGATATCTTGAGATATATTTGAATTTTTGTCTATTATCAAATTAATGTATTCTATGACTTCGTGCATATTGATGGAAGGATATAATGAAACTATGTCTAAACTAGCCATAATGGTTATGGCTCTAATGGTTCTGTAAACTTATGGTTTACAGAAAATTTCATTATATCCCTTACGTATTTGAAAAAGTAAAAAAGATCGCACAAAAATATAACATAAAACTTGTCGCCATTCCTCCTCCATATCTCATTGACCACGTTACATATAAGATCGACAAAATTCCAATAGATCAAAAATCTGGTATTTATGAAATCCCCATCACTTTATCTAATAATCTTAAAAAAGTCTACATCGGCATGACAACGCGGAAACTTTTAATTAGAATTAAAGAGCATCGCAGAGATATAGAACAATATAAACAGAATACTGCCCTTGCTCGCTTCTACTTGGCGAACAAGGGTTGCCATATTAATTTTGAGGAAGCCAAAATCATAGTTTCATGCAATAACCCAGTTCAAGGTAAAATAAGAGAATCCATCGAAATCATAGCACGAGGAAATAAACCATGTAATGATAATTTATCCTACAATATACCAAAAATATGGCATAACATCATAAAATCTTAAAATTTTTATTTCCTTGCAATATTTTAATTTTTACTCACGTGTAAATGGCAACATTTTTTTAAATTTTTATTCATTTAGTTTTTAATTTAATAGAAATATTATCTCTCGATCAAGATGCAAACGTAGTCCTTCCATTATCATATTTTCCTGAAGACGCCCGCAGAATACGGCGCGAAACGTTGAAAGTTTTATTTTATTTTAATATGTACAAATGTATATTAAAATTCGTGTTTTGTGCACCACTGAGCATTGTGTTATTATTAGTTAATAGTTTTATTTCCATTATTAATTACATTCAAATTACTGTTTGAAAAAATGTAAACAAAACAATGACCAGAAATCTGCAAAATTCTAAAATCCGCACAACCTGTGATCTCAAGCTGTGTGGATGTTTGTTGAGTCTTCTGTATCAATTGTGTAGGTCTTAAAACATAGTATAAAGGCTGTTTAAATTATTACCAAGCAATATAACTTGAATTAAAAATGTAAAATCTTGTCCCAATAATCCTTTATATTAGTTTGAAAAAATTAATAATTCTGGATGTATTCTGATTAAACACATTTGTGCATTGCCATTCCCCTTACAACAAAAATAATTTAGTTTTGCTTTATTGTTTATAAAGTGTAACATTGTTTGAATTGATGGTATGAAACTAAAGAATTTTATTCTTAGACTTGCTTTATTTTTATGAGGGATATTAAAATACTTTATTTATAAATATTTGCTTTATTTTTTATTTATAATATTCATTCGTAACTTTTAATTTTAATGTTGAATATTTTATTTATAATCAATTATTTGTTTTATGATGGAAGTTATATACTTTACTTTTTGTAATTTTATTTTTATTTTATTCGTTACATAATGAGAAATTTGCACACATGGGGGAACTGATTATTTTTATATTTTTCTGATAATTCAACATCCACAGTTTTCAAAAATGTTCTAAAAAACGCAAAAGAAAAGAAATCACTAATTGGGTAATTAGTAATAAAATAACCTGAAATCACGTGATTCCAAATCGGGCATTATTTACTAGGACGTCACATTTCAAGCCAAAACCAATGTTTATATTTTGTTAACAGGCGGCCATCGTATTATCTTTCTTTTCATTTGAATTTTCACATTTCTTCATCATTTTGATTGTTGATTTTTAGTCTTTTTATATATATCTGAATTATCTCTCTTATACAGGGATTTAATAAAAGACAATCTGACTATCTAGAGATACCATAAGTATGTTCTCTTCCTTGGGAACAGAAATAATAGAGATTGAAACAAAAAATCATTTTTTTTATTATTCATTTTTTTAAATCGTGATAAAGCTAGAAAACTTACAAATTCTCCATCACGAAATGGAATCTTATGTATTTTGGTTCTTGAAGCATCAAGCAATAACGTTTCTTTGTAATTTTTAATACCATGATCGAAATATTATTTCAATTCAGTTTAATACATTGATTTTAATTTCTTCATGATTAATTTACTTATTTCTTACATTTTTTAATGAATCGTAAGAAGTGATTACCGTATTTTTAAATTGCAGTTGGATAAAGCTATAAAGATAGATACAGATCAAGTCAATCAAAACTATCTTCAAACTCTGAAATATGCAGCAAAACACTTTTGGAAAAACAGCTTCGGAAAGGAAAGGAAAATGTTTTGGAGAAGGAAAATGTTTTGTGTGTGAGATATGCAACGAGAGTTTCTCTCGAAAGGATAAATTAGGCACACACCTGTTAATTCATTCTGGTGATAAAGCTTTTGTATGTAAGATATGCAACGGGAAATTCTCACATAAAAGCTCTTTAAGCCGGCATATGTTAATTCATTCAGGTGAGAAAGCTTTTGTATGTGAGATATGCTACAGGAAATTCTCATGTAATAGCTCTTTAAGCCAGCATCTGTTAATTCATACTGGTGACAAATCTTTTGTTTGTGGAACTTGTCAAAAAAAATTCTCTCAAAAGGGTAATTTAAGCCAACATCTCTTAACCCATACTGGTGAGAAACCTTTTGTTTGTGAGATATGCAACAAGAAATTTTCTCAAAAGAGTCATTTAAGCATGCATCGATTAATTCATACTGGTGAGAAACGTTTTGTGTGTGAGATATGCAACAAGAAATTCTCTCGAAAGGGTCATTTAGACACACACCTGTTAATTCATTCTAGTGAGAAAGCTTTTGTATGTGAGATATGCAACAAGAAATTCTCACAAAAAAGCTCTTTAAACCAGCATCTGTTAATTCATTCTGGTGAGAAACTTTTTGCTTGTGAGATATGCAACAAAGAATTCTCTCGCAATTATACGTTAAACAAACATCTTTTAATGCATACAAAGGGGAAAAGCTCTGTATGAGATATGCAACAGTCATTTCACTTAAAAGAGTGTTTAACGGATGCTTCTTTTTATGCATTGAGAAAACTTGTGTGAAATTTATACTAAAAAAATCTCAAAAGAGCAATCTGTTAGTTTTCGCTCTCACATTTTGCTAACTGCGATTAAGTAATTTGCATACGCGTTTTATTAAGAATCTTTGGCATATTCTACTATTAAAATAGTAGTTTATTCCAAGTATTATAGAAACTAAAATGAAACGTCTACCAACAAAAATTCTGCCACTTTCAATTAGGAATTCAGCAAATGGGAAGCTTCGAAATGATTTCTGGTAGGACTATTTTTTTTATCTGGTTTTATTTTTTATATGATTGCAAAAGTATTGCAATCCTTTTTTTACATAACATATATATAAATGAGTCTGTATAATTGAGAATGTTAAAGTCAGAAGATTTGTTAAAAGTAATTTCTCGAAATGAAGTTCTTTGATTTTAAAACTGTCTTTATCATAAATTTTTCTTATACCATTTAAGCCTCCTCAGTCCTGAGACAAATATTACATCAGTCTTCAAAATCTGTTTAAAGTTTCTATAAAACATCTCCAAAAATATATCTATCTCTATATGAATGCTTATGATATGCACACATTCATTAAAAATAATCAGAAGTAATTTTAACAATTCTAGAAGCATTTAAATTAATCTAAAGAGTGCTTTCTAGTGTACCCCACAGGCGACATCAGGACTGAGGAGGTTATGCTTAAAATACTATTTTGAATGGGCACTGCCCGGAATTCTCCATAATGTTGAAAATAAGATATAGTTAAATGTGTTTGTTATATTCATTGTTATTTTTAAAAAGTCTAATGAGGTTTTAAATTTTAAATAAAGGTTGCTTAAGAATGTTTTAAAATTATGTTGTTCTCATCAGAAATCTGTAAAAGGGATGTACCCTAATTTTTTTACAATGTCATTACTAATGCCTGTAGTTATTGAATTACTTAGTTCCGAAATCTTCTGAATTGTGATTGTTTTTTCATAAAAGTATAAATATCTGATGTGATTTTTAAATGTCAATAAATGTTGATAAAAAGCATCTGATTTTTTGTCTTTCTTTTTCCAATTCAATCTCCCTTTAAAACTGATTGATTACTATAAACTTATGATTACTATCCCACATTCCCTATTGAAAATAAATATTTGAGTATTTATAGTTCGTTCAGAGGTACAGTAAAAATAATTTCATTTTATATTATGGCAGGGCCGTAGCTAAGGGGGCGCTATGGGCGGCTCAGCCCCCCTAAAATGTTTTGAGCCCCCCCCCCTGAAAAAGATTCCAACGTCACTCAATGAATTTCTGTTCCGAATATTCAAATGAAATTCTGTTCAAAAATCTAATTTAGTTTTGAAATCTTTTTACAGTTTTGCAGAATTACTAAATTGTATCAAAAATAAGTAATTCAACACTCCCTCATCCTATTGGTACATAGGAAGCTAACAGGATGTTTAATTTTGCACCCGTTATACACTCAAAATTTTCATCATCCTATACTTTTCTTAATATAAAATGAAGTTATTACAACACTTTAATAAGAACTCATAGTATTAACAGTGTAAATATGTACTAATTTATCTTTCTGTGGCAGAGAAAGAGAAAAAAAAATATGAGCCCCCCCCTCTACAATCTCTTGAGCCTCCCCCCTATAGATCACTTCTAGCTACGTCCCTGTATTATGGTCTGATCAAATAATAATCTGATAAGTAAAATCCTTTATGGATTATTTCAAGTATTTATAAACTAGAAAAATGTGGATGGATTTCTGAGGTTTCTTAAAACAAGTTTTCTGTGCAATGGAATAGAGCGAGCAAAATATTTTTTATTCATAGCATACACATATTTCTATTAACTCTAGCCATAGAAACGTTCAAGTCCTTGCTCTGGTCCGCTGCTCCGAGACCGCATAAAATTTTAAATGGACCACTAATTTTAAAAATTTAGTGATCCTCAATACCAGTAACTTTTTTTTTCCTACGTACAAACGTACATTTCCTTCACTCTGGGAAAACTGCAACTGATCCCATATCACACACCTTTATTTCAAAAAATACATGAAAAAAATTAAGAAAACTCTACTTTTCCTATCCCAAGCAGTAGATCCATTGCTGCACTTTACACTTTCTCTTCCAAGCAACAATTTTGAGCACCATTTCTTGGCTAGGAGGAGAGGATCTTTCACAGTGTTAAAGGGAATTATCGTAAATACTCGTGTATAAATCGAAGAATTTGGACAAAATTTGGGATTTTCAAGATTTTGAGTTTTGATTTTTTGGGGGGGGGGATCGACATATACATGAATAAGTATAAAATAAATTTTAATCAGATGATCGACGAATAAGCAAGTCTTTTAACTTTTCACACATGGGTCTTGTTTGGAGTAGAGATGGGAAAAACAGTTACATTTGGTTAACAGGTTACACACTGCAACACTGTCACACACTTGCAAAAGTACCAGGTTCCAAAAGCCTGTAATTTTGTAACGTATAACTAATTGCATGCTGTCAACGGATGTTTTAATTAGAAGGCCTTTAAATAAAATATTTGAAATAATTTCGGGACTTAAATATAGACGCTGTTTTTTGTTCACATAAATAACACCATCAAAATCAGTTTTTGGTTAAAAAATGCATATCAAAACCGGCCTAGTTATTATCTTATGATTATCGTGTATTTTCAGATTTTCTGACACTAATAACAAGTTTCCATTTTATCGTTCCTTCGACATCGAAAACTTATTAAATTCCTTAAGTATCATAACTCCGTAAGTTTTTGCTATAGAAGAATATTTTTTTTCTTGCCAGATGTTAGAACATGAAGAAACATTTTCTGAATTAAGCTTAAGGATCCAGACAATGTAATTTTTTAAAAATTTCTTAACTATTTAAAAAGCACACTATTAAGCATAAACTGAATTTTACATGATACATAAAATCTGAAAAATATTTGGAATTGGAACTATACCACTTAAACTAATGGTTTAGAAATTAATATTTAGTAAACATTAATAAAAGACGGCCTGTATAGAAGAAAACACCGTTTTACCATGATTAAAAAATAAATAAAAGTTTGTTTTTGACTTCATTCCTGCATATGCATAGCGAACACTAGAAGACTACGAAATTATTATTTATGCATCCAATCAAATATAATTTAGAAATGCAGAACTAAAAACATGTTTTTCCATATTTGCTGACTAAAAATCAGAAAATTAATAAATTTGCCAGTATCGTAACTCAATAAGTTTTGGTCATAAAAGAATATTTTTTTTACTTTTTTACATGTTAAAACAGAAAAAGTTATAAGAGTCAGACACTGAAATTTTTATTTCGGAAGTTTTGAAAAAGCAGCTACTTTAATATAAATCGATTTTCATATGATATAGAACGAAATTTTAAATTTTTTGCAACTGTAACTGTACTTCTAAAATAAAATAAAGATGACAATAAGAATTGAAGGTAATTTTCTCGTCTGTATTTTAATATAGGGTCACCTTTTGTGTAAAAAACTCAGTTTGTAAATAATAAGCCAACCCCCCCCCTCCCGAAAAAAGCAAAACAAATCGGTGTTTTTTGCAAGATTTTTTACCTTTTCCGAGAGAAATTTCGCATTACAACTTCAGACTCGTATTCAACACCCCCCGAAAACATAGACTCTAAAAACAAATAAGAATAAAATAAAGATTAGAATAAGAAGGTAATTTTCTCGTCTGTATTTTAATATAGGGTCACCTTTTGTGTAAAAAGCAAGCTTACTTTGCAATTACAAGCCCCCCCCCCCCAAAAAAAAACTGCAATTTTTTTTAAAGATTTTTTATATTTGCCGAGAGAAAATTTGCATTATAACTTCAGATTAGTATTCAGCACCCCCAAAAACATAAAGTAATCCTTTAAAAACAATTACATCAGAATTTTCCACTTTGAACTCTAATTAGACTGGATTAGGTAAATAAAAGCTGTCGTTGATAATATGGCATTCATGGTCGCTATGTTAATTTATCTAGAATTTTTTTTTACTATAAAGATAGTTAATCTATGTCGTCTTTGATATTATTAGGATGAGCGAAGCGAATCCTCTACTAGGCCACTCAAATGACATTTTGTCGTACACTTTGCAAAAAAACTATACAGTATTTTGACTTGAAATTAAACACAAATATAAATTATGATCTGTCGATTTGCAGAATATTATTTTTTTACAGAAATACTTTTCAAAAAATTATTATTTTAATTAATTTTTTTTATATGTTTTTCCATTACGAACGCATTTTTTCAAATAAAAAGTGAAACACGTACGTTTTCAGAAAAAAAACCCCTAAATCATGGGGTCAGTAATTATAGCTAGAATCATCATTAAATAAATAAATAAATAAAATATATTTTCATTATTCTGATAAAATATCTCAAAAACTGCTTTCAGATGTTCAAACTATGCTCATTCCTTTTAACTATGTATAGTTTCATGATTTCTTTTATAAAATTTATAAAATACTTTTTTTTAGAAAAATTATAGCATATTTTTAATGAATTAAAATTTGTGAAAATTCTCTTAATATTCAATTATAAAAGCATTTTTCTGTGTTAGGAATTCAAATACACAATTTATTCTTATTTTGTGAAATCATTTAAGCAGACGATATTTATGAATTTTAAAAGAATTACATTATGTTTTTGTGAAGTGGCAATAAAAGAATTGTAAACAAATAAAATTAATTAATATTTTGTATAATTCTACTTCGAAAATATTTCTATTTATACCAGTCTTATATCATAAATAAACAATTTGAGGAAATTCTTAGTTATTTGGTTGAAATACATTTTAAAATTAAAATGCGCCGAAACATAAAATTACATTTTTGCTTAATAAAGATGCAAAAGTAATTTTAAAAATATATTATTATTTTGAAATATTTATCTTATAGCATAATACTTCGCGAATCCAAACAAAGCATGGCTTTTGCTAGTATAAGTTGTACTTCCATTGTTTTTAAAGTTTTTGAGAGATGTTGTATTGGAGTTTTTCCGTTTAGGCTGAAAGCTGTACTCTCTTATTATTTCATTGGTCTCTTTTGAAAGTAACTTAACTTGTTTAATTCATTAAGCATCATTTAACTACTGATTTCGTTAAAACTAATGATAATTACAATAGCTAAATACTAAAAAATAGCGAACTTTAAATATTAAAGTTAAATAAAATTATTTTTTTAATTAATATCTGTCAGTAAGTACTTTTTTATTAAATTAAATTAACCAGTTTGCATGATCATAATTATTAAAATGTAAGAGATATTTCAAATAATTTTGTTGGTTAAAAGCTGACACTATAACATAACGATTAAATGTTAGATTAAAGACTAAACATTTGTATAAATTTAGGGCTTTAGCTAGGTTGAGGAAACAGATTGTTTCATTTTTTAATCTTTTTATCTCTGACTTGTTGAAAGAATACGAAGTTTAGTTTGTTTCAAAAATATAGTGTTTTCTATCGATTTTTCTTGGGATTTAAGCAACCATTTTTATTATTAACCAAATTTTCATATCTTTGGGTTCCAGTGTCGATATAATTGAGAAATAAATATTGTATTATAATGTATAAGAGGTATGGTGTATTTTTCTCAGTTAGAAATGCAGCCGTTTTTCTTTAATTCAAATTTGCCAGGACCACAAGAAATATTCAATTTTCCAGAGTTCAAAATATAAAAAATATGACAGGAAAACTTGTTTAAAATGGTAATACTTTTTATAGAATTAATGTTAGAATATTTTAAAAATTTATTTCGGCTATTATATTAAGAGTATGATGTAAGGGGCCGTTCATAAATGATGTCACGCATTTTTTCCATTTTTTTGACTCCCCCTCCCTGCTATGACATCGTCACCTGAGAATAATAAGGTTCTATCTGTGTTTTAGAAAAAAAATTGACTTATCGATATGGAAATGCTTTATTTGTATCCATGAAGGCAATTCTGGATTAAAATAATGTCATAATATAATTGTAATGTCTTATTTAAATTATATATAGCATCATTTTGATGCAAAAATGCCTTCATAGATACTAACAGAGCCTTTATATATTGATAAGTCATTTTTTTAAAAACGCAGATAGAACCTTATTATTCTCATGTGACGACATGTCAAACTATATTACGTAAACATATACTTTCAGTTCAGAAACAAAGCACTACGTTTTAGATAATATTTCGAATTTTATTTTTAAATTTTAACTATGCATTTTAATGACATTTGTGAGGTGAATAAAAAAATAATTCGTGTCCTCATTTTGTATGAAATAAGGTTAAGGTTTACAACAAAAAACATAATTGATATGATATCGCAATACAATATTAATATGGATGAGTAGTTGAAAGTGTAATATTTTTGAATTTCAAATAGAATTTAACATATTCGGCTTTAAATCTTTTCTTTATGAACAAAAACGTTTTCATTTTAAAACAACTTCTTACATCTTAATTTAATCTGTTTTTATTTTAACCAAAACGTGTGATGTCACATTTCTTCTTACCCCGTTGCCACAAACCGTCACAATTTCATGATCCCTCCTTCCCCCTTCATTTATGGAGGACCCCTAATATTAACTTAAAAGATATAAAAACATAAACTAATTTAGTAATCGGTAACAAGCAGAATGGAAGAAGGGATGGAGGTGTCACAGAATGGACATACGGGCAATATGAAATCAAATATCAAATGCATGGGATTATATGTATGCAACTTCAGAACAAGTCTGACAAAAATGAAAGAAAGGAAGTGTTTCAAGGATTACTACAGATCTTTGAAATAACTCCTTTTCTTTCATTTTTGTACAAGAGAAAGTAAGTAAAAATAAAAAATCGGAATTCTGGTTAGTTCAAATTAAACGAAATCAATAAATAATTAGTTGAAATAAAAAAAAATTTCCAACGTTATTCTGCTTTTGAAAATTTCTAGACTTCATGTTTACTTCGAATTAAGTGAAAATTCGATTTATCCGTTTTCGAATTAATGAGAGCCGACTGTCTATGCATAAGGATCCTGTAATTCCCCATAACACTAAATGATCTAATCATTTTTTAAGATTTATATTTTTTGTTTAATAAAGGTCGTTTGTCCATTTACATAGTTGTTATACCTATCATACATATGCACATACATCTTTTATATACATTTAAAATTTATTTTTCTGCTACTCTTAGTGTATTCACACCTTTTTATGGTTCATTTAAGTAACAATTACCTTTGTAAATTTCGACGCATTCACAAAAGAATTTCACGGAAAAACTCTGTTAGTTTATTTTAGACCCTGGTTCTCACTTATGTTCTGATCGGAACATCAAAATCGAAATCTTAAAAAGAAAACACGTTTTACAATTTGCACATTACAATATTTTATAAACAAAATGTTTTGTTTTGATCAATTTAAAGTAAATAACGACAAAATTTTAAAGTAAACAACAGCAAAATACTTTATTAAACACCAGTGGCTACAGCATGAACAAAGTATTTACAACTGTAATACAGAAAGAAAATATCTTCTTAAATTCATAATGAGAATCTTTCATTTCACAAGGAATTTTTTTTTATATGACTATTTACATTTAAAATGAAATTTGACTGAAGTTAACTTCGAACACAATAAAGCAAAAAAATTAAAAAAGAACTGCATGCCAAGTCTGTTAAGTCCTGGACTTTTGAATCGATATGATGATGCATATTTAAAGGAGATCCATCAAATTACTTTTTATGGTATTACTTTTTTCCCGTCGACCATTTTCGCAAAATTATAAAAATCGCCAAACTAATAGCCAAGTTATACATGTTGACATAATTTTTATTTTAAATAACAGAAAAACAAATTAATAAAAGCATGAATAAAAATACAAATAAAAGGTGAAATTAAGAATCACTTGATGACATTTTAAACATGTGTATTGTGTTTAATGTCATTGAATGTGGCATTCACAAACATCCATTATTGGCTATTAATCTTATAATTTGGCGATTGTTTTTTGATCGACGGGATAATCAAGTAGTAGTACCCTTTTTGTTAACAACTAAGGCTTCTGTGTAGTGTGAACATGCAGATAGACCTGGTTTGAATTTTTCGGAAAAATCCTGTTACACAGTTCACAGAGAGTTTTTCCAATGTGAATTAAGAGTTGGTCATCCAATTTAATTTTTCAGAAAACCTCTTCTTGAACATTTCTTGACAACGAGGTTCCTATTTCTTGCGAAAACTTAGGTAAATATTCAAATGGGATTGGTGAGAATATCAATTGCACCTCACCTCAGAAGACAAAAATTTCTCTTTTACAAAGCGTTTGCAAGTGGGTATTTAAATGAGATTATAGAGAAAACAATTGCGTATATCAGATAAAAAAAAACTTTTTTCAGTATGAAATTGTAGATCGGTATTCAACCGACATTTTTGAGAAAAGCCTTTCTAGCACACCTCACATAGGAAATGTTTGTCTTTAGTATAAATCCGTCCAGTGGGTTTTCGAAGGAAAACTTTTTTGTTTGTACCTTAAAAGAGAAAGTGTTCTTTTAGTATTAATTCGCAGGTGAACATTCAACACAAATTTCACAGAAAACGCTTTCTTGAACAACTCAAAAGAAAAAAGTTTGTTTTTTGTCTGAACTCACACATGGACATTCAAGTGATAAATCATTCATTGTACAACTCACTCAAAAAAATCTCTTTAGTATGACACAGCAGATGCGTATTCAAATGAGCCTTAAGAGAAAAGGCTTTGTTACACATGTCACAGGAGAAAGGCTTTTCTTTAGTATGTACTCGCAAGTGCGTATTTAAATTAGATTTTTGAGAGAACTTTTTCTTGCATACTTCACAAGAGTAAGGTTTCTCTTTAGTATGAGCTCGCAAGTGCGAATTTAAACCAAATTTCGCGGAAAACTTTTTGTTGCATATTTTACAAGAGTAAGGTTTCTCTTTAGTATGAATCCCCAAGTGCTTACTTAAAAAATCTTTTCGATAAAACGCTTTCTTGCATACTTCACAAGAGAAAGGTTTTTCTTTGGTATGGATTCGAATGTGCATGTTTAAATCATATTTCGCAGAAAACTCTTTACCGCATACCTCACAAGAGTAAGGTTTCTCTTTAGTATGACAAAGCAGATGCGTATTTAAATGAGCCTTTAGAGAAAAGGCTCTGTTACACATCTCACAGGAGAAAGGCTTTTCTTTAGTATGTACTCGCAAGTGCGTATTTAAATTAGATTTTTGAGAGAACTTTTTCTTGCATACTTCACAAGAGTAAGGTTTCTCTTTAGTATGAACTCGCAAGTGCGAATTTAAACCAAATTTTGCAGAAAACTTTTTGTTGCATATTTTACAAGAGTAAGGTTTCTCTTTAGTATGAATCCCCAAGTGCTTACTTAAAAAATCTTTTCGATAAAACGCTTTCTTGCATACTTCACAAGAGAAAGGTTTTTCTTTGGTATGGATTCGAATGTGCATGTTTAAATCATATTTCGCAGAAAACTCTTTACCGCATACCTCACAAGAGTAAGGTTTCTCTTTAGTATGACACAGCAGATGCGTATTCAAATGAGCTTTTCGAGAAAAGGCTTTGTTACACATCTCACAGGAGAAAGGCTTTTCTTTAGTATGCATTCGCAAGTGCGTATTTAAATTAAATTTTCGAGAAAATATTTTCTTGCAAATCTCACAAGAGAAAGGTTTCTCTTTAGTATGCGTTCGCAAGTGCGTATTTAAATTAAATTTTCGAGAAAACATTTTCTTGCAAATCCCACAAGAGAAAGGTTTCTCTTTAGTATGCATTCGCAAGTGCGTATTTAAATTAAATTTTCGAGAAAAAATTTTCTTGCAAATCTCACAAGAGAAAGGTTTCTCTTTAGTATGTGTTCGCAAATGCGTATTTAAATTAACTTTTTGAGAAAAACCTTTGTTGCATACCTCACAGGAGAAAGGTTTCTCTTTAGTATGTGTCCGTAAGTGCTTATCCAAAGAAGATTTATGCAAAAAATTTTTCTTGCATACTACACAATAGAAAAGTTTCTCTTTAGAATGTACTCGAAAGTGCGCATTTAAATTAGATTTTCGAGAAAACATACTCTTGCATACCGCACAACAGAAAGGTTTCTCTTTAGTATGCTCTCGCATGTGAGCATTTATATTAGATTTCACGGAAAACTTTTCATTGCATACTTCACAAGAGAAAGGTTTCTCTTCAGTATGGATTCGCAGATGTACATTTAAATGAGCTTTTCGAGAAAAAATTTTTTTGCATAATTCACAAGAGAAAGGTTTATCTTTATTATGTATTCGTAAGTGCATATTTAAATTAGATTTAACAGAGAACTCTTTACTGCACACTTCACAAGAGAAAGGTTTCTCTTTAGTATGTATTCGCATGTGAACATCCAAATTACATTTCTGGGAAAACAGTTTGTTGCATAGTTCACACATGAATAATTTATCTTTTGTGTGAACACGACACTTCTCTAAATTAGACATCACAAAAAATAGTTTTTTATACACTTCACAAGCGAAAGACCTTTTTCTGTCTATGAAAATGAATATGTCTGTTTAAATTGGATTTGTTAGTAAGTCTTCTATTCTCTATCTCACAAATGGAATGGTTTTTCCTTTCTTCCAATACGATGGTTTAATTTTAAACTAGATTTCTCTTCAAATGCTTTTTTAGAATATTTGCTAATGAAGTTCATAAAAGAAAGACTAAGCTGCTAAGTTAAATTAGGTTTCTGAAGGACATTTTATTTACATCACACAAGTAAAAGAGATTTTTGACCATTATAAATAATTTTCTTTCTTCTTACACTGAAATGAAAAAAAATTGTAGACGTAGGTGGTTTTCTATGAATAAATCCTGAAATGAACAAGAATGTGTTAGTTATATCTATTTATACTTTAACTGCTTTTCTTTCCTCCAGAAATGCAGTCAATTTTATGGAAATCGCCACAGTTTCAATTGAGAGCTTCTTGCTGGGTATTCAGATGAAATTCAAAAGGAAATACTCTTGCATATAGAGCATTGGCAATATAAATAAATTAGAAACAACTGTATATCTTTTTGAAAATTATATATTCTTTCATTGTTGCATTAAAAATATAATCTTTTAGGAAGGTAGAAAAATTCTAAACATTATATTAAAATTTCACCATCGTAACAAAGCTGATATTTTCTTAATAATAAATTTATTCCAAGCACTTGATAGCGATAAAATGTTTTTGTCTAATAATCCTAATCTAATCCAATCTGACAGCTTGCGAAAGAAAATAAACACAGTTCCACTGTTTGTTTCAAACTAATCCACAAGTTTCAGAAAATCTTCACAGAACCAGTTTATTATGCCAGTGTATAGAAAATGCGGGAAAAGGAGTCCATAATCTGCAAACGCATTTTGTGTTTTGAAGTGACTTCATGGTATGGCAAGACTGAACTTCTCAAATAACTGCATCTGCAATATAATTAAAACATCAAATTAAAAATAATAATTAGGTGATAAATATTTTGTATATTTTATTTCGATTGCTAATAATTGAATTTAAATGTTTTATATGAAAATATCTTTTGATAAATATTAGATGCGGACTAACAATAAACAACTTCAAAATTTTTATGATTAACAGTCTTTTTCCCTTTTTTATACACAAAAATTAGAAATGTGGTGCAATGAATAAGATTCCTTATTTGATCTTGTAAAGATTCTGAAAAAAAAATGCTGGTTTTGATAAGGATTTCTCTTTAATGTTTTCTGTCACATCTAGAAGCAAAGACATACCTGAAGTACAAGTGTGAAAGAAGGAAATAATATGAGGAGTTTTTAAACAGAAATTAGTAAGTCATTTTTACATATATAAAGAAAAAAAAACAATGTCTATGCTGGATGTTTCTTATTCCGAAAATATTACCTGAAAGTATGATTTAATTCATTTAAAATAAAAAAAATATTTTAAACTACATAAAAGAATATAAATGTATGAAAAAAGCATGTAAATTAAGACATTACAACACAAATAATAAATATGTTTATCTACCACCAACAAAGAACAGCTTGGACTATTCAAGGGGGGGGGGAGAAAATTTTCCTGATGAAATCAATTAAAACGAATAATATAAAATGTATGAAGATCAATTCTAATACATGCAATGTAACCCATGAATAACGATTGCCTGTGGGACCGGTTAAAACTGAACGCTCTTCAGAAATGGATTTTGTTAATGATTCATTTTTAAGAAATCAAAATTACATAAATTTAAACAGAAATGCCATCATTTTAATTATTCCCAAATGTTTCAATACGTTAAAAAATCAGCTGTTGTTGTTTGCAGCGATATATTTTACTGAAGAAATAACAATATAAGTTTTTGCTAAACATTTCATCAGTATTATAACTTAATGGAAAATTTTAGATTTCTTTAGTGCCCATTTCATAAAAGAAATATAGTAGACTCCCTTGAATCCGCAACTCTCTAAAATCCGCACATAATTTTCAGATAAAAACAATGAAACTTTCAGTTCAAATATAGGGACAGAATTTGACTGTTGTTTCTTTCTATCAGTTCCATGTATATTTTAATTTGTAGTTTTCGTTAATATTACTGAGTTCATGCTTTTTCATGATGGATTGATAAATTTATTTCTGAAAAAATTCGACATATTGCTTCATTCAAACATTCACTGTAGTTTTGATTGCATTATTAATTACATTTAAAATACTTTTTAAAAATGTAAACAAAGCAATCACCAGAAATTTGCAAAACACTAAAATCTACACTAATTCTACTCCTAAGCTGTGCAGATTTGAGGGAATCTACTGTACCATGTTCCAACAAAAGTTGACTACAGATGATGTTCTGGGAAATGCCAGAAATATGTCGTGATATGCGGTCTTTGGAACCCGGTTAAGTTAGTAAATAAAATTTCTAAATCATCACTATGCTAAATGTGTGATTTATTAAAACCAACCTCTAGTGGTGAATTTTTTAATTTTTTTGGCCTAAACAAATTTCCATCCCTTTATTACAACTTTTAAAAAATTTCACAACTTTATGAAAAGAAATTCTGTCTGCAGACAAATTTAAAGTAGGGTAGTTTCATTATGGACACTGTTATTTTTGTTGCTTATATTTTTTGTTCAGGTATGCAACTGCCTACACACCCAGAGTTCGCACTGTTGCTCGACATTGCGCCAAATTGCGACTAAATTCTTCATTTGGCGAGTAAACAAGCGATTAGATTCTCCAAATTGCTAGTTCTCAATTTTTACTTTTTCTTTCTTTTCTTTTTCATTTTTCATATAGATGCATATATACATATTTTTAATATATTTGTAGCGGATAGTTGAAATTAGATTAATAACAATCGTTGTCGCAGTTACAAAAACTTAGGTTATTTAAGAACATATTGAAAGAAAAGGGGAACATTAAAAGATTAAAGATTTTTTGGTGCTACATGGCGAAAATATTTTGCTAATACTTTTGTTATTTAGTGATTGTTTTTCATTTTTAATTAGCCAAATTACTAACGTTGGTCAAATGTCAGCGAAAACAATGTATACGCCTACATAAAAGTGATTGTGCAATTATCACAAATTAAGTAAAAAGAGATCAATATTTCCATAGCTTTTCTTCAACTAAACAGTTTTACTTTCTATTATCTTTACAAAAGGAAAATGTTCAATTTGTGAAAATTTTGAATTCCAGTTTTGACGAATTCACACATTTTCAGAGTGAAATAATCGGAAAACATGTTTCTACAAAATGTCTGTCTGTATGAGACGAAAATTTTATAAGCGCTCAATCTCAAGAATTAATGTACGGAATTCCAGAAAACTTTGGAATCTGTTGACCTTGATATAAACTAGCGGTGATTAGTTTCCGGTGCATATCGCTGAATAGATGGCACTGCTATGTTGCATTATTCAAAACGGTCATATTTGAAGTAGATGGACTTTCATAAGACTTTACATTTTGTTAGTATTTGATATAACATGGTGCTGATTGCGTTTTGATGGAAATCGCTCAAGAGATGGAGCTGCCATAATGCATTACTCATGATTATCGCAGTAGTTCTGTTTCAAGAATTAATTCGTGAAATTTTCTAAAACTTCAGATTCAGTTAATCCCTGATATGGATTTGTGTTGTTTAGTTTTTGATGTAAATCGCCCAATAGATGACGCTGCATTTCTCACGATTTCGCAATAAATGTATTTCCAGAATTAATGGATTGATTTTCATCAAACTTC
Organism: Maratus speculifer; assembly: GCA_964019185.1. Classification (NCBI taxonomy): domain Eukaryota; kingdom Metazoa; phylum Arthropoda; class Arachnida; order Araneae; family Salticidae; genus Maratus; species Maratus speculifer. Next base: position 450,442 of record CAXHSM010001557.1, read on the forward strand.
TGATTCAATAATTACTTGATAAAAAAATTACCCTGATTAGTTTTTTGTGTACAGCACTCAGCATATGGCGCTATTATTGAGTTTTTTTTAAAAAAAAAAGATATTGCAATAACTCTATTTCAAAAACTAATGCACGGATTTTCGTCAAATTTCAGATTCAGTTATAAGTTGACATAAATTGTTGCTGACTATAGATTTTTGTTTCAACCACTTAACTGGTGACGCTGCTATGCTGCATATTTCAGAATGTATGAGCACGCATAAAATAGAAGGTTTTGGGATTACCAGATCTGACTAGTTTTATTCCAGTGTCCAGGACTCGTATTAGTTGAGGTAAATTTTATAAGCACTTTAAAGAACTACAATCACTGATTTTGTTAAGCAAAAAATTAACTGGTTCATTTGCAGAGCACTAAAAAATATAAAATTGTTTTGTGGGGATTTTACATACAGCATAGGAGCCAGTATCTGGAAACCCCATATCCAGAAATTCCCAAAAACCTGAATGCAAAATGAAAACCGAAAAATAATTTGTTTCATATCAAAAACATTAAAATATTAAGGATGTATTTTGTATCAAGCATAGGGTATACTTATCTAAAGATGATACAATTTGTGTCCGTATGTGATATTTTTTGATTATGTGAGTGTGAATGAACCTAAAGGGGAAGACTTTAAAATTTCTAAGAAGAAAATTACTACAGATCTCCTAAACTATGCTAAGGGACATTCATATTCAGATTCTCAATTATTAAAACAATAGTCAGTGTAAAATTGTCCTTGCTGATGATGATACTTTTGTAATTCATCTGATGGCAGGATGTGAAATATGTCACATAATGACAAATGATATGTCATATGGTATATGAAAATAATTATGATGATCAGCAGAATGGGGAAAGTAAAAAACTTCAAATGAGCTACTGACCCTTTTCAACTGAACAAGATTTGTGGAATGCAACAAAGTTATTCTATGAACAAAAAATCTTATCATAATGCAGGACACAGGAGCAACCAGTAGAAGAGCCATCTTATATGTTAATTTGAATAGTAATTTAGAATGTTTCGTTAACTTAGTAAAGTGCTCCGAATTACAGAAAAACCTCTTATTCAAAATATCTTAGGTCCCAAGCATTCTGGATAACAGATCCTATACTGTATTATGAATACATAAATTAGATTCAAACTTGATGATTTTTTATTAATAGTCTCTCAAAAGTTCTATAATTAGCAAAGCAGTTGGGTAACTTTAACGGATAAGTAAATATGAAAAGAATCTGAGTTTTCACTTCCTATCAACCATTCACTTGAGAAAATGTTTCCTTGATTTAACCATTGTCATCTGAAAAAAGACTATGGACTTTGAAACACTTTGCTTACTAAGAAATATCTCATTTCAAAGCCTTCATTTGATACTATTTGGATTTCCCATCGACCAATTTCGCCAAATTATACAAATCGCCAAACTGATAGCCAAATTATACATATTGACATAATTTTCATTTTAAATAATGAAAAAACAAGTAATTAGAATATTAATAATAAATACAAATAAAAAGCCGAAATAAAAATCCCATGACGTTTAAACATGTGGTTGGTATTTAATATCCTTGAATGTGACATTCAGGATCATCCATCATAGGCAAGATTATACTTTGGCAATAGTTTTTTTGGTCGACGGGATAACCAAGTAGTACCCTTCATTTTGCATTGATAGCAAATTCCACCAGTATGGATCAACCCAAACGATTGTCTGAAGCACATCCTATTAAAGCTGTAAAATTATGTGAAAGATTCTCCGGGTCCGACAATTAAAAAGATGTACACCCACTGAGACAACACTTACAGTAAAACAATGAACTAAGCAATAATAAATGGGGCTTGCTGTAGAAGGGGCAAGAAAAAATTTATTCTTCCTTTATGAAAACATTTGAATTCATACATATTAGAAAAAATTACAAATTAAGATTTGCGGGAGTCTACAGTACTAAGAATGAGATATTCATATAGAACATGTCTGACACAAACAATGAGGAATTAGTAGAAAAGCTTACCAGTAAGCACAGTGCAACATACAGTTGAAAATTGTTATAACAAAATTTACGCAACAGAAAAAATAGTTGGTTATTATTATTAAATTCATTTTTAGAAATTGTTCCCTATTAAATGAAGAAATATGTTTAAAATAGGAAAATTTAATAGGAAATAGAACTTAATACAATGCTTCAATCGTAATAATTTGCAAAATACACTAGATAACTTTTAAAAATGTTTTCGGCATAGCTCTAGTTAGTTTATATAAAGTACTTGAAATTTGCGCATTCTTCAGAAATTAAAAAAAAATAATAACTCATTGTTTTGAAAATGTCCCTGCAAGGGAAACTGAAAGAAAAGCAGAAATACTAATTTTTGAAACTCACTTCAGCCAATTTATTGTAAAATGAAAAATATTTCTTAAACAAATAGAATTTTCTCATTTTTTATCTAGGACTATAATATTTTTATAAAATTTCTTTTTTGTCTTTTAAAGAAGTTCCTATTTTGTATTTTAATAAAGTTTTCTTTTAGTATTTTATTAATCAGGATTTGTTTTTGCATCCATCTCATTGCTCATTAAACAAACTATATTGGATAAAAATTGCTTCCATCATTTGTCGTTATATCCCAGAATGTGTTTCTCTGTACCCTGGCATACGGGGTACAATTAAACACTGTAAGACATTCAATTTTTGTGACTTTTCAAGCATAAAGTTATTGTTTAGAACATTATAAAAATTTGTTTGGATCGGAAAAATAAAAGATTAAAAGTATTTATTAATTATATTTTTATACATGCAAAATTGTAGATCGAAAAAAAATGCTTAAGTTTTGTTTCAATGTATCCCCATCTTCCCCTATATGTAGCCAAGAATAGACTATATATATATATATATCGATTCTTCTAATATGCACACAATTATGAAAAAAGTCTAGATGCAATTTTAACAATTCTAGAAGCATTTAAATTAATTAAAAAAGTGTTTATTAGTATCAACGCCAGGCAACATCAAGACTCAGAAGGTTAACGGAAAAAGAAAGGAGCTCATAAATTACATATAAAGCATAAATTATAACAACTATATATAAGAAAATTGTAGTACAATTAAGTATATTACTGAATCAAGATTTTATCACTAGTATTGCTTTAACATATTTAACAATGGATATATTTAAGAATGAAAAAATATAAATTATACAATAATTTATATTCACAATATTAGTGGAAAGAAAAAAAGTGTTACTTTTCCATTCTATAAGCTTTCACATTTTATTTTAAAGCTATTCATCACTCGGCGCAATTAGATCTTTAGAAAATGAGATTTATTGCTAAATGATGCAAACAGCTATAGAAACAAACCTAATGAATTCCTATAAATGTTTATATGCATATCTATATTTTTATATAAATATAATAACTCTGCATTTACACACATTTATCACACTTTTATACATACATATACGTAGTGTATGCATTACAATTCTTTTTTATATACAAGTTACTTCTATTTGCATAATAAAATAAATAAATGGCCTTTTCATATTAAATAAACTACAAAAATGTTGAAAAAAAACTTCTTGTATACATGAAACAGAATATATTTTGCTAAACTTATAGTTTTAAACTGCATTTTACTTGTAGTGTATATTAGTTAGTTCTTATAGTGCAATATTAACTACATAGGGTATTTTAACTTTTTTAAAATGTAAATGAAAGAATTTGATTAAAATGCTATGTAAATTTTATCTAACACCTTTAAATTCTAAAATAATAAAGTATTCGGCCTGATAATTACTATTCGGCTAGCAAAATATCTGGTTTACCTGTGTGCGGAACTTTTAAAACAGCTATAAATATCAGAAAAATTAGATCTGAAGCATACAGTTCTGTGTTGTCATGAGAAATGAAAGTTCTGACACATAAAATTTTGTGTCATCATATGATCATATCATATGTTACAGAATTATCAGTCAGGGTTGCAAAAAACCCATGTTTTTTTTATAAAAAACCCAACCCAGGTGGGTTTTGTCGGGGTTTTATTGGGCTTTTTGGGCTTTATTGGGTTTTTTGTTTTTTTAAGATGTGATGACAGGGGAAGTCTCTTATTTCTAGAAAGTATGTATTATATTTAAAAATCTTTTGATATTTTTATTAATTAATTTAATATACAATAAATTTTCATCAAAATAACACAAATAAATCAAAGTAAAAAGTTGTAAAAAAATGTTTTTACTTCTGATATTATATGATATAATATAATAACCACATAGCACATATTTGAAAGCTATTTTAATAAATTACTTTTTATCAATAGTCCCCACTAAGAATACATTCTTTAAACAAATGTTTTATTCTTTATCAATCAAAGGATGCTTGATAATATTTTCAAGATATCTATGGTTCATTATATAGAGCAGTTTATTCTCTGAACATAATACAGAGTCATTACTAAATATATTTTACAAATGAATTTCATTTATCTACATAACTGATTATAATTTATTTAATTTGAATATTTTGAAATGTATTTATAATACTTATATAATAAACAATGATGTTTATGTTTATAAACAAGTATGGATGGTACAATATGTATTAGGAAGTAAAATATAGGGTAAAAATCCTGATTTAAATAAACAATATATATACATATATTCGAATGTTTTGAAAAAAGTCCCCTCCTTTCCTTTTTTTTTTCTTTTAACAAATACTGGCCAAAAGGGAATTGGTCAAATTTGTATCTGGTTGGGACATTATGAAATTTTACATTGTTAAATCTTTAAATAAAATATCTTGGGATATTTCATCTATGCAAAAATGTTATACAGTAGACTCCCTCAAACCTGCACTCCTAAAATCCGCACATAACTTACAGATGTAAACAATGAAACATTCAGTTTAGATGTAGGTGCAAGAGGTGCAGGTTTAGGTGTAGGAGTTTTTCACTTTTATATCAATTCCATACATTCTTTTTATTTGTAATTTTTCTTAAAGTTATTGAATTCATGGTTTTTTTTTTTTTTTTTTTTTTTTTATGAAGAAAGAATAATATATTTCTGAAAAAAAAAAAAAAGATATTGCTGATATCATTGGTAATCACAATTTTACCAAATATATTTATGCATTGAACAAGCTTTTTTAGTTATTAAGTCTGGCTAAACCTGAAATAAAGCTTTGTTTTTTTCATGATCCTGATGTGAATTAGTAATGTACCTTTATGAGGCAAGTTTTATTGAATAATTTAGGAAAAACACATTTAATCTTTATAATGAATATTTAATTGTACATTATTGCTTATTATCTTGACTTTTGCTTTTAGTATTTTAATCATTTTAAAAATTATCTTAATTTTTATTGTTTTAGTTTATTACTTATTTTAATATTTTAGTGTATTGTAAGCATTCATTATACTTTTGATTTCATAATTAATTACATTCAAATTACTTTTTAAAAAATATAAACAAAACAAATTCCAGAAATCTGAAAATTCTAAAATCCGCACAACCTCTGGTCCCAAGCTTTGCGGATTTGAGGGAGTCTACTGTAATTAGTTACATACATTGATTTTGGCCGTTTTTTTCATAATATTAAAAAGTTTTAATTTTATTTTGACAATTTTGGCTTTGTCATATTTAGCAGTACATTCACAATCTATTTTGATAGGATAGTGTAACTTTTTAAACACAAAATTAAAAAAACTAATATAAAACCTGCTGAATATTAAACATTTTGACCACAGATATTAAAAAATCCAATAAAACCCACTTTAACGTGGGTTTTATTGGGTTTTTCAGACTGGGTTTTACCCAATAAAACCCACCTGGGTTTTTTGCAACCCTGTTATCAGTAGAAGAATAATTAAAGAAACAAATCTTACTGTTAAATTATTTTAGTAAAGAAAGTGGGTCAGTTAATTGACTTGAAAATATATTTACTGTTGCAATGAAAATATGAGCATTTTGTCAATTTTATTACAGACCACAGCAAAATGAATGCATCATGAATGAAGACATTCCATTTGTCATTACAAATGGAATGAATCAATAAAGTAGAAATTTTGAACAGTGTTTTATTTAACAAAACAGAATATTTATCTATAAAAAAGCAGTAGGAAGCATTTTCAAAATTCATCAATCTAGTATTTAAATATGCCTTCGGTTTAAAAATTGGATGCAACTTAGATTTTGGAAATTTAGAAATATTTAGCTTAAATTTTTTAGTAAACCTTGTTTAATGGCTGTCGAGGACAAGTATTTCAACCAGAGATAATTTTAAAAAAGTACTATTGATACTTCCAATGTAGCAGTTTAATTGATATAGCATTATGGATGATGAATTCATTTTCAATGACTCTTGATGTAATTCATGACTCATTCTATTATTGGCGTTTTGTCTGTTCTGTTGTTTGTAGTATCAGATAAATTTTGAAACATAAATTACTGTATCCAACCTCTTGCTAAAGCTACGGTAGGATAGTTCCTTTTGTTTCTCTTAAATTAAAAACTCTATGATTTGCTATTATGATACCAAATGCACGAAATTTTATGTGTTGACATTTTCTCTTTTGCTGATTTATCACTGAGTCATTTAAATAATTATTAAAATGTTTTTATTCATAGCAGATAATTTCAATTATATTATTTATTTATTTTTAAATAATTTATTTTAATATTTTTCAAACTTAAATTTAGATACAGCAAATTGGTTTGAATTTTTATTATTTTTTTTTTAATTACTGTGTTGCGCATGCACTGAATTTGATTATATTATTTTCAATTGAAGCTAAATATTTTTTAAATAATTGATCTCATAATAAAGTGCTTTTATTCAGTTTATGAAAATTTACATATAAAAACACACATACTTGGAGGGACTCTTCACTCACTTGAAAACACCCACACTACAATATTAATCCAATGGACGAGTTGTTTTGGAATTTCTCATTTAAACATGGATATTTTTAAGCATTTTATTTTGCATATGACTGCCAAGTTTAATGTTTAATAAGAGCATTTTTTACTCTTTCTATTTTGACTGTGGATTTTTCTTAATATGTATTTTGAATTTTGAAACCAGTTCCAAAATCGAAAGTACTTTTAAAAAAAATCTGCAACTAAAAACCAAAAAGTAAAAAATAGTCTTCTTAAAAATAGACACTATGCAAAAAAATGTTTTAAAATATTCAAATTTAAATAAGAAATTCTAAAATAACCTGCACATTGGTTTAATATTATGGAGTGGTTGTATTCAAGTGAGTGAAGAGTCCACTTCAAAAACTACAGTCAAACTTTAGAATCGATTGTTTAATTAATACATAAATTTCTGTAAATAAATTACTATTGCTATGCATGCTGTATTCTAAGCATCCTACTTGAGTGATTCATGTCAATTTCGAATTATTTGTGAGCGTAATTTTGTTAAATATACCACATAGAAATTTTTTTTTCATAGAATGTAATATAATGGAATTTTTTTTTCAGTGTCCTTATAAATGAACTATCAATATTACACACTTCATTTTCGGCACAGAATATCGATAATAAACCTCAATAGAGTACATGAATTGCATGGCAGTCTGATCTTTGGAATTTCTGGATCTGTATAATATGAGCTACAGCAGCATGCATAGTCACTAACTTCTGGTTTTGATTAAATAAAATATATTCCAACCAGATTCAGTCAATGTTCTATAATCCACACAAGTTGGTGCCAAAGGTTGTGTGGATTATGGCATATTGCTGATTATAGAGCATTATAGATTATGCATCATTTTATTATTCCTAGATGGTGTTTTAATTCTATAATCAGTGTAATAAAAAATAAGTGTGAAATCTAAAAATTAATTTAATAGCCTATCTCAAAAAATGCCTTTTTTAAAATTATTTCATTAAAAAATTTATGAGCATTTATATAAAAATAATTACATAGGTTCTGCAATACAGTTTGTTTTATACTGTTAATAAATTAAAAGAGTTATATATTTTTTTAAAATAAATGTTTTATTGTGATTTTTTTTCATTTTTTTTTATTATTTGTTTAAAAAAAATCATTTTTGAATCACTAATTTGTAAATTTTCTTAACTGTTTATTTCATTGTTTACATTCGTAAAGTAACACAAATGATAAAAAATTGCAGATTATAGAATCTTGACTGTAGTTTGTTTAGTTAAATGTGTCTTGCATTAAATATAGTAATTTAAAATCTGCTTAATTTTATCTTTTTACTAGCTTGTACCCATCAAGATTTGACGATGAACTTCTTAAAAGATTCATTAGAAAGGAGTGCAGATTTAAGGGAGTCTACTGTAATACAATTTATTTAATTGAAAGTAAATCATATTAATTGTGCATTATCTATGCCAAGTCAGGAACCAAGAATGACACCAATTCTATAGATTTAATTAATCCTTAATTTTTTACTGCTTGTTAGCTTAGCAAAGCTAACAAGAACAATAATGTAATAATAATAATAATTAGTATAGTTTATTTACTTATCATAGCTTATAAGGGGTTATTTTTTGTAATTTATAATCAAAGTTCTTTGCTTTGATTCCTTTTAAGAAGAGGATAGCTTTAAATCTTTTGTTACTTTGTAAAATTTTAAATTTCATGTTTTTTTTCTGTTAGTTAAAACATGCAAGTAATATCTTGTTTAACTATAAAAAAAAATATTTTTAAATCAAAGAGATATGTTGAAGAAATTGAAAAAAGAAAAAAAAGATAGCCATGCACTACTTATTTTACAGGAAGGAATTAGAGTAGAAAATATAAAAATACAACCTTTTTAAAGGTAACATCTCAGGAAAAATTTAAAATGTTCCTGTTCCTTTTCATTTAGCAAGAAAGTTTTCAAATGCACCAAAAGAAAAAAATAAGTCTGGAGTGGGTGATCATTAAGGTTATAAACTACAGGATGTTCCTAAAATTTTGGAACAAAATGACAATATGGTCCACACAAACATCTTTTAAATAAGAAACAACATGCAAATTCTCTTATTCTAGCAGAAATACAATACATTTAATTAAATGAACAGAAAACAATCTTGTGAAAAGAAAAAACAATTTTAAAAGAAAGGATTTCATGAATTACGGTCTATTACAGTTTATGATTATTTAAAATGTGACATTTCAATATTATCATATTATAATAATCATGCAAAATACTCTCTTTAAAAAAAGATGTAGAAACTTAGCACGCTTCAGAAATAATCAGCGAAATATAAAATATATTTATTTATAGAAGAAAAAGCAGTAATTTATACATATTTTCTGTCGCGTTTGTCATTTCTTTTTACATATACAACGATCATTTGGATGCATGCATAAATTTCGGAAAAGCACTTTACGAACTGCAATTTACATACTATGATTATGAATAATACATATTATAAAACTTACTTTATTCCAATTGTTATATTCTCTGAACTAATCGCAAGAAGCTGATGCACAACGCAATCTTAAGCCAGAAGAACACTACCACATGAAATATTTGGATACAGAGACGCAAACACAATGAATGAATCACAGAAGAAGAATTTATTCACGAATAATGATTCAATCAATAAATTTTTAACTGGGAATATAAAACATTTATTTATAAGAAAAACAGAAAGAATCAGTAAGAATTCGCGAATTTAGCGATTACATACGCCTTCGGATATAATTTTTTTTGTCGCAGTTTAATTCACTGAATGATTCTTTTTTAATTTCCGTATTGTCCAAAGTTACGATTCATTCTTGCATTGGCGTCTTGTGTTTTATCTTGTCTGGTGTATCAGGTAACTTATAAAATATGAATTTATTGCTCTCATTCTCTTTACTAAAATAAGTAAATACTTAGATATTTTCATTTTATTACCTTTTAACTAAAATTCTACAATTTGCTGTTTGATAATATGACTACACGAAATTTCATGTATTGGAACTTATATTCTGCCGATAGATATTTAAACTATTCTTTAAATGTTTATTTATAGCAAATAATTTTATTTATTCATTTGTAATTAGTTAGGTGAATATTATTCAAATTTATATTTCCAAACAGTGAATTCGTTTCAATTTTTATTAACGATTCATTTAAAACACTGCGCTGCTCAAATTGATTGTATTCTGTTCTATTGAAAGTAAATATTTTTTAAACAATTAATCACATGCTGAAGATGTTATATAAAATTTATTAAAATATCAAAACAATTTACGAAACCAAGAATCTGAACTTCCAATATCTTCATGATATAAGATCCGTTGCTGATAAGTATTGTAGTTGATTGATTAAAAAGAAAATGTTTCGGCACAGATGTCATATACGCACCACATTTGCACGTGTTTTTTCCCCTGCCAATTTGGCGAAAATTTTGTTTTTTAATATATGTTGGAAATTGCATGAAATAACAACATGTGATTTTTTTACTGCACTACAAAAATAAAATAAAGTTAGAAAAAATGAAAGAGATTCTAGTATCTTACAAAGGAAATAAAAATAAATAAATTACAGTTTCATATAAATAATTATTGATGTACATTATAATAAAAATAATTTAAAGAATTAAAATAACAAATAAATAAACATGAATTCAATAAAAAGGGAAACGATAAATAAACAGTTACAAATAATAAACTTAATAAGTAAGAAAACAGTAAACATAATTTTCTCAATGATAATTGTAAATATTAATACTTATAGCCATAGTGAATGCATGCAGGTGCATCATTTAATCAGCACATTTCATCTGTAATTTTTCCCATCTTATTTCGCCAACAATTTTATAAATTTATAACTAACTATCTTCTTCTTGGCACAGATGTGCTATGCCTAATTGGTGGGAGAAAAAACATGTGCAAATGTGGTGCATATATGACATCTGTGCCAATGTTTCATTGTTTTCTTTCATTTAGAAATAAGGTACTTATCTACTCTCATGCTGAGAAGTTACACTGTACCAACAATGTTACAACTTACAGAATTTCTTTTTTTTTCTTTTCTTTTTGTAATGTCTTATTTATTTTTATATAGTTTCAACATTAAATACAGTTGAGGAAGAATTTCTATGTAATTCCACTTATTTAATATTATGTTATGTTCGATTGGAAATATACATAAAATTTATAGTAATTATAATGTGTGTTCTTTCTTTATTACAATTGAACCTCGAAAATCCGGACCTCCAAATTCCGGAAATCTCCAAAATCCAGACATTTTTCCGATTCCAGTTTTATTAATTTTTAAAATAAGACATAGCTGTAATTTTCATCAACTGCAGTTAAATTCTGATAACTATACTAAAAAAAAATATAGATAGATATATTCTGGTTAATATTGTAATGAGTTGCCGTTAATTAAAGACTTTATTATTACAAAAATTAAAAAGTTAAAAAGCGTTCAACAAAATTTACAGTAATGAATCATGATGAAATGAATGAATCGTTGAATTAATCATGAATTTTGATACTTCAAAAAATTTGGGTTAAAAAAAATGTAAATTCTGTCGAAAAAAATGCAGAAAAAACGGAGAAATTTGTAAAAAAAAAAAAAAAAAGAAAGCCAAAACAAGCATGAAATCATTTAAAAAATCTTGAAAAAACGCACATTTCATCAAAGATTCATGATTCATTCATTTCATAATGATTCGTCTCACTCTCAATCGCCTTGAGAATCGGGAGGGAGGGCTCTTTCTCGGGATTTTTTGAAAATTTCAAATTCTTTATAAAATGATAAGGGGGCGTTTGATCGGGAAGAGCGGATTAACGGGATTTTACGGTATTATATAGCCATAAAAAAGATTTTTTAATACACCTCCAAAATCCGGAAAAATCGGGAATCGCCGCGGTCCCGACGGTTCCGGATTTTCGAGGTTCAACTGTATACTGATTTATTTCATTGCATTCATTAAATAAAATTACCTGTTGAAAAATATTTCTGCCATTTGAATGAATTTCCACTGTACAATTGTCACGTATGTGGGTACTTAATAATCTTGCACCAATTGTGCCAAACGAAAATATCTACTACAAATAATGGGTTATTTAAAAATACTACTTTTAATGGGTTGTGCCAAAACTATCAATCTGTTTCTCCCTTCTTCATCCATATTTAATTTCTTTGCACCATTTTCTTTCTTTGCCAAAAATTTTCTTTTTCATTCTTAAATTTACAAAAGTGCTTGTCTCATTTCATCACATGACAGTGTAGCCCCCTTCCCTCTTTTCCTCTGGAGTATCTTTTAATAACATTTTTTAAAACTCAGAATTACCTCCAGAATACCCATGCTTACATTCTCTCTTATATCAGTGGACAAGAGAACAAAAAGCAACCTATCTAACGGATGGTTAGCGAAAGCAAATTTTAAAAGAAAGACTTATCTTCAACATACAAACAGTGCATTGACTTGCACAGACTATGGATTCAGTTATGAGTCTCCCCTGTGATTTTTTTCTTTTTTATGCAGGAGCACAAAAGGTAAATAAAAAAGGGTATGGTCATTTGTTGTAATAATGTAGAATTTTGATTGTGGAAATGTGACGAATGGGGCAGGGGGTGGTGACACCATTTACATCCGTCCCATTGTAGCAACACCACTATCTTATTTGCTTAATTATTGGAAAGCTGAATAATCACATTTTTCATGTTATTAAATCAAATGATCAAATGTTCTTCTGGGGCAGACAGTTGACGGTGCTAGTCACACAGTAGCTGAATTCCCCTCGGTAATGTTAAGTCTGCAGACATTTAATGCATTCTTATATTCAACATATTTTTAAGGAATTAATATTTTTACACTCTGTTTTCAGTCTCTTCTTTCCGGTTTCTCTACATAAAGGATGTCACTTTCTTTTCTGGTTATCAAAATATTTTTAAATTTATGTTCAATTTAATATTTTATGTTTTAAAATCCAATAAACTAATAAATCTTTTATATTCAAAATATATCCTTAAGAAATTAATATTTGTAAGTTCTTTTTTTCAGTGTTCTGTTTTTAAAGGATGTCACTTTCTTTCTTAGTTATCAAAATATTTCTAAATTTATGTTCAATTTAATATTTTATGTTTTAAAAACAAATGAACTAGAAATAAGATTTTAACACTTCATATAAAATTAAGTATAGATTTTAGATATATCTTGAAAACTAAGAAACAAAAAAGTTACATTCTTTAAGAAGAGAACACTGAAAACAGAACTTGGAAATATTAATTATTTAAGAAGATATTTTGAATATAAGAATGCATCAAATACCCATAGACTTAACATTACAGAGAAGAATGTGGCCACTGAGTGACTAGCATCCTTAAATAAAATTGTTGTCAGTTAGTGTGAATAGAGACTTGTGAGTTTAAAAGTCTCAGAAAACAACAAATAGAATGCATTAAATTTTATCAATAGAAACAGAGCTGGTTTAAACGGTAATGTTTTTTTTTTTTTTTTTTTTTTTAATTTTATATTTTATTCCTACACACTTTAGAGTGATATTTTGTTTTAAAGTAGTACTTTAAGTTTCATTGTATATTTGAGATTTTTTTTTTTTAATATAAGCAAATGAAAACTCACCGTATTTATAAGAAATTTTAGATTACAAACTTAATTTTTTTTTTCTCTGTGCTTTTTACACTGAAGATGTTCGATATTTTGCACTGCTTCACTAATTTCGATTTTTTTAATATATTGTTCTCCGTTATTCTATAAAAGGACATCAGTACCTATCCTGTAGGGATGTTTTATTGTTCTAATCCTATGATGATTTAATTGTGCAATCTGCCCTGATTTAATTATTGACTCTTTTAACATAAAATTCTCAAATACTTCTGCACGCAAATGAAAATCTCCTCTCATTAATTTTTAAAAATTTTATTTTATATTTTTTTTATCTTTTTTCGAATTTTTGTAGATTAGTCAACGTCTTATTTTGGATGGTTCGCTTTTGTACTTTTTATTATTTCTTTTAAATCATTATTTGAAAAAAAAAGCTATCTGTTTATTTCTGCTTAGTGAAACATTTTATTTAGGTACCTACTCAATGCTGATGATGTGATTCTGTAAACATTCAACTTTCAATTTCCCTTTCTGAGCTGTATAAACAAATGTAAACCACACATAGTTTTCTACTTTACAATTTCTATTAAGGGTACTTTTTGTCCGACATTCTAACTTTTTAAAAACTGATTATATTTAAATAAATATTTCTAATGCAGCTTAATTTACTATTATTTAACTTCCTGAAAACTTGAAACAAATTAGTCAACTTAGTAGTAAATGGGATTTTTTTTTTCACAATAGTCAAGTCAACGCAGTTGCTTCGGAGTACTTACAGAAGGTCGAAACCTCTGTTTAACCTCCAACGATAGTGAAGAAAACATAAAGATGCGTTTTGCGAAGCTACTGGGAAATCGAAGAGGATACTCGGGCAGTCCCAAGTTGGCACCAGGCGAACCCAGTGTCGCAATGACCTCCGAGGAAGCCATCACTTCGTTGACAGACTATGTCCGAGCGGCATTGGCGAAAAATCGAAGTGCAATTGGAGCTGGTCTCCCATTGGTCGGAACACTAGGCCCCTCCCTCAGGTTGACTCAGTCCGACATGCGAAAAGAGCACAAGGTCCCAAGCCTCAGTTGATGCTCACGCGCGGCTAAGAGCCGGAGCTCTCAACCGGTTGCGAACACCTGCTGGACACGTGACAATGTACGTCAATTGTTCAGGCAAGATCTTCTAAGGGGTGAGGCACAGAAAACAAACAAAGGCCGATTTCAGTCCACATATGTTTCTTTACTTTAAATAAATTTTCCTATCACTAAAAGATTTTTTTTTTCCTAATTTTCTTTATTATAATTTTGCTTATTTAAATTGGATGCTCCATTCATAAATACTAACATTTTCTTAGCGGGATCGCTTTCAGCCACGATCTTTTCGTAAATTTTTACCAATTTATTAGCAAGGTCCGTAAATGATTCTATTTTTAATTCAATTTTGATTTTTTCTAAAATTTCCATAAATTTACCAAAACCATTATTTAATTCATTGTTTTGATATAATTGTTGCGGTTCTGGTGGTTCCGTTTTAGCAGGTACTTGCGCATTTTTTTTCTGACCCTTTGGCTCCGACGAATTACTTTTCTTTTCTTTCTTCTTTGCCATTTCGGCGTATGATTTCCTAAATTGCGGTTTTAAGGGAAATTTCTTGCAGCCTTTATAGGAAGAAGGATGCTGCTCTCCACAATTACAACATTTCGGAGGGGGAATTTCCTCTTTAGTAAGTTTTTTTCTCGGACAGTTAATGGATTCATGCGGTTCCCTGCAGCCAACACATTTTGGTTTAAAATTACAATATTTGGCTACATAAATGAAATTTTGGCAATTCCAGCATTGTAATGCTTTTCTCGGAGCTCTATACTTTTCTACACTTATTCTGATTTTGAAAAGTGATTTTAAATCGAATATTCTCTTTGATTTTTCATTTCTAGCGAGATGAACTAAAAATAGAGGAAGTTTTCTTCCATCTTTCCTACTAGTCATTTGATTGGCTTTCATGACGTCCAATCCGAAATCGATAAGCTCTTGGAGCAAAATTTCCTGAGTTATGCTGAGAGGAAGACCTCTTATCACAGCTTTTAGCGGAGATTCTAAATCAGGCACTACATAAAATTCATATTTACTTTCCCTCAAGAAATTTACGATTTTTTCCTTAATATTAAATTCTTCGGTGATGATTTTTGTCCATCTACCCGAGATTTCAACCATAAAATTACAATCGCAATTCGTTTCGATATTTTTCGTAAAGCTTATAATGTCCGAAATTCCCGAAACCATAATGGGTTTAGGAGGGATATTTTTAAGTTTTTTCTCCTGATTTATCACTTTTTCAATACTTTGCACTTCTTTAGAATCGACTATTTCGTTATTATTAGCATTGCTTTCTTCGTAATCGTTAAGATCAACAGAATAGATCTCGGAAGCCACACTAGTGGCTCCATCTCTCGAGCTAACAACTGACATAGAGTCTTCGTTTTCATCAAATTCGGAAGCGGTTTCAAAACATAAGCTTTTTACACTGTCAGGCGGAGAATTTAGTTTTTTTCGAGCTCGGAACCACCAGTCCCGTCGAATAATAATTTGGATTATTCTTTTTTTCCTTACGACTTTTAGATTTACTCTTACTAGCTAACTTCTTTTCCTGAAAATACTCGGATTCTAGTCTCATCATATCATTCAGTTTATACGCTAGTATGCTGCCGTTTTCAT
This sequence comes from Maratus speculifer, assembly GCA_964019185.1. Taxonomy (NCBI): domain Eukaryota; kingdom Metazoa; phylum Arthropoda; class Arachnida; order Araneae; family Salticidae; genus Maratus; species Maratus speculifer. Next base: position 466,707 of record CAXHSM010001557.1, read on the forward strand.
CAAAACATTCTAATACCCTATCATCTAACTCATGAATCGTTAGCTTCCTTTTCGCCAAAGTGCTGGCTAAAATACTAGTGCGTGGAATAGAATCTGGGTTAGCCCTAAATTTAAACGCGGGTCCGGTGCCTGAACAAGACATACTACCATGAGCTCGTCCGTCCATTGCCGACAACCTCCGTCGTAAAATCCAACCAATGCGCTCGACTGAGATCCAAGGTGGTGCTGACACTCACGCTGTTTTTTTTTCACAATAGAAAAAAAAGAGGTTTTTTTTCATTCTTTTTTCTTTTTTTTTTTTTTTTTTTCGCTTGCAATGCAAACTTCTTGACACATTCACAAAATCTGTTTTATATTTAAAAGAATAGAATATGTATAGATTTTTCTCATGCAAAAAATGAGAAAAAAAAATAATAGTCTTAATTTTTTTGGAGTGGGGTCGACTTATACGAGGGTTTTGACCAGGGTTGGAAAAAAACCAGGTTTTTTCGAAAAAACCCCCAAAAAATCATTTTTTTGGTTGAAACCAAGTTTTTTTTGGTTTAAACCTGGTTTTTTTTTAAAACAGCCTTTCTTATTACATTGCATGCATATTTACTGATAAAAACAGACATTATTTATTTATAAGCAGGGTAACTTTATTTAAAATAAATAATTTAATAATTATAGTGAATTTATGCTGAAAATTGAAAAAATTCATTTTTCAATTTAAACAGTTTTAGCAAACAGTCTTATGTTGAAAGTTTTAACTGTTCTACACAGTGAATCATTGATGCACTGTAAATCTTTACAAGCAATCTTTTGATTACTAATAATAAACATATAGATGTAGCTTGATAAATATTCTTTTCTACAATTATTCAAATAATAAATTGCAAATACTTCTTAGGATTTTTTTCTTTCTGAGTGGCAATTTGAAGTTAACATTTTTAGTCGTTAGATTCAGCAGATAGAAGAGGGGAAAAAAATATTATTAAAATGCTATAACTAGCAACCAGTCTTTGCTTTCAATTCTTCAAGATAATCTCTCAAAAGAAAAATTTCTTTTTACAGCTTGTGCAAAATCTTAAAAAGATCATTGTGTTACATTATTAATTGCATTAAATAATCTGCATTATTAAAAAAATTAAAATATTTTATACTAAATATTGAATTTATTTTATCTTTGATCAATTCACATGTTTGAAATTTTTCCTTTAGAGCAATACATATGTTCACCAATGTGTACTTATTTTAATCCTATACATAAAAATATGACGTAAACCTAATACATCTAATACTTACTGCTGAAATAAAGTGTTAAAAGTAGAAATTATTTATATCCAATAATCTGAAACTCGTAAATTATAAAGAAAGAAAATGTCATTAGATTTCTTCTAAAAAACGATAGAAATTATTTAGATCTAATAATCTGAAATTCGTAAATTATAAAGAAAAAAAGAAAATGCCATTAGAATTCTTCTAAAAAACGAATTTTTTTTTTTTTTTTTTTTTTTTTTTTTTTTTTTTTTTTTTTTTATAGAAAAAACCAGTTGGTTTAATCTTATGCATAAAAAAAGACCTAAACCCACTATATATAATACTTATTACTGAAATAAAGTGTTAAAAGCAGAAAATATTTATGTTGAATAATCTGAAACACGTAAATTATAAAGAAAAAAAAGAAAATGTCATTAGATTTCTTCTAAAAAATCCAATTGGTTTAAACCGTGGTTTAAACCATGCTTAAAACCAATTGGTTTAAACCGTGCCAACCCTGGTTTTGACTTTTTCTGTATTTTTAATAACATAAATTAGGGGATCGATTTATACACAAGTATGTATGGTACATAATTTAATATGAACTACGGTAAAAAATGAGCTATTTTCAAATATAAAATCCCTAAAAATTAATTAAAGTATAAATTACTTCAAAATTTAAAAAATGCCACCCTTTTGAAAGAAAAAAAAAGTGCTTTCATAATAGATAAAGTCTTTTATTCTTTAATAATAATATAAAAAATGGAAGCAGGACGTTTCGGTCCCGCCATTTCGGTCCCGTCGTTTCGGTCCCGCCGTTTCGGTCCCGAGACATTTCGGTCCCGAGACGTTTCGGTCCCAAGACATTTCGGTCCCTGGCCATTTCGGTCCCGAGACGTTTCGGTCCCGAGACATTTCGGTCCATGGCCATTTCGGTCCCGAGACATTTCGGTCCTCAGACATTTGCCTTCTCCAGCAATCTGAAATTTGTGCACGGGAAATATCTGACATAATTTTATAAGGAACATTTTAGAATGTTGAATTCAGGGGCGGGTCATTCCCCCCGGAGCTATCAAATTCCCCCCCCGGAAATTTTGAGATTTTGTGTTTTCAGTGGTAAAAAAGTGTAATCCTCCCAGGACTCTATCAAGACTCTATGAATCCCCCCCCCGGAGCCACAGAAGTCCCTCCCGGAAAAAAGTGTCTGAATTCAACACTGGTTTTTTAACTGAAAGTCACATAAAGTTTTAGTGTAATGCGATTAATTAGAATTAATTAGAAGTAACAAGTATAATAATAATAATAATAATGATAATAATAATAATAATAATATTTTCCTTTTTTGAAATAAATAATAATTTTTGAATAAAAACTTATGGTGATGAATAATTGCTATAACTTAAATCTCAAAACAGTTAGTGATTTTAAAATTAAAATCAAATTAATGTTTTATTAAATATATGTATTTTTAATTTAATGAATCTTTATTTAAATAAAATGATAAAATTATTAATACGCATTTCGAATTTTACTTTAAATAAACTCAATAAATAATCTGTTTTATATTCAATTTATCATTATGTTTTGTAGTAGTTATAAACTGAAACTTATTGTTTACCTGTTTATTTATTTTATATTTAAAGTTACTGAAATTTAAAACTATTAATTCAATCAATAATAAAATTAAAATAAGAATTCTCAATTTTTTTTCTGTGAAAGTGGGAGTGTAAAGGTAATGCAAATAAATAAATAAATAAACGATAAATTAAAAAAGCTTAGTTTTGTAAGTTAAAAATTGAAAATAAAATTATTCAAAATAATAGTTACATTATTATATAAAATTAAAAAAATAATCATTTTATTTCAAAGAAAAAGGCCCACTTTCAATAAAATTATTTAAATTAATAGTTACATAATTATATAAAATTAAAAAAAATAATCATTTTATTACAAAGAAATAGGCTCACTTTCAATAAAATTAATTCACAAAAATTGTCTTCATAAAAAAAAAAAAAAAAAAAAAAAAAAAAAAAAAAAATTGCAACCAATAATTATTACATAAAAAAAGGTCGTTGGAGCATTTTTATTTTTTAAACAAAAAATTTTCGTAGCACGCCTAGTTACGAAATCACTAATTTAAAGATTCTAAGAAAGTGTCCTAAAACAATCAATCAAATATGTATTTTAGTTTTTTGTATAGATAAAATACCTAATACAAAGAATATATGATAAAACTTAAAATATTCATTCTGTTAAATAATAATAATAAAGACAGCGTAAAATTATATAACATTATTTAATCAAATTTTCAACTCGCTGTGATTTTATTATCACGAGTTACAATAGATTAAACTTATTGGACTATTATATTCAGCTTTGGATAAAATTTGAGGGAAGGGGGGGGGGGGCAGGAGAATAAAAATATTAAAAAAAGCCCAAACAATGTTGAGTTTACAGCGTTTAGTAGGCCTTCATCAATCAGAAACCAAGTTATAAAGTGGCCGGTAAAGAAATAGCAAGGGACCGAAATGGCAAGGGACCGAAATGACTAGGGACCGAAATGTCTCGGGACCGAAATGGCCAGGGACCGAAATGTCTCGGGACCGAAATGTCTCGGGACCGAAATGTCTCGGGACCGAAATGGCCAGGGACCGAAATGTCTCGGGACCGAAACGGCGGGACCGAAACGGCGGGACCGAAATGGCGGGACCGAAATGTCGTGTACCCATAAAAAATCTATGCATGGTTTCTTTGCACAAAGCAAAACATTAGAAAATTCATGCATATGAGATGGTAAAATTCTGATAACTTTTTGACTTCGGAGTTAACTGAAAGGAATAAACAAAAACAAACTACACATTGCTTGCTCATTTTTCTTGATTTTTTTATTTCTGTTATACGATTTTCTGTGGGATGCTCTGATTTTCTTCTAGTTTAATGAAAATTTGTAACAGATTCTAATTTGCTCTATCAATACTGAAAATGGGAATGAAATTTGTAAATTATTGATATAGATAGTAACATTTCATATATACACAGTAAGATTAAATAAAGCCTTTCTTTCAATTATCATTTGTTTCTTTACTGCTAAATATTGTTTTGGTACTACTAGGCTATATTGTCAACCTAAAAACTATCACCAAATTACAGGATTAAATGCCAATAATAGAAGATAATGAATGCCAAATTCAGTGACATTAATCACGAAATACGTGTTTAAAAATCTTCAAGTGATTTTTATTTCAAATTTCATTTGCATTTATATCAACATTTTACTAATTTATTTGTTCTTTCATTCTTTAAAATAAAAATTACGTCAATATGCATGATTTGGCTATTCGTTTGACAATTTGCACAGTTTGGCAAAATTCCTTGCCGAGATAACCAAGCAAGTAGTACCATTCCCCCCCCCCCCCCTGCACTCAAACAATTCAAGCTTGCAAGCACTTTTATGAAATAATATTTTTAAAATTCAATATACTGACCCATCTTCTTTACAAAAATATATTAATGGTAAGATGTGTTTATTTAGTTATTCTTCACAAAATTTTAGAACTTGTAATTTGATAACGGTGTAAATTTTCCAAGTAGGTGAAAAAGTCTGGGCCTTGTTATTTGATCGTATGATGACAAAAATTTTATTAGCCTACTACTGAATTTATCGACTGATTCATTATTCATGAATGATCTCTTTTTTCATGATTCATTCATTGTGTTGGCATCTGTAATAAAATTGAAAAAATGATCATATTCTGATTGTGATAGTAGACATTTTTAAAATTCAATGTACTGACCCATGGTCTTTACTAAAATAAATTAATGGTAAGATATGTTTCTTTGGTTGTTCTTCTGAAAATTCTAGAACAGGTAATTTGATCATATGATAACACAAAATTTTATGTGTCGCAATTTATTAGCATTCATAGTTACTTCAAATAATCCATGCACATGGCAATCGAATAACTCTGCAAGGCGAAACTTTATTATTTTAGAATTTAAAGATGTTAATATTTACATAACGTTTAAAACAGATAATTTCATTCCGATAAACAAGATTTTTTTTTTTTAGAAGTAAAGTACTGTAATTAGTGCATTATATGCACTATAAAAACTATGCTTTAAGTTATTGCATAAGAAATTTTTTTAATTAACAAAATTTAAAATTTCACGGTTATGAAAACAATTTTTTTCTTCTAAAGCATTCATTTTAAAATTAAAGACAATTTTTGAAGGATTTGAAAAGAAAAAGTATCGTGAAATTAAAAATAAATAAATAAATAAATAAAACTGTATTGAAGTAAAGAATTTATAAGTAACTTTTTTAATTGAAAGTAACTTTTTTAATTGAAAGTAACTCATATTAATTGTGCATAATCTATGCCAAGTCAGGAACCAAGAATGACACCAATTGTATAGATTTAATTAATCTGTAATTTTTTACTGCTTGTTTGCATAGCAAAGCTAACAAGAACAATAATGTAATAATAATAATGCTTAGTATAGTTTATTTACTTATTATAACTTATGAGAGGTTTGTTTAGCAGTTTATTTTTTGTAATTTGTGATCTAAATTTTTTGCTTTGATTTATTTTAAGAAGAGGATAGATAGTTCTAAATCTTTTGTTACTTTGTAAAATTTTAAATTTCATTGATTTTTCTGTTAATTAAAATAGGTAAATAATATCTTGTTCCACTTTAAAAGAAATATTTTAAAGAAATTAAAAGAAGAAAAAAAAATAGCCATGTGCTACTTATTTGACAGGCAGGAATTAGAGCAGAAAACATAATAATACAGTCAAGGTTCGATAATCCGCACAAGTTGGTGCCAAAGGTTGTGTGGATTATGGAATATTGCAGATTATGGAACATTAAGGATTGTGAGTCATTTTGTTATTCCTAGATTTTATTTTAATTCTATAATCAGTACAATATGATAAAAAAATTTTATACTCTAAAAAGTAATTTAATAGGCTACCTCAAAAAATGCCTTTTTAAGTTATTTTATTTAAAAATTTATGTGAATTTAAATAAAAATAATTACATAGGTTCTGCAATACAGTTTGTTTTTTATTGTTAATAAAATAAAAGAGTTAGATATAATATATATATATATATTAGAATGTTTTATTATTATTTCTTTTTCAATTTTTATTATATTTTATAAAAAAATCGTTTTTAGATCACTATTTTGTAAATTTTCTTTACTGTTTATTTCATTGTTTACATTCGTAAAGCAATGCAAATTATAGAAAATTGCAGATTATAGAACTTTGGCTGTACAACCTTTTTAATGGTGACATCTCAAGAAGAATTTAAAATGTTCCTGTTCCTTTTGATTTAGCAAGAAAGTTTTCAAATGCACCAAAAGAAATAAATAAGGCTGGAGTAGGTGATCATTTAGGTTTTAAACACACAGGTCGTTCCTAAATTTTTGGAACAAAATGAGAATGTGGGTTACACAAACATCTTTTTAAAAAGTAACATCTGAATTCTCTTATTGTAGCAGAAATATAATACATTTAATTAAATGAACAGAAAACAATGTTGTGAAAACAAAAACAATTTTAAAAGACAAGATTTCATAAATTAAAGTCTATTAAAAATACAGTTTCTGATTATTTAAAATGTGACACTGCAATATTATAATAATCATGCAAAATACTTACTTATGTTTTTAAAAAAATGCTTGAAAAAAAGATGTACAAACTTTGCACGATACGAAAATCAGCGTAATATAAAATATAATTATTTATAGAAGAAAATCTGGCAATTTATACATATTTTCTGTCGCGTTTGCCTTTTTTTTCATTTTTTTAAATGTACAACGATCATTTTGATGAATGTATAAATTTGGAAAAAGGGTTTTATGAACTGCAATTTGCATACTATAATTATAAATAATACATATTATAAAACTTACTTTATTACAATGGTTACATTCTCTAAATCAATCATAAGAAGCAAAATTACAACGAGATCACAAGATACATGCACACTACCACGGGAAATATTTCGATAAGGAGACGCCAACACAATGCATGAATCATAATGACTCATTCAATAAATACTTAATTAATAATTCAAAACATTTATTTATAAAAAAAAGAATAGAAAGTATTAGAAAGAATTCGCAAATTTATCTCTTAAATACGCCTTTTGATATATATATTTTTTTGCAGTTTAATTTTAATTTATCCGTTCTCGAGTTCAATGAATGATTCTTTTTTATTGCATTGGCGACTTGTGTTTTATCTTGGCTGGTGTATCAGGTAATTTTTAAAATAAGAATTTATTGATCTCACGCTCTTTACTGAAATAAGTTAATGCTAAACTAATTTCTTTTTGTTACACTTCAACTAAAATTCTACAATTTGCAGTTTGATAATATGACTACACGAAATTTCATGTAGTATTGGAACTTATATTCTGCCAATAGTTATTTAAAGTATTAATAAAATGCTTATTTATAGCAGGTAATTTTATTTTTTCATTTGTTATTAGTTAGGTGAATGTTATTCAAATTTATATTTCCAAACAGGGAATTAGTTTCAATTTTTATTAATGATTCATTTAAAGCATTGTGTTGCCCAATTTGATTGTATTTTGTTCTATTGAAAGTAAATATTTTTTAAATAATTAATCTCATGCTGAAGTTGTTATATAAAATTCATTAAAAATTACATAAAATATCAAAACAATTTACGAAACCAAGAATCTGAAATTCCAATGTCTTCATTGTATTAGACCTGTTGCCAATAAGTGTAAAAAGAAAATGTTTCATTGTTTTCTTTCATTTAGAAAAATTGTACTTGTCTATTCTCATGCTGAAAAGTCACACTGTACCAACAATGTTACTACTTATAGGATTTTTTTTGTGATGTTTTATTTAATCTTATATAGTTCCCACATTAAATAAAGTTGAGGAAGTATTTGTTATGTAATACCACTTATTTAGTATTATGTTGCTTTCTATTTTTTGATTAGAAAAATACAAAAAATTTATATACATTATAAAGTGTCTTCTTTCTATGTTATACTGATTTTTTTCATTGCATTCATTAAATAAAATTACCTGTTGAAAAAATGTCTGTGCCATTTGAATAAATCTAGAAAATTGTCACTTATGTAGGTACTTATAATCTTACACTAGATGTGCCAAGCGGAATTATCTGCTACAAATGGGTTATTTTAACCATGTTTGTGCCAAAACAGTCATTTTGTTTTTCCCTTTTTATCCAAATATAATTTCTTTGTGCTATTTTCTTTCGTCATCAAAAATTTTCTTTTTCATTCCTAAATTTACAATAATACTTGTCGCATCTCATCCCATGACAGTGTAGCACCCCTCCTCTCCTCTCCTCTGGAGTAACTTCTCAGAACATTTTTTAAAGCTCAGAATTACTCCCAGAATAGCCATGCTTACATTCTCTTATATCAGTGGCATAGCAAGTGTGTAAGGGGGGGGGGGTCGCCCCAGTGTCACCCTCTAAGACGTGACTTCCAATTTCTTTTCACCTATCCATGTGTATATTATCTTATAAGATTTTGGAAAAGAATCCTGAAATAAAATGAAAATTCTAGTGCACGACACAACAGAGTTAATTTTCTTTTTTTTTTTTTTTTTTTTTTTTTTAAGAATGTGAATTTTTTTAAAATAAGGTACGCTCCAAAGCCCAAAAAGCAACCAATTTAACAAATGTTTAGTGAAAGCAAACTTTAAAAGAAAGACTTATCTTCTACATAGCGTCAGCACATTGATTTATGTCGACTATGGGTTGATTGATGAGTCACTCCTGTGGGTTTTTTTATGCAGGAGCACAAAAGGTAAATAAAGAATGGTAGAGTCATTTCTTGTAATAACGTAGAATCGTGATTGAAAAAATGTGACACGTGGAGCAGGGGATGGTGACACCATTTACATCTGTCCCATTGTAGTTTCGCCACTGTCTCATATGCTTAATTATTGGAAAGTTGTGTAATCCCATTTTTGATATGTATTAAATCAAGTGACGAAATGTTGTCCTTTGGCAGACATTTGAGGGTGCTTGTCACTCAGTGGCCGAATTCCCCTCAGAAATGTTATGGGTATGGGTGTTTGCATTCTTTCATGCAACATAGCTCCTTGAGGAATATATCTCCTTCAGAAATTAATATTTCTAAGTTCTTTTTTCAGTGTTCTCTTCATAAAGGATGTCACTTTCTTTCTTAAATGTCAAATGTTTCTAAAATTTATGTTCAATTTAGTACTTTATGTTTTAAAAGTAACTGGAAGTAAAATTTTACCACTTCATATAAAATTAAGTATAGATTTTAGAAATATTTTGAAAACTAAGAAAAAAAGTGACATCCTTTAAGAAGAAAACACTTAAAAAAAATAACTTTAAAATATTAATTCAGGAAGATGTGATGGATATATGTTGGATACGTAAGGAGATATGTTGAATATAAGAATGCATGATACACACATCAATTTAATAGTGGTGTGGAAAATTTGGCTGCTGAGTGTCTAGCATCCTTAAGTAAAATTGGTGTCATTTAGTTTGAATACAGACTTGTAAGTTTAAAGTTCTAAAAAAAAATAACTCATTGAATGCATCAAATTTTATAAATAAAAATAGAGCTAAATAAAATAATGATTCTTTTTTTTTTTTTTTTTTTTTTTGTCATTCCTTTTATTTTATTTTATATTTTATCCCTTTACACTTTTCAGCGATATTTTATGTTTTAAATAAAGTTACCGTGGAATTCAAGAAATAAGTCCCAAGCCTCACCCCTCTCACATTTGGCTGCTTGTAATATTGGCAAAAGTATGGGGGGGGATGGGAATGATTATAAATAAAATTTTCTGGAAAATTTCCTCACTGTTAAACCTTTACATTAATGTCTACTCACAGAAATTAACTGGTACTTGATAAGATGCATTTCATAAATTTTTAAAGTAAAAAATGTTCTGAAAGACTTTTAAAGTAAACAAAATCAAAAAACTATTTAAATATTATTTCATTAAAGTGTTTGCAAATTTGAATTGCTTGAATACGGGAAAAAATAACTGCAAACAAACAGAAAAAAAAATAAAAAGAAAAGCTTGTTTTTTACTTACTGTAAATAAATAAATGTCTATATTTGCTATCTCCATCGAAAATTGACAAATTTCATTCAGATTTTCTGCTTATTGTATTGATGGTAAATTAGACTGTGTTGAATTTTTTTATTAAACTTAGCTATTAGAAAATGAGAGCTAATGGTAAGTTAGAGCATTCCACTGAAAGGCTTACAGTGAAAAAAAAAAATCAAGAAAAATGAGAGAGAAATGTGTAGTTCGTTCTTGTTTATTCCTCTCAGTTAAGTCGAGAGTTAAAACGTTATCAAAATTATATCATCTCCTTTGGATAAATTTTTGAATGTTTTGTTATGCAGACAGAAACTCTGCATAGATTTTTTTTCAATTATTATCAAGGCTCGTACAAGAAGATTTTTTTTTTTCCAGAAGGAGGGCAATTTTTTAATTTGGGGGTAGTTTATATTTTAATTAATTTTTAATAATTTTATCTTTGTATATGGTTTATTTTTACCATTAAGTTATCTATCTATATACTCTTGTATAAGCCGATACCCTAACTTATATTAATAAAAAAATAAGGAAAAAGTCAAAATTATCATGTAAATCAACCCACCTCAAAAAAAAAAAAATTATAAGTCTATTATTTCTTTTTTCTCATTTTTCCTGTAAGATAAATCTGTTAAAATTATCTGTTTAAAATAATTAAATTCTGTTCTAGTAAATATAAAAAAAAACTCTTTGAATGTGTCAACAAGTTTGCATTGCAAAAGATAAATAAAAAGAAAAAGAATATAAAAAAACTTGTTTCTTTATCATTCAGTAAAAAAAAAAAAAAAAAAAAAAAAAAAAAAAAAAAAAAAAAAAATAGAAAATTGTATCTTCTGTGTAAATTGACCAATTTCTTTAAAATTTTTAACAAGTTGAAATAACAGTAAATTAGGCTGTGTAACAATTTTTTGTTTAAATATAATAAGTTATTTCAAAATTACAATGCCTGCAAAAGACCCCCAATTAACAGAAGCTGTGAAGTAGAAAATTATCTGCTGTTTGTTTTTTTAAAATTCAATTCACTAAGTGGACTTGAAAGTGTAATATTTACACAATCACATTATGAGCGCTGGGTACCCAAATAAAATATTTTGCTATGCAAAAAGTTGCGAATAGGTTTATTTTTTCAACTGAGATTTAAAAAAATTAATAAAAAGGCCCAAGCATACAATCTAAAGTAAGACACTTATATTTTAATCTTTAAGGCTTAGAAAATCAGTAAAATGAAATTGAAAGTGGATTGTTTACACAATCGCACTTTGAACATTGGGTACCTAAATAAAATAATTTGCTATGCAGAAAGTTACCTATAGTTTTTTTTTTCTCAGGTTTTAAAAAATTAAAAAGCATGTCATCCAAAATGAGTTGCTTACATTTTAAACTACAAAGGTTTGGAAATTTAAAAGAAATTTTTTCAAAGAGTGATATTTGTTGGAGTGGAGATGTATTTCAGAATTTTATGCTATATAAGTAAAATGCATCTTTAATTAAATCAGGGTGGATTGGATAATTAAATCATCAAAGATTGGAACAGTGAAACATCGTTACAGTATAGGTATTGATCTCCTTTTATAGAATAAAATAGAAGGTTATCACAGAAAAATCAGAATTTGTGATTGTGTGCAAAATATCAGACATGTTTACTGTAAAAAGCATTGAGAAAAATTAAGTTTGTTAGTATCTAAAATTTGTGATAATTCAGATGAATTTTTGTTTACTTTAATATAAAAAATTATCTCAAATATTTAATATTTATTACTTTTTATTATTTCTGTTTTAATATTTTTTCTAAGTAGAATAGACTCCATTAAATCCACGCATAATTTACAGATGAAAATAATGAAACTTTCAGTTCAGATGAATGGACAAAATTTATTTACTATTTTTAGTTTTATATCAATTCCATACCCTAAAATACCGTTAATCCGCCCTTCCCGATCAAACGCCCCCTCCCCACTTTATAGAAAAATTGAAATTTTCAAAAAAAACCCGAAAAAGCACCCCCCTTCTCAAAAAAAATCTCTGAAAAGACGGAAATTACGTCAAAAAATCATGAAAAAAAGGGAAATTTTAACTTATGATCGCTTAAAAATGGTAATTTCGCCAAAGAATCGCGAAAAATAACTGCAAATTTCTTCAAAGGATCGCGAAAAAATCATGAATTTCGCCGAAGTATCGCAAAAAAACCCATTTCGTCGAAAGATTGCTGTAAAAACGCGAATAATTCAGATCTTTAAAAATGCAATAAAAGGATCATTTAAAAAAACGCGAATTACGTCAAAAAATCCCTAAAAAACGCAAATTACGTCAAAATATCAATAAAAAACGCAAATTACGTCAAAAGATCGCCAAAAAGAACGCACATTTTGTCAAAAAATTGTATGAAAGAGTGAAAATATATCGTATCTATAAATCAACAGTCAAAAAATCACAAAAAAGCTTAAATTCTGTCAAAAAATCCAGAAAAACGCAAAATTTGTAAAAAAAAAGCTCGAATTTCATTTTAAAAAAACCTCGGAAAATCGCGAATTTCATCAAAGAAAAGCACATCTCCACAAATAATTGCGTAAAAAATGCAAATTTTGTCAAATATCGTGAAAAAATCCCGCAGATTTTGTGAAAAGTTCTCGGAGAAATCCCGTGTAAGCGCCCCCTCTGATTATTTTACGACTTTTCGTCACGTTTGGGGGTTGGGCGGATTAACGGTGTTTTACGGTATATATTTTAATTTTCAATTTTTATTAGTCTTACTCAGTTCATGCTTTTTCATAAAGAAAGAATAAATTTATTTCTGTAAAAATTCAAGGTGTTGCTAATATCACTGGTAATCACAACCTTTTTACCAAATATATCTAATATACATTAATCTAGGCTGTTTTATTGTTAAATCTGGCTAAACCTAAAATAAAACTTCATTATTTTATAATTTTGATGTAAAATTAAAGTGCACCTTTATGAGGCAAGGAAATAATTTAGGAAAAATGCATCTCATCTTTATAATGAATATTTAACTACACATTATTGATTAACTTCATCTTTGCTTTCAATATTTTAATCATTTAAAAAAAATTATCTAATTTTTTATTATTTTATTTTACTACTTTACTTAGTGATTTTAATATTTTACTATATTGCAAACATTCATTATAATCTCAATTGCATTATTAATTACATTGAAATTACTGTTTTAATGATATTTAATTAAAAGAAAAAAATCTGTTATATTTCGTGCTACTGTTATTTCCGTGTATAGTTTCATAAGAATCATTTCTATTTGTATATAGTAGATAATCTGTAAGATAAGAAATTGTTTAATTTATTTAAAAATATTTCAAAAAGTGATATGTTGAGATGTTATTACATGTTTTGTGTTTTTTGCTTTTAAATTGAATTGCAAACTATAATGGTAATAGTTAAATTTGTACAGCATCAAATTGTCATTATGAAAAATTCTGTTTTTCAGGTAAAAGAAAATCAGTAGTACTATACAATAGACCGGAAGGCATCATCACAGACTATCACCTCATCAAAATGACAATGGCTGAAAATCTGGAATTTATTAAATAATATCGATAAGCATATTAAAATGCAAGTCTGACAAATCCTGTCTTGGTGAAAATCACATCCAGACCCAATATTTAATTCATTGATTGGTAGGCTTGCCAATGTGTTTTCCTGCTGTCAATCGTCTATATTTTCATTCCTTTGAGAGGAGGAAAAACTTAATGGTAAATCTACAAGTCAACCGCTAAAATTGGATTTTCGAATGTTTTCCATCGAGTTATGACTTGGCAGACCGGTTGTGTTTTAATATGAAAATCAAGTTTTATCAAATTCTGGAATTTCAGTTGTGAACTTGATATTAGTGATTGTCTGTGATACCACCTCCCAGTCTATGAACAAAGTATATTTATATGATCATTTTGAAACTTTTCACTATGTTGAATGACATTCATAATCTTTAGTTTAAATTTTTAAATTTGTTGTTTACGTATAAATTATGAAACATTGAAGATTAAACCCCTCTTAGTATTGATTCTTAGTGTCTGCCAAGCTGGTTTTAACCAGTTATAATCGCTCGTTTAAACCACTCAAGCAGAAACTTGCTCTCATTATATTATTCTCTCTATAGACTATGTTATAACTCATTTTGATGTTTTTACTTCTCACATTTCATCATCCAGTTTGTATGGACCGACCTAAGAATGTATTTCCAAGTGAGCTGTGTTTTCAAATTGCAAGGGAAAATATATTTAATTTAATTATTATGAATTTAATAAGTCTTTATACATGGTAAAAAGACAAATAAATATTTAAATTATTATTATGCAATGTAGCTTGAAAAAATGATGCAAAATTATATCCTGATAAGCATTTATATCAGAGTGAAAAATGAATAATTTTGGGTAAGTTCCAAATCAATACATTTGTACATTATATTCATCTTAGCAAAAAAATAGTTGATTTTTTTTACTGCCTAAATGTATCAATTTTTTACTGGTGATATGAAATTATAGTATTTCATTATTAAATTTGCTTTATTTTTTGAAAAATATTTATTATAAAACTTTTAAAATACTTTTTATTTTAATGTTTATAATTTTCTTTATAATAAATTTGTTTGATAGTTGTTGATATAGAGTTTATATTTTTGTATATAGTTTATAAATTTTATGTATAGTTTAATGAGTATATAAGAACGAAGTGAACCTGATGCACTTTTAGTTTTCCAAGCGTCTGATAATTAGGTTTCTATTGTAGGTTTTAATATTATTATATAAATTTTATTTCAATTTAAATTAATACATTAAATTTTATTGTTCATGGAAAATGTACTTTTTTTTCTTATATATTGTTTTTCAATGAATCATAAAAAGTGATTAAGTTATTTTTGTTTATTACAGATACATAAGGCTATAAAGTTAGATATATATCAAATCAATCTAAACAATCTTTAAAGTCTGGAATATGCAGCAAAATATTTCTTTACAAAACATTTTTAGAAAAGCAGCGTCTAACTCGCAGCAGAGAAAAGGTAGTGTGTGTGAGATATGCAACAAGAGTTTCTCTCGGAACCAGAATTCGGATTTGAGCCAACATCTGTTAATTCATACTGGTGAAAAGCCTTTTGTCTGTGAGATTTGTAACAAGAAATTCTCTCGTAAGAGTAATCTAAGTTCACACCTGTTATTTCATTCTACCGAGAAACCTTTCGTGTGTGAGATTTGTAACAAGAAATTTACACGAAAGAGTTGTTTAAACAGTCATCTATTAAAGCACACTGATAAAAAACCTTTTCTGTGTGAGATATGCAACAAGAATTTTTCTCGAATGCATCATTTAAGGAATCATCTGTTAATTCACACTGGTGAGAAACCATTTGTTTGTGAGATATGCAACAAAAAATTCTCTCGTAAGAGTAACTTAAGCTCACACCTGTTAATTCATTCCGGCGATAAACCTTTTGTTTGTGAGATATGCAGCAAGAATTTCTCTCAAAAAAGTAATCTGAGCCAACATCTCTTACTCCATTCTGGCAAGAAAACTTTTTTGTGTGAGATATGCAACAAGAAATTCACTTATAAGAAAACTTTAAGTAGGCATATCTTACTTCATACTCGAGAGTAACTTTTTGATTGTGAGAGATACAACAAGAAGTTCTCTCGTAAAAGTGATTTATGCAAACGTGGGTTAAAACATTCTGATGAATAATTGTGAAGTATGCAACAAGAAATTTTCTCAAAAGTTATATTTAAACAAGCATTCATTATATCTTAGTGATAATCAAGATGTTTTTGAAACTTTTTGCCGTTGACCAAAATGACTTTGACTGTTCCTGTATACAAACTATTCATATTACATACTTTAATTTAACTAAGTTAAAATGTCAATAACATATTAAAATTTCACGTGATCTGGGTCTGGTTTCAAAAATTAAAGCATGGACAGACAGGCACGATAAACGAAGTCATTAACTTTTTTTAACTGTTTAAATATTTAAAAAAAGAAATGAATGAAAATTCATTCATGAAGCATAGAGTGTGAAAAATAAGCCCCCTCAATTAGAATATTTTATTAAACTTCATAGTTATATAATAGTACAGGAAAAAATAGTGTTTTTTCCCTGAAGTGTCAGTAAAGGTTTACTGTAAAGACACAATTTTTTTTACTTTCCATCTATTTTTCTGCTCTGCAGTAACTGCAGTAAAAAGTAACTGAATTAGCATGAAATTAAATGAGCATGTTTGTGATGTACCTGGATTTAGCTGTATAGTTTTTGCTCCATTTGGTTCATTATTTCTGAAGATATACAACATACATTGCACCATAATGCTTTTTCAATGGCAATTCACAAAGTTTTCAAATTTCTTTTTGTTGAAATGTAATGATGCATCGGGCTAATGTAAAGTGGTAAATTATGTATGTTAAAATTTCCAAAAAAGGATTTTAAATAAGGCTCGAAATGTACAGGAGCAAATCTGAACGATATTCCGGTTCATGAAATTATGGTTAATATTATTCCGGTTCGTGAACATTTTAAAACATATTAAAACAGTTCAAAAATGCTTTTAGGAACAAGAATTTTGAAATATCTTTCCCCTTTAGAGATTTTTCTATTTCAGGCCTTGGTTTTAAACTATTCCTTTTATGTTGGTAGATTGTCAATATATCTGTTAAATTTTATTAATTTGAGTGAATAATTTTTGGTGAATTATTATATATGTTTCCCATGATATAAAAAACATATTTTATTAATTTACTTATTTGACATGATGTATTTATATTGATTTGATTTTCCATCCTCTTTTTCCTAGTAACCGCATTTTATAACCTTTAAAAAATAAATCATTAATATAATCATGATTGCAAAAAATTTAACCCAAAGTGTTGCTGGGGAAGATAAAGATTTAGTTAACATTTAATAGTCTGGTATGCAATACAGCTTTGCACCAAATTGAAACTTAGATAGTAAGACTACTTTTTTCTATTTAATGTAATTACTATTAAAATGCTATCACAAAAAATATGTTATAGTATTAGCTTGATCTAATTTAGGCAAATTGCAGAGTACTTGTGACCTGTGCATTTAAATGTCTCCAAATATGCTTATTTCGGGGTGATTTTAGATGTTAATGCTATTAAGTAAATTAGTATGAATGTAAATTAAAGTTTTAACATGCTAAAAGTTTAAAAAAAAAAGATATTTAAATGCATATAATTGTTTTTCAATAAATTAATCTGATAAAATGGAAAAAGAAAAAAATCGATAAAATAAATCATGTTCACAGATGACATTTTTTTATTAGAGCACCTGTTTTGGTTAAACTTATGATCTTGTAATTTTTGTTTTAACAAGCTTTTATTTTTTTCTGCGAAATTAATGCTTTTTATCAATTCTTATCTGGTAAAATTGCTGATAACGCGTAATATATAGATCAGTTTATTAACCCCTGAATCTTTACACCTGTGGGAGCAACGATTAAGGAACTACAAGGTATTTATATACCCATAAGCACAATTATTTTTTCACTTTTAGCATGTTATTATTTTAGTTAACGGATAATAAGTGATTTTCTTGTTTAATTTTATAGATTCTATATATTAGTTAAGATCTTACATCTATGACCATCAATATTGTTTTTTGGAAACAAAAATTATAAATCTATTAGATTTCTAAATTTCATATGAATTAAATAGAATAGATTCAGTTTAAGTTAAAATTTCCATTTGGATTATTTCCTTCTATTATTTATTTCTTTTGAAACCTTCTAAGAATTTTATATAATAAATATTTATATAATTTAAAAATAAATAAAATGTGGATTGTAGAATGTTTATTTTTGTCTAAAATGTAAATGAAATAAATTGACTTGCAGAGGTTATGCTGAGGTTCCTGATCTGCAGATTTACTTCTTAAATAACTGATGGCCACTCACCAAAATTCGGGAAAAACTTAGCTTTTGCACTAGAAATAAGGATCCAGTGAATCTCTTCGCATTTATTTTACGTTCGAAACATGTTTTTATATTATATCAAATAATCTCAAACCACTGTCAGATCTGGGAGGGGTTGGCAAAGAGGCGAGGCTCAAGTCCAGTGTTGGCCATGTATAATTTTTTTCCAGTTTAATTCCACAAGTCTCGGGCTGGGTCAAGTCTTTCTCTTGTAGGGCTTAGCCAGGTCCTGGTCATATTGTTCTGCAGATTCAGATTTCTTTTTGAACACTCTTCTTATAAGGTCTACTGCGGCGTTTCTTTCTTTTAAGAGATCTGCACTTTCCAAAATTTCCAGGTCGAGGCTGGACCCAAAATCATAGCTAAACATTTTTTCTGTGTCCAAATTAGCCCATGTGACAAACATTATTGGCCCAACTGCGATCCATGCACTCTTCAAAATTCTCCCCCACGAGCCCATATTGGCTTGGCGTCTTAAATTCTTTTTTTATTCGTAAAATGTATATTGATGTTGTACATTTGTTTAGCCAAATCCTTAGAAATTTAATTTGGTTTAATAAATTAGAGAAATGCTTTTTTAAAAATCTGCTGTTTTTTTTTCTTTATAGAGCTTTAAAATTATTATTTTCTTTTATTATCCAAATCTTAAGAAATTGAATTTTGTTTTATAAATTACAGAAAGGCTTTTTAAAAAAATCTGTTTTTTTATTTGTAGTACTTTAAAATATTTTTCTTTTACCATCCATTTCTTGCATTCATAATTGATTTTCTTACTTAATTTCCATTTGAATGTTATGGGCTGAGTCACATTTTTGCGTAGTGTTTATGGAGAAAAATGCCTAAATTGTCATTAATATTACTATTATCTGTATTCATGAGTTTCAAACATAATCTGAAAATGAAATATTAGCATAGGTAAGTGAGCTTTATGCATAATTTCAGTTGTAGATTCAGGCTGAGCTCGTGTCCATTTTTTAGCTTTTATATTGGGTCGGGCTTGTAATTGGTTGGACCTGAGATTGAAATTGAAAAATTCAGCATAAATAAACCTCTAACCAACGTGTCGAAATACGTTTTACTTTCAAAAAATTATTTTTAGCCATCATTTAGCCATAATATTGGGTGTCTTAAAATGGACAGACTGACTTTAAAATTCACTCCCATACAAATGTTCACAGCTATTAAAAAACAATCGCGGGAGGATTATGTCAAATGTTAGAAATATTTTTACTGCAACATTTTATTTTAGTTTAAAATAGTAATTATAGATGGCGCTTCAAACAATAGGTGCTAAATTGAGGTCCGAATTTAATCCTATGTCTTCTATTAGTATTGGTGTGAAAGGATTAAATATATAGAATGGGTCCCATGAAACAAAATTGCACATGTGTAATCTGACAGAAGGGGGAGGGCAGAAATCGGGCTGCGGTTTAATGACAATTGCTTACAGCACCATCTATCGCTGTTATTATAAAGTAAAATCGGGAATTGCAGTAAAAAAATTAACATCTTACAAAAAAAAGTGTAAGATTTTTTTCTAAAAAATATTGTCACACTTTGCATGTTACTTATTTTTAAAATTAATTTATTCAAATCCAGTCCATTTTAGGCCACCTGAATGTTACTTAAATAAGTTTCAAAGCATATTTTACTGAATTACAAGTGATTTTAAATGTAAGTAGACAAGTAGTCTTATACCAAATTACTATTTTTTTTACATTATTCTGAAATCTGGCGAGGCATAAAAGCTTCAGATTGTCTCAGACTATATTGAAGAAGTACTTGGCCTCCAAAAAATTGAGTCTTTATTCAGTTTCGGGAATGTAACTTCTCAAGCAGTCTCAGATACTCAGGAAATCAGAAACTTTTCCTACGGAAAAGGTATTGTATGAATATTTGGCATCCCATGATTGTATAAAATAAATCTAAAGCATGTTGTTTGGCATTTATGTGCTTGGCTGCAATACCGTATTTGTCAGATATTGAAGTATTCCATATTGTCTAACCATTCCATAATACCCACACTTACTCCTTATTTTCAATCCTCTGAGCAACGCAAAAATTTCTAACCTGTTCACAAACTAATTTTTAAAAGAAAAAAAACTTTTGGAATTGAGTGGATTTTTTTTTAATTTTTTGATAAATGAATTCAAGTTGCGTTATTAGCCCATGATTAACATTTACGATCTTTCTGGCGTTGTTACATATATAAATTTGGTACAAATCACCAAATTTGACAGCACTTCTGGAAAAATACTCTGTTTTATAAAAAAGAAAATAGAATCAGAATTAGAACGTCCACCAATTTTATACATTGGGAATAAAAAAAGTGTGAGTATTACTCGTGCTCAGAGAATTCCGTGCAATAAACATATGCATTGTTAACCCCTTGGGGACAAGCGACAGGCATACTTGCCCCTTAACCCGTTCGCGACGGCGCGCGCATTATGAAGTGCGCATCTGAGGACGGAGCGGGGAAATTCGATTTCACCTTCTGGGCCGAAGAATTTCGCGCAGTTAAGCCTAACGCTTGTCAAAAGTTCTTTAAAAATTAATAAAAAAATAACTTTCGCATGAAACTTTTTGAAATTCACATACATGGAATTTGATGTTATTTTATATATTCATTCGAAAAATGATGTATATTGTGTGATATTTTAATTGGAAAAAAATGTTTAAATGTAAATAATGAATAGTTAATATCCTGTTTTTAGTTTTAAAATGAACAAATATCAACCTATGAAACATTTTGCTATAATAGAAAAACAAGCCTAACCATCTTGATATTTAATAATTTTTAACACTTTCAGTAAATAAAATAAATGTTTTACAAAAAACGATTTATTTAGAAATGAAAAATATTAAATAAAACATACAAACAACCTGCTACTGTTGCTTTGTAACACTTATATACATATATATATATATATATGTGTGTGTGTGTGTGTAAGATTGGATAAAAAAAAACTTAGTTTAATTTTATAATATTTCTGAAATTAAAAAAATATATATAACACATAATTAAAAACAAACAAACAGTCTTGAATAATAATCAGTAATGATGTGCAAATCAGAGTAAAAATTAAAAATGTACCTTTCCAAAATATGTTTATGCTAAAATTATTTCAGAAATAGAAAATATATTTCCATATGGTATACCGTATAATAAGGTATATCCAATAAAAATTATTGGATAATTATGAATAAAATTTAATAATGATTTGAAACTTTCAAAACTTTCGTTGATGTTAAAATTATCTTTTAAAATCTATGTTAACATATAATCTAATAGATAAGTAAGAAAATTTTTTTGAATAATAATGAATAAAGCACAATAATACTTTAAAATACTCTTTAAAACTTAAAACACTCTTTAAAAAGTTTTGTTCGTGTTACTAGTAATAACAAGTGTGAAAATATAGTTAGAATAGTACAATAATATAATAGTTTAAACAAGTGGGAAAAGTAAAAATTAATCAAAAGAAGAACGCAGAAAAATATTCTTAATTTCACTGCACTGAGAAAGAATGTTATCAGCGTATCAGCTCCCACAATCAGTATGTAACACTTTTCTTTCTTTCTTATTTTTTATTTTTTAACTGCGAAGCACTCCTGAAATAAAATAAAAATATAAAAAGATAAATCGTTCCTTCTACAAGAAAGAAAACACGAAATATTAATGACGTCGGTTTTTGCCACTATTTCTGATCGAGATAAAAGAGCGGGAAAAAAAGCAATGAATCAGATGTTCATGTTATCATTCATAATCGTAAATGTGGTTACTAATACGCTTACTTACGTGAATTATATGCTTTCTTATTATCCTATTCTTTAACCGCAAATTTTTCCTTCTGAAGTTCAGTAGCATTATTTCTAATAAAGAAAAATAAAGTTTTACTAGACGCGTAAAAAGATTTATGAAACACAAACACGTGATGAAAAAATAATCTTTTTCCCATTGTTGTATTTCCATAAAAAATTAAATTCGCGTGCATTAAAAAAAAGTTTTCATTAGCTTTCCTAGTTTGAAGGAGAAGTCTTCTTCCTTAATATACATTCAAATAGAATTAGGATAAATTTTTTATATGCTAAACTGTGAAAAACAAAACGTTCCGTTTGATCGGCATGAATGCTAGTCTCGCGGGATGTGAGTACAAACAGCGCCAGCATGAATGGTAGTCTCGCGGGATCTGAGTACAATCGGTGCCGCTCGTCGCTAATAGTGGTCGCTCGTCCCCAAGGGGTTAAATTTCTCAGAATCCATTATTATACCCGCCAGTTATTTTTTTTTATTGTAAAGTTTACCTTATTTAATTGGAGCATTTAAGCGATTCAAGTACAGATAACTTTATGCTTTGAAAAACTGGTAATTAAAGATTAAAAATTAAGCAAAGTCCTTCATCGTGACGGAGTTAAGTGTGTTATTGAAAGAAAAATCGTTGCTGAAAGAATAATAAGAGTTTGTAAAAACTACACAAAGTAGGATTAGTTATAGCTGAATATACCAGAAAGGTATGGATGGATATACTTTGAAGTTCAAAGATATATGAAACCTAAATAATATCATATATTGCAATTCTGTATAACTCTTTTTTTTAATCTTATCTTTATCTATTTATACGGAACTTAACTCGGTACTGAGAATAAAAGGCAGTGCATATTTAAAATTCATTTGGCGTTTCACAAAACTAAATTCAGCGTAGTAATAAGCTTTTCTTTTTTAAGTCTAAGTAAACACAAAACCCTTGTTCAATATTTAAACTCTGCATTATGCTAAAGAAGCTTGTGTAGAAAGGAACTCCCAAATTTGCAAAGCTGCTTTGATCCGTGTTGCGTTTTTCCAGATACATTTTTAATTACCTTTTAAATACACAAGAGTCATAATAGAGACCCACTCAATGCAAACTAGTCGCAAACCGCATAGTATTTATAAAAGGTTCGCATGCATAAGGAATTTTTCAACCCTTTGATCTCTGGGGTGTAAATTTCTTCAAAATTCCAAATGTCACATTGGCACCAGTATTTTGCAAAGGAAAAATTCGGTTTAGGATATACAAGAAAAAACGCATTAAACATTTTTCAAGTAAATCTGGTTGAATATTCCGGTGCCAGTGTGATATTTCGGAATTAAAACTAAGTGGTAGAAAATTCTACCGTCAGAGCTCAAAGGGTTAAGAAATGAACATTTTAATACCAAAATTTTCGTAACATAGTGGTTGCTATATGAGTCCCGAACGTTTTGCATTAAATAATTCAAATAATGCTTTTAAAAGAATCCTGGTAGTAAAAGTCTTTAATTTAAATTTTAATTATTATATTGAAATTTAATAATTCTTTTTTATGTAAACGAATTCTGATTTTTGTAATTAATTCTAATTAAATTACTATGTTTGCAACAGTATGAAGTTTATTGCTTTTAAACTACTATAAGGCATTGCATTACACAATTGTGTTATTAAAATCTGTTATCTAGGCTTTAGAAAACGATGATACGCAGAATACGCCGCGCCCGTCATGAGTAATGTGCAAACTGTCCCTGTCTTTAAGGATTAATATCTTGGCTAATTACCGGAGAATGTTTTCCAAAAATCATTATCAACAATGTGTTTATACCTCTGCTACGATAGGTACTTCCAACACTCCTCAACACCTTTGCTTTATTCCGACAAATCAAAATTTGTGTGTAATAGAAAATGTGCTTTTTTCAAATACTATTCAGTCTAGATTAATCGCCATAGTTTTCCTGCAAGGTTTAAAGCAATATCTAAAACTTCCAATTTTTTCATAATTTTAGTTTTAGTTGATTAGGAATTAGATGAGAGGGAATATATTTTTGCATTATATTTTCCACGATAGCTTTGAAAATAAAATACCTAATATTAAAAGAAATATATTTTTGAGTTCATGAAAGCTTTCACAAGATAACCCACACAATATACAAAGAAAATATTTTTTCCTTCAAGTAACTTAATTAGCATAAATAAGATAAATAAGTTAAAATACTTTGTTAAATCACCATAAAATAAAAAAAATTAAACAGGACGCGTTTCGAGCTACAACAATAACATCTCGTCATCAGCTAAAGCAAAACACGTGTCCGTAAGGCACAGACATCTCGAGTCTGTGACTTACGGACTGTAAATTACGGTCTGTGAAATACGGACTTTTTATATATTTTTTACTATTTTGGGAGGAGGAGCAGGCTGCAACTCCATCAGTCCCTTTCCATCTTGTTTGGGAATAATGTGGTGTCACTCTCTACTGAAATGAAACTAAAGCGAAGAGGGTGTTTAGTATGTTGAATGATGGGGGGGGGGGAAGGAATGCAAATTTATTCTAGACAGAAAAAAAAAGTCAACACTATTTACTATTTTTTCATTTCATTTTCGAGTATTTTGAGATGAGGAGGCTGCAATTCCATTAGTCCCCTCCCCATCTATCATTATGCTATGATGTCAATCTGGAGTAATATGGGGTTAAAAAAATGCTATTTCGCTGTAAAATGTAAAAAAATGCAGATTTATCGAAAAAAGTAGGAAAAAGACTTTTTTTTCATTTAACTTTGGAATATTTCAGGGGTGGGGATGAGGTGTAATCCCATCAGTACAGTTTTTCTTCTTTGGCGTCAATGTCAATTAATATGTGATTAATGAGAATGACTTGTCCACTGTATGATAAAAAATTACATTTTTTTCCAAAAACGTACGAAAAAGAATCATCAATTTTTTTCAAATCACTTTCGAAAATTTCAGGGCGAGGGACTGTCCCTCCTTGCGTATGCCCATGTATATACATAGCGACGGGCGAAGAGAAAACTGCGCCCGGGGTAAGCTTCAGTTTGGCATCTCCCCCTTCTCCCTTTTAAATTTGTAACATGTATACAAAATTTAATAGTGTAGAAACGCAAATAAATTCGACTGAATAAATATTTTACGTTTATTTTGAAACTTTAAAAAGTTTAGTTTTAACAACTAAATCCTAAATAATGTAAGTTAAGATTGCACTTACCAAAGAGGATCTCGAAAACAGATCTGGAAAAATGTATATAACAGTACAGTATGTCAGTTTGTAACTCTTTTTGTATTCTAAGATTGAAGGCACGTGCTATTTCGAGAATGTATATTTCTGACACAAAAAAATCCAGTATGAATATACATATCTTTTTACACAAAAAACAGAGGTTGATAGTATAAATTTGGTGCCCCTTCAATTTCCATGCCTAGGGTGACCACACCCTTCGTCCCCCAGAGTAGTTCGAGTTGTACTCAGCTACTATCCCATATAGAAGAAAAACACACAATAGTAAAAAAAATGCATTATACCACTTTAATTGCTTTTTATACTATGCGTTAACACTGCAGCAACATTATAATGCAGTATCCAAGAATCGCCACTTTTTTAAATTAAAAATATGCAAATCGTAGTAGCTATGGGGATCTATGGACGGCTCAACCCCCCCCCCCCTTTAAAATATTTTGAGCCCGCCTATGGAAAGATTCCAAGGTCACTCAATGAATTTTTGTTTAAAAGTCTAATTTAGTTTTGAGACCCTTTCAAAGTTTTGCAAAATTACTAAATTGTAACAAAAGTAAGCGTTTCAACACTCCCTTATCTTTTTTGTACATATGAAGCTAATATTATGTTTAATTTTGTACCAGTTATACACTGAAAATTTTCGTCATCATATAGTTTCTTAGCGTAAAATGAGAATGTGACAACAGTTTAATAAAAAACATAGAACCTAAAATAAGAATATGCACTCATTTATCTTTCAGCGTCAGAGAGAGAAAAAAATTACGACCCCCCCCCCCTCCCTCCATTACATTCTGTTGAGCCTCCGTTACTGTTTATTTCTAGTCCCGGCCCTGTTTGTTGGGAAGTGAACTTGGAGGTCTCTTGCACATCGCGGTCGACAGAAATTCCAGCCAGATAAAGGAACGCTAGCTTACACACATTTCAGAAACCAATAACCGAAAACACAGAAGATGTCACGTGAGCTAGAAAAAATAATAATGAGAGGACTAATTTAATATGTAAATCCTGTGGAGTTGCGCTACATCTTGGCGGTTGCTTTGCTTCCTTTTATTAAAAATATAAATACTAAGTATCCAACAATTTATAAATAAAAAAAACATACAATATAGAAAAGCCTTCTATTTATTTGCATATGTCTATGCTCGAAGAGTCGAAGAAACACAGGGAAAGGATTGCGCACTTATAGGAGCTGATGATAACATAAGTAAACTTGACGATTTATTGTTTTCCAAGAAATTGAAAAACCACCGTCGATAAGCGAAGTAATATAAGTCAGGTTCTACCGACCGAACATGAAAGAACATAGATTAAGTGTGTGGTCGGCTTAGTGTTAGTAGTGAACTGCTTAGACATTTTTAAATTTCCTAACTTCTGAAATTTAATTCGGAAATAAAGTGTATACGATTACTAAAAACAAACATTGACAAATAGCTATCCGAAAGTGGCAATGTGTATAGTTATTTACATAACCATTTGCCTATGATTTTATTTTTATTCTACAAGTATATCTTAGTTTACTAAATATATTCAGATAGAGCATGCATAACTCAATTAAAAACTAGCTGTAACCGGGGCCGTCGCGAAAAAAGTTTCTTCTCTTACGGGCCTGATTCATGAAAAGATGACGTCACGCAAGAGATCTGAGTTGCAAATAGAACATATAGAATGGTTGTATGTGTGCATCAAAAACAATGCTATAAATTTCCGTTTTATGCTATTTTTTCAACAATTGAGGCTTATTTTAGATCTGTTTGAATTATACATTTACTATTAAACAGCCAAAGTTCAGTAAATAAGACTTTTTTGTTTTAAATTTGATTTCAAAACTAAACTTATCCTTTGATTTGAAATGCGTATGATTCATGGTTTTTATCGAAGATTTTAACTTGAAATATACATTTATGGCAGACAAAATCATACATTAAAATTGCACAACTTTAGCAGTAAAATAAACAAATAAATAAATAAATAAAAGAAATTATACAGAACTGAGATTCGTGATCTTTTTCATAGCGTTTAACTTGTAATACAAATTTATGGCAGGAGAAATCTTACATTAAAAAGTACGCAATTTTAGCAGCAAGTAATTTAAGTTTCTTTTAAAAATAAAAATGCCTTAATTTTAAATTGAAAATATCAGGATTATTATTGCATAAACTCATAAATAAAAATATTATTTTTTCAAAAAATTAAAATAAAGATTCTTTTTGTCAATTAAAATTTCAAATTTTATAATGCATAATTAACTTAAAATACGCATTCTTTTAATATATATTAAAACTGAAAGAGTATTTTTCACTAGAAACATGTACTTTCATATAATTTACAATAAATATGGCATTTAATATTCTCTCATAAAAAATAATCTCACTTTTGTTAATACAGATAATTTTATTATTATTATTATTATAAGTGAATTTCGTAGTATCATTTTAAACTTTTGTCTAGTTATTTAATAAAATATTTGTAATCCCTAAAAAAAAAAAAAAAAAAAAAAAATATTAAATAGATATAAAAGTTGGTTTCCGCATTTGCATTTATTTATGAATGCAGACCGAAATATATATATATATATATATATATATTTCAATAATGAATTGCATAATATTTTTTGGGTCTGGAAATTTTAGGAAAGTACTTTCGTAATTATAATTCATGAGTTTTTGAAAGCATTTGCAATTTTTTTCTGGGGGTATTAATGACTTCTATCACCCAACATAAAGTATTACATTTCAGACGGTCACATTTCATTCGGGCAACTAATTCTAATTTTTTTCTCTTTGGCTAATAAATTAATGCACTCACAACATTTTAATTTATGTGAAATTTCATATTTAATGTTACTAAATATAAAAGCCAATACAGACATGGTGTCATTTTTATCTCAATATCTTCACTGCTGTTAAACACACCGCAAAAGAAATCCAATATGTTTAATTCTTCAATTTCAACAACAGCTGCTTAAAATAATAATAATAATTGAAATTGTTCATTTTGCTACTAGTATAAGATAATTAAACTTAAAAATTTTAACTTTTTTCCTGCTTTTATAACTTTTATATAGTAAATGAATATTTCCATTCATTTAAAAGATTTAAACGATAACGATAAATTTTCTATACTCATCTGATGATGTTGTCCAAAGCTCTTTTCTAACTATCGATCTGATTATATATATATATATATATATATATATATATATATATATATATATATATATGTATTTAAAGATAGTCATTAAATAATTTTTATTTCGACTATCTCTATGCATAAGAACTTAGTACTATTTCTGTTTTAAATTGCTTTTGATTTATGCAAACTGAGTTGTAAACAGAAATTCTAGACCCAAAATAGGATATAAAAGGGCTTTCTTATTACTCTTATCTATTAGATGATTCTAAATGTTTACTTCCCGGCTTCAAAATAAAACTTTACAATTCACATCACATGTAAGACCACGTGGGAATGGCATAGAATTATTTAATTCATTTTAAATAATGTGGTAAAAGGAAATACTCATTGACTTAGGTTAATCCTTTATCCACTAATTAATCCTTTTAAAATGCTCATTAAAAAATATATTCGTATAACAGAATATGTAATAGACTCAAATTATCTAAAAATATACACACAATATTAATGGTGATTGCTTCAGCCCTAGCATAAGCAAAATTTTAATGAGGGTGAAGTGGTCAGCGAGATGAAAAAGTCAGATCTCGTGTATGACTCATTTCTCCTGCTTGGGATTTCGAATCAGGCCCGTTAGAGAAGAAACTTGTTTCTCGACGGCCCCGCTGTAACCCTTTTGTGGTAAGCATTTTTTACAGAATTTTTAATCTTTTGTCACCGATTTTTCAAAACAGAAAATTTTGCCTAACTTAATCCTTAAAATACGCCGAATAAATAGGGCAAAATCATCAAGAAAAAAAATAAGCGGTATCTAGGATTCTAAGCATTTCCTGTAACACATACAGACAATCATTTTCAACCAAGTGACTTTGTACCCACCAAGTTTTCACTAACTAACCAAAATCGATGATTTTTAGCCTATATTATCGCTTACCCAATCAAAGTGGAGAAAAAGCAGAAATACTGGCGGGTAAGCAAAGTTTGTTAAATTAGTTGCTCAAGTGTGACGTCAGTTGAAACTAATCCATACACGACACTCGTCGCTAAAGGGTTAAATTGTTCACATCTATGCACAACAAACTATTTTGTGTCACCAATAGAATTTACAAACATATTTTTCTCAGAAAAAAATTAGTTTTACTTAACCGTTTGTGATGCAAAGCAAATTCATTGCTTAAGTGCTGAAATTAATGACAGACACTGGAATTTGAAAACAACTTTATTTGTAAATAAGAAAAAGCTATATTAAGCATTCAAAAACAAAAATTCTGTTGCCAATGTGGTGTTTGGGAATTAAAAAAAGTTGTTTCGTAGATATACCACCGCACCTCAAGGGGTTAAAAAACACACTCACAAAGCAAGTCATGACCAAAATCAGACCTTTCAGAAAAAATAACACTTTGTGCTTCCAATTAAGTGAACTATTGGCGATTCAAGCGCTCAATACGCCACCCGTTGAAGAAAAGATACAACTTCTCGCTCTAAACAAATTCCATTCAAGTACATTGAATTACATGTATTTTTAATGTAGAATAATTAACTTTTTATTTCAGATTTCTTGTGACACTTACATCCTGTATCGTATGACAAAGTAAAAATTATCCGCATTTGTGTATCTAAAACTTTCCAATTCATTTTCAATGTAGAATTATTTCAATAGCACTTCAGCATTAAATAAAGAGGCAAATTTCCAGTAACGACGGTGCAATTAGCACCTCTGTAGGCCGTTTAAGAGAGCGTCTTACACACATAACACCCGCTCCATAATATTAATTCTATGGGTAGGTTGTTCTCGACTTTCTCGTTTAAATTTGAGTCTTTTTAAATGATTTTTTTTTTTTTGCATAGGATAGTTAAAATTGTCTTAAATATGTCTATTTTATATATTTTGATTTCAATTGCAATTTTTTTTAAATATTTACTTTCAGTTTCTAAATCGGTTCGTAAACTGAAAGCATCTTTATTGAAAATATATATAATTATGTAAAACTTCAGAAGTTTAAATTATTTTGAAATTATTCATTCAAAATATCCAAACCAGACCCATGTATGGTTAGATAAAAGACATGCCTATTCGTCGATTATGTGCTTAAAATTTATTTTTTAGTAAATCATGTATAAGTCGATCCCCAAAATATCAGAACTCAGAAACAAAATCTTGAAAATCAAATTTTTTAAAAAAATACTTCAATTTATACGCAAGTACATACTGCAATTTCCTTTAAAAGTGAATGACCCTTTCCCAATCACCTCTAGCCAAAAATGGCACTCAAAATTGTTGCTTGGAAGAGAAAGTGTAAACTGCAGCAGTGGATTTACTGCTTAGGAGAAGAACAGAAGGGTTTTCTTAATTTTTTTATACATTTATTTTTTGAAATAAAGGTGTGCGATTTGGGATCAGTTGCAGTTTTCTCAGATTGGGGGGGAAATGTACGTTTGTGGCATTTACAATAGAGAAGGGAAAAAATTTTCTGGTACTGAGGATCACTAAATATTTCAAATTGGTGGTCCTTTTAAAAATGTTATGTGGTCTCAGAGCAACGGACCATCAAGGACTTGAACACTTAAATGGCTAGTGCTCACGAATAAAAAATATTTTGCTCGCTCTGTTCCATTCCGCAGAAAACATGCTTTAAAGAACCTCAGAAATCCATGCTAATTTTTTTATGAATACAGTAGGACCCTGCTAATTCGGACCCCGATAATCCGGATCTCCAGATAATTCGGATGGGTTTGGCCATTTTTTTTTCAAGTTTGAGAAGTGATTGGCTAATTTCCATAACATTAACTTGTTTCATCGTCGTATTCTGAATAAAAAAAACTTTTTCTGAAATCTTTTCGGAAGAATTAAGCAAAGTGAACATTTCTACTGTCTGTAAATATTCAATAAGTTTAACATAAAGGTGATTTTCTGTAAGTATGTTCTGTTTTATTTCACTTTTTACTAATTCTCCGCATAATCCGGATTTTCAGTAATCCGGATTGGGTCCGGTCCCAATTAATCCGAATTATCGGGGTTTTACTGTACTTGAAATAGTTTTTAACCCTTCACTGCATCGTGGGTCATATATGGCACATACCTAAAAACACAATAATTCTCATTATGTGGCATGAATTTGACCAATAGGATCACTTTAACAGATCAAGAACAAATCAAAGAATGGAATAACGCTTATTTTTTTCGTGTGAGATGGCTGCATTTGACACAAAATTAAAATTTATCCGTTGAAAAGAAAAAAAAAATCGGTAATACTTATAAGGCCAAATTTACTTTTATTGTTTTTATTGAATACTTAGAAATATTAGAAAACAAATTGCAGAGTGTTAAACAGAAAAAATTAATGGAAGCCCATTTAATTGCAAAATATAGCAATACAATATTAAAAAACCCCAATTATGTATACAGGATAACGGGCCATAAAATATCAAATTTTAGCTGAAAATTTTAAATTTAATATTTTTTTATTATTTTTCCCATTATTAGAGCGATACATAGATTTCAAACAATATTTTTTCATAACAATAGAAAAAATCATGCAGTGAAGGGTTAATAATCGCTGTAAGATTTTTCTTACAGAGCATAACATAAAATGGAATTGTTCTTTTTTGTACCTCTGAACGAACTATACGAAATTCATTTTCAATAAGGAATGTGGGACAGTGATAAATTTTTTAACGGAAGATTGAATTGGAAAAAGAAAGAAAAAACAACAAAAAAATTCTTTTCACCAACATTTATTGACATTTAAAAAATTACGTAAGATCTTTATATTTTTCTGAAAAATCAATCAGAATTCACACGATCTTGAGAACAAGTAATTTAATAAATACAGGTATTAGTAATGATATCGTAATCAAATAAGGATATACTTTCTTTTTATAGTTTCCCGATGAGAACAACATAATTTTAAAACATTTTTGGTAATTTTCATTTAAATTTTCAAACCTCACCAGACTTTAAAAAATAGCAATCAGTGTATCAAGCACATTTAATTATATTTTATCTTCAACATTATTGGGAATTTGGGGCACTAGCTTTTTAATAAACAGTATTTTCAGCATAAACTGTACAGTCCTGATATTGCCTGTGGACGACACTAAAGAACATTCTTTAAATTAACTTAAATGCTTCTAGAATTGTTAAAACTATTCCTCAATATTTTAAATAAATGTATGCTTATCATAAGCAATGATATATATACTGATATATTATTGGAGATAGTATAATATAGAAATTTTAAATTGATTTTTGTAGTCTCATGTAATATTTGTTTCAGGACTAAAGAGGTGTAAATTTTATGATAAAGATAGTTTTAAAATCAGAGAACTTAACTATGAGTAATTACTTTTAAGAAATTTTCTGACTTAAATATTCTCAATCGTTAACAGGCTCAATTTTACTAACTTATAAATCTATATTACGTAGTGGCTGTAATTTTTTTAAAGTTTATTATTGTCATTCATATAAACTATGATGTTTAATCTGACTGCGATTTTTTTTCTGGCGAGCTTCGAAATACATGTTGTACCTTAACTCTTGGAGGCCAGTGTATTACAAATTAGTGGTCCGTTTAAAAAAGTTATGTGGTCACAGAGCAACCGACAATTAAGTACTTGAACGTTTCTATGGCTAGTGTCCATGAATAAAAAATACTTTGTTCGCTCTATTCCATTCCAAAGAAAATATATTTAAGGAACCTCAGAAATTCATGCTCATTCCTTTTGATAAATACATGAAATGTTGATAAATAATCCATAAAAGATGTTTAATTACAGACCATAATATAAACAGTAATTATTTTTAATATTCCTTTGAACGAACTAGAAATACTAATACGAAATTCATTTTTAACTGGGAATGTGAGATAGTAATAAAAAGTTTATCGTTATCAATCAGTTTTAACCCCTTGCGTCGCGGTGGTATATCTATGAAACCACTTAAATGTAATGCCCAAACGCAACATTCGTACAGGAATTTTGGTAAAAATTGGATTTATTGAATTCCTGCAAATTAGTTTTTTCATAATTGCAATTAAAGTTTTTACAAAATTCCGGTATCAGTCATCATTTTCAATGCTTAATGAATTTGCACTGCGCCGAAAAGGGTTATAGAAATATGGAATTGGAAAAAAAAAGAATCAAATACTTTTTACTAACATTTATTGACATTTAAAATCACATCAGATTTTTACACATTTTATGAAAAATCAATCATAATTCACAAGATCTTGATACTAAGTCATAACTAGAGGTGTAAGTAATGACATTTTAAGTAAATTAGGATATTTTCTCTTTATACATTCCTGATGAGAAGGGCATAGTTTTAAAGCACTTGGTAGCAAAGTTTATTTAAATTTTCAAATCTCATCAGACTTTTTAAAACAACAATCAGTGCATAAAACACATTTAACTATTTCTTATTTTTATTATTATAGGGAATTCAAAGCAATACCTCTTAAAAAACAGTATTTTCAGCATAACTTCCTCAGTCCTGATGTCGTCTGTTGGAGACACTAAAGAATACTCATTAAATTAATTTAAATGCTTCCTGAATAATTAAAATTACTTTCAGATATTTTAAATGAATGTGTGCATATGATAAGCATCAATATATAGACTAATACATTTTTGGAGATGTTTTATGGAAATTTTAAATTGATTTTTTAGTCCCATGTAATATTTGTCTCAGGACTAAGAAGGTTAAAATGTCACAAGAAAGACAGTTTTAAAATCAAACAACTTCACTGTGAGAAATTACTACAGTAAAACCCCGATCTATCGTTCCCGCATCCATCGTTTTCCCGCATTGATCGTTTTATTTCCACGGTCCCAGCACAAATTATATTTAAATAATGTTAACGTAACCCTCATGTATCGTTCTTTAAAAAATCGTTTTCCCGCATTCATCGTTGTAAAATTTCCTCCTCCCCGAAATGAAATTGAATGTCAAGCGCATCCATATGAACTGAAATTATTTCTTTTATCCTAAAATGTTCCATTTGTGCTTTTTTAAAGATTGGAGGACGGGAACAAGGTTTAGCGCTGATATTATGACATGAATATGTACGTAATGAGGAACAGGTGTTCTTGTTTGGAGAATGGGTTATTCTATATTACGCAATTCGGTGGATGGATGGATTTTTTAGCCGGCTGCCACATTTTTAGGTAATCTGTTGTGCACAATGCAGGTGTTTAATTTCAAGAATGTGAGTTTTTAATTTAATACATTATGCTCTAAATTTTATGCGTTCTGTGAATTTTAAGTATGGCAAAACATATCCGAACCTTAAAAGAAAGACTTAACATCATGGATGAAGAGGAAAAGAATCGGTTTCAGAAAAAAAAATTAGCATCACTAAATGTTTAGGTATATCGTCTTGAACCCACTATTCAATAATTTCGAAAAAGAAAGAAATTAGAGAGCAGGCTGTTATGTATGGAATTTCAGTAAAAAAGAGAAAAACAAGCAAAATGTCTGCTTACAATGAATTGGAAAGAATTCTCTTCGCTTGGTACTAATAGGCTCGGGCATCAAATATTCCTGTGGATGGGAATATTCATCGAGAGAAGGGTTTTGAAATAGCGGCCTCATATGGCATGGATAATATTTCTGCATCAAATGGGTGGATTTTACGTTTTAAAATTTGCCATGGATTGTTAGCCAGGAAATTATGCGGTGAAAGTGCAGCAGTAGTAAAACCGATGAAATAGAAATGTGGTTCAAAAAACTGTCAAAGTTACTAGAAGGATACAAGGATTGTGATATCTACAATGCAGACGAAACAGGCCTGTTTTATAAATGTTTGCCAGTCAGAATGCTAGCGCTCAAAGTAAAGTATTGTCATAGAGGTAAACATTCGAAAGAAAGTGTTACTGTTCTACTATGCAGAAATAAGGATGGTTCTGATAAACGAGTTCCCTCGTTATTGGTAAATCTGCGATGTTTCAAAAATGTAAGAAATTTCCTCTAGTCTACCATGTAAAATTTGTTGTTTAATTTAAAAAATGAACGAAAATCCCAACATAAAATTACTGATGTTTTTAAATAAATATCAATAGTAACGTCGATTTATTTCTTTTACAGTTTGGTATGTAACAAATTAGTATTTATTAGTATACTGTATGCATTGCATGTATTAGTAATGTATAAACATTGTTTTTTTCGTGTTTTGACGTTAACCCGCATTCATCGTTTTTTTCCACGCACCCCTTGAAAAACGATGGACCAGGGTTCTACTGTATTAACAAATCTTCTGACTTAAACCTTCTCAAAAGCTAACAGGCTCAATTTTACAGACTTATAAATCTATGTTACGTCAAAAGAGAGATTTCAATAATTTTGTCATAATTTAAAAGATAAAGCCTGATAAAAAAAGGAGAGTTACGAGAAATTAATTTGAACTTCTCCAATTGCTGATTTGCTCGTTTAAATTGGCAAAATTTTTGTTGGTAGGAGTTTTATTTTTGTCTCTACAATATTTGGAACAAAATATTAGTTTAATAAAAATAATATGCCAAAGTTCCTAAATAAAAGTCATATACAAATTAGTTTATCGCAGTTAGAAATTTTGAGAGCGAAAATTAACAGATTGCTCTCTCGAGATTTTCTTTCTATTTTTTGGTAAAAATTTTACACGTGTTTTCTCAATGCAGTAACAGATGCTTCCTAAAAACACTCTTTAAAAAAATTACTGTTGCATACCTCACACAAAACTTTTCTCCCTAGTATGTTTTAACCCTTTGCGGCGACTGGTAAATTTATCGCTTAAGAGTTGAAATTAATGACTGGTACCGGAATTTGTAAACAACTTTATTTGTAAATAAGAAAACACTAGATTTTATGCATTCAATAAACCGTAATTTTTTAAAACAAAATTTTGATGCCAATGGGGCGCTTGAGAATTACAATTAAGTGGTATATCAATGAAACTAATGCGCCACAAGGGGTTAAAAAATGTTTGCTTAACGTACATTTCCAAGAGAATTTTTTGTTGCGTATCTCATGCAAACGCTTTCTCACCTGTATGAATTAACAGGTGCTTGCTTAATCTATTTTTCTGAGTGAATTTTTTGTTGCATATTTCACAGAAAAAAGGTTTCTCACCAGTATGAGTTAACAGATGCATACTTAAACTACTTTTTCGTGAGAATTTCTTGTTGCATATTTCACACACAAAAGATTTCTCACCGGTATGAATTAAGAGATGTCTGTTTAAGTGCAACTTCTGAAAGAATTTCTTGCTGCATGTTTCACAGTCAAAAGGTTTCTCACCAGTATGAATTAATAGGTGTGTGCTTAAATTACTCTTATTTGAGAAATTCTTGTTGCATATTTCACATACAAAAGGTTTTTCACCAGTATGAGTTAACAGATGCGTGCTTAAACTACTGCTTTGAGAGAATTTCTTGTTGCATGTCTCACAAACAAATGGTTTCTCACCAGTATGAATTAACAAATGTCTGCTTAAACATCTCTTTTGAGAAAATTTCCGGCTGCATACTTCACATACAAATTGTTTCTCGCCAGTATGAATTAATAGATGTGTGCTTAAATGGTCCTTTTGATAAAATTTGCTGTTGCATATTTTACAAACAAAAGGTTTTTCACCAGTATGATATAATAAATGTGTGCTTAAACCAGACTTTTGAGAGAATTTCTTGTTGCATACTTTACACACAAAAGGTTTTTCATCAGTATGAATTAAGAGATGCCTTCTTAAATCATCTTTTTTTAGGAATTTCGTGCTGCATATTTCACACACAAAAGATTTCTCATCAGTATGAATTAACAGATGTCTGTTTAAACTACTCTTTAGCAAAAATTTCTTGTTGCATATTTTACACACATAAGGTTTCTCATTAGTATGAATTAACAGATGCGTGCTTAAAATACTCTTTCGTGCGAATTTCTTGTTGCATGTCTCACAAACAAAAGGTTTCTCACCAGTATGAATTAAGAGGTGTCTGCTTAGAGAACCTTTTCTTGAAAATCCTTTGCTGCATACCTCACAAACAAACAATTTTACTTGCTGTGTGTCGGTATCTACATTTCCTAAAAACTCTTGTGAAGAAATATTTTGCTGCATATTTCGCACTTTAAAGACAGTTTTGAGTGTTGTGATGCGAATCTACATTCATAGCTTTTTGCATCTGAAATGTATAAAAGTAACACAATCTATCACCTTTTAAGATTCATAAAAACGAAATTTACAAAAAATAAACGGTTTATGAAATGTTAAATTAATGCACAAAACTGAATTAAAATAGACTTCAAATACCAGATACTCGCAGAACCAATGATGTGTCAGATTAATTGTCTAGCTGCATAAAGATTTAAACTATAATCAACTTTAGAACAAATAAATAACTAATAGCCACCATAAAATATAAAAATTAACATATAAAAATTAATATAATATATAAAGAATTAAGAACAATACTTATAAATGAAGAGTAAGTCAAATATTTAGTAAAGATCTTTTATAAATAAAAGTATTTTTAAAACATTTATAGATAAAATATAGAGCAAACTTATGGAAAAAATACATGATTTCATATTGCCTGTGAAAACAATGATACATTGTTTAATCAATGAAGATAAAAGAGTTTATTTTTATGACAAGGGGAGTTATAATATATAAATGCATTTAGTGGAAATTCCACCAGACCAATTTTTTCAACTAACATAAATGACTATTGGGGAAAACATTTCACATTATTAAAGCAATGTACCTTGTATTGCTACAATTTCATCCTTTATTAGCATTTTAAGCATGTTTATAAAAATATTGTAAATAAAAGAATATGCATTTTCTAAAGTTTTAAAATACATCTTTGGAATGCATTTACAGATCTATCCATGCAAATTGGATTATAAAAAAGGTGAGGAAAATCATTTAACAGATTTAAATTAGAGCTTCCTCTAACACAGTCTGTAGTAGAGATGGGAAATATAGTTATTTTTGGTTAACAGGTTACATAGTTTCACACATTCACAGGTAACAGGTTTCAACAACCTGTTATTTTTGTAACGTATAACTAATCGATGAGACTATGCTGTCAACAGACATTTTAATTAGAGGGCCGTTAATTAAGGTATCTTGAATAATTTTGATACATAAGTATAGACGCTGTTTTAGTTCAGATAAACCTGCGCCTTTAAAATCAACATTGAGTTAAAATTTTAATTTTTGCAAGACAAAAACTTAGTTAGTTGTGATACTTTACATTTCACGTATTATTATCGTTTTCGTGCACTAAAAATGCATTTTTCCCCGTTGAAAATTTATACGTATCATAACTCAATAAAATTTTGCCCGCAGAACTTTTTTTTGCTGATTTGCTTGTTAAAACACATAAAACCTTTTTCTAAATAAAAGTTATAGGAAAATTACTGAACACTGTATAAAATAGGTAGCTTCTTAACAATTTAAAAAATAAATATTTTAATGTAAATTAATATTTATATGATGCAGAAAAAAGTTTAAAGCATTTTTGAAATTGTTACAATGACTCCAAAACTGACGGTTTAGAAATTAATATATTCTAAACGATCAGAAATATCCTCCATAAAAACAACACCGTTTTAACAATGCGATTTGATCAAAAAATAATACGTGTAGCACTCGGGGACTGCCGCGATAAAGCTATTGCATAGCATTATTTATCAACTTATGCAATTATAATTATTTATTTATTTTTTATTTAATGCAGTTTTTTTGTCTTTGATATTGATTCAAGTTATACTTTTTGAGCGTGATGATCGATAACAATTTTTTTTTCTTTTATTGAATAAATGAGAAGTAAATATCGTTTAAAATATTTTTAGTAGGTTAATCAGAAATTTTTATCATTGAAACTATACGTTTATGGTAGCTGAAATAAAAAACATAAGTTTGAGACTTGATATTCTCAAAATATCTGAAAAATACTGCGTCAATGTCTGCCGAAGTCACCGAAGGATACCGTGCCGAAGTCAGCCAAACTGAAGCGACGTTAGCCGGAGTGTTAGGTTTTTTTCTCGTAACGGAATTTCTAGATTCTTTCGCCGCGCTCAAAGCCCGTGATAAAAACTATGCAACACCTTAATAAATTACCAAACAAAATTTGGCCGCGCTACGAAAATTGATCGCTAGTTATAAACATTTTAAATTTTTCGACCCTCATCGTGGGGGTCTCCTGTCACCAAAAATTAACACTCTCTCATAATAAATTACCAAAAAAAATTTGGCCGCGATACGAAAATTGAATTGCGAGTTATAAGCATTTTAATTTTTTCGAACATCACCATGGGGGGGTCTCTAGTCACCAAAAATTAAAACTGTCTCATATTAAATTACCAGACAAAATTTGGCCGCGCTACGAAAATTAGATCGCGAGTTATAAGCATTTTAAATTTTTCGACCCTCACCGTGTGAGGGGGGGGTCTCCTGTCACCAAAAGTAACACTGTCTCATAACAAATTACCAAACAAAATTTGGACACACTACGAAAATTAGATCTCGAGTTATAAGCATTTTACATTTTCGACCCTCACCTTGGGGGATCTCCTGTCACCAAAAGTAACACTGTCTCATAATAAATTACCAAACAAAATTTGGCCGAGATACGAAAATTAGATCGCGAGTTATAAGCATTTAAAATTTTTCTACCCTCACAGTGGGGGTCTCCTATCACCAAAAATTAACAGTCTCATAATAAATTACCAAACAAAATTTGGCCGCACTACGAAAATTAGATCGCGAGTTATAAGCATTTTAAATTTTTCGACCCTCTCCATGGGAGATCTCCTGTCACCAAAAATTAACACTGTTTCATAATAAATTACCAAACAAAATTTGGCCGCGCTACGAAAATTAGTTCGCGAGTTATACGCATTTTAAATTTTTCGACCCTCACCGTGGGGGGATATCCTGTCTCCAAAAGTAACACTGTCTCATAATAAATTACCAAACAAAATTTGGCCGCACTACGAAAATTAGATCGCGAGTTATAAGCATTTAAAATTTTTTGACCCTCCCCATGGGGGATCTTCTGTCACAGAAAATTAACAATGTCTCATAATAAATTACCAAACAAAATTTGGCTACGCTACGAAAATTGATCGCGAGTTATAATCATTTTAAATTTTTCGATCCTCACCGTAGGGGGTCTCCTGTCACCAAAAATTAACACTCTCTCATAATAAATTACCAAACAAAATTTGGCCGCGATACGAAAAGTAGATCGCGAGCTATAAGCATTTTAAATTTTTTTACCCTCCCCGTGGGGGTTTCCTGCCACCAAAAATTAACACTGTCTCATAATAAATCATCAAACAAAATTTGGCCGCGCTACGAAAATTAGGTCGCGAGTTATAAGCATTTTAAATTTTTCGACCCTCAACCTGGGGTCGCCTTTCACCAAAAGTAACACTGTTTCATAATAAATTACGAAACAAAATTTGGCCGCGCTACGAAAATTAGATGGCGAGTTATAAGCACTTTACATTTTTCGACCGTCACCATGGGGGATCTCCTGTCACCAAAAGTAACACTGTCTCATAATAAATTACCAAAAAAAATTTCGCTCCGCTACGAAAATTAGGTCGCGAGTTTTAAGCATTTTAAATTTTTCGACCCTTTCCATGGGGGGTGTCTCCTGTCACCAAAAATTAACACTGTCTCATAATAAATTACCAAACAAAATTTGGCCGCGCTACGAAAATTAGATCGCGAGTTATAAGCATTTTAAATTTTTCGACCCTCAACATGGGTCGTCACCTGTCACCAAAAGTAACACTGTCTCATAATAAATTACCAAACAAAATTTGGCCGCGCTACGAAAATTAGATCGCGAATTATAAGCATTTTAAATTTTTCGACCCTCGCCGTGGGGTCTCCAGTCACCAAAAATTAACACTGTCTCATAATAAATTACCAAACAAAATTCGGCCGCGCTACGAAAATTAGATCGCGAGTTATAAGCATTTTAAATTTTTCTACCCTCACCATGGGGGATCTCCTGTCACCAAAAATTAACACTGTCTCATAATAAATTACCAAACAAAATTTGGCCACGCTACGAAAATTAGTTCGCGAGTTATACGCATTTTAAATTTTTCGACCCTCACCGTGGGGGGATATCCTGTCTCCAAAAGTAACACTGTCTCATAATAAATTACCAAACAAAATTTGGCCGCACTACGAAAATTAGATCGCGAGTTATAAGCATTTAAAATTTTTTGACCCTCCCCATGGGGGATTTTCTGTCACCAAAAATTAACACTGTCTCATAATAAATTACTAAACAAAATTTGGCTGCGCTACGAAAATTGATCGCGAGTTATAATCATTTTAATTTTTTCGATCCTCACCGTAGGGGGTCTCCTGTCACCAAAAATTAACACTCTCTCATAATAAATTACCAAACAAAGTTTGGCCGCGATACGAAAAGTAGATCGCGAGCTATAAGCATTTTAAATTTTTTTACCCTCACCGTGGGGGTCTCCTGCCACCAAAAATTAACACTGTCTCATAATAAATCATCAAACAAAATTTGGCCGCGCTACGAAAATTAGGTCGCGAGTTATATGCATTTTAAAATTTTCGACCCTCAACCTGGGGGTCACCTTTCACCAAAAGTAACACTGTTTCATAATAAATTACGAAACAAAATTTGGCCGCGCTACGAAAATTAGATCGCGAGTTATAAGCATTTTAAATTTTTCTACCCTCACCATGGGGGATCTCCTGTCACCAAAAGTAACACTGTCTCATAATAAATTACCAAAAAAATTTCTCTCCGCTACGAAAATTAGGTCGCGAGTTATACGCATTTTAAATTTTTCGACCCACACCGTGGGGGGATATCATGTCTCCAAAAGTAACACTGTCTCATAATAAATTACCAAACAAAATTTGGCCGCACTACGAAAATTAGATCGCGAGTTATAAGCATTTAAAATTTTTTTACCCTCCCCATGGGGGATTTTCTGTCACAAAAATTAACACTGTCTCATAATAAATTACCAAACAAAATTTGGCTGCGCTACGAAAATTGATCGCGAGTTATAATCATTTTAAATTTTTCGACCCTCAACCTGGGGTCACCTTTCACCAAAAGTAACACTGTTTCATAATAAATTGCGAAACAAAATTTTGCCGCGCTACGAAAATTAGATGGCGAGTTATAAGCACTTTACATTTTTCGACCGTCACCATGGGGGATCTCCTGTCACCAAAAGTAACACTGTCTCATAATAAATTACCAAAAAAAATTTCGCTCCGCTACGAAAATTAGGTCGCGAGTTTTAAGCATTTTAAATTTTTCGACCCTTTCCATGGGGGGGTGTCTCCTGTCACCAAAAATTAACACTGTCTCATAATAAATTACCAAACAAAATTTGGCCGCGCTACGAAAATTAGATCGCGAGTTATAAGCATTTTAAATTTTTCGACCCTCAACATGGGTCGTCACCTGTCACCAAAAGTAACACTGTTTCATAATAAATTACCAAACAAAATTTGGCCGCGCTACGAAAATTAGATCGCGAGTTATAAGCACTTTAAATTTTTCGACCGTCACCATGGGGGATCTCCTGTCACCAAAAGTAACACTGTCTCATAATAAATTACCAAAAAAAATTTCGCTCCGCTACGAAAATTAGATCGCGAGTTATAAGGATTTTAAATTTTTCGACCCTTTCCATGGGGGGTGTCTCCTGTCACCAAAAATTAACACTGTCTCATAATAAATTACCGAACAAAAGTTGGCCGTGCTACGAAAATTAGATCGCGAGTTATAAGCATTTAAAATTTTTTGACCCTCCCCATGGGGGATCTTCTGTCACAGAAAATTAACACTGTCTCATAATAAATAACCAAAAAAAATTTCGCTCCGCTACGAAAATTAGGTCGCGAGTTATACGCATTTTAAATTTTTCGACCCTCACCGTGGGGGATCTCCTGTCACCAAAAATTAACACTGTTTCATAATAAATTACGAAACAAAATTTGGGCGCGCTACGAAAATTAGATCGCGAGTTATAAGCACTTTAAATTTTTCGACCGTCACCATGGGGGATCTCCTGTCACTAACAGTAACACTGTCTCATAATAAATTACCAAACAAAATTTGGCCGCGCTACGAAAATTAGATCGCGAGTTATAAGCATTTTAAATTTTTCTACCCTCACCATGGGG
Organism: Maratus speculifer; assembly: GCA_964019185.1. NCBI lineage: Eukaryota > Metazoa > Arthropoda > Arachnida > Araneae > Salticidae > Maratus > Maratus speculifer. Next base: position 510,356 of record CAXHSM010001557.1, read on the forward strand.
GATCTCCTGTCACCAAAAGTAACACTGTCTCATAATAAATTACCAAAAAAAATTTATCTCCGCTACGAAAATTAGTTCGCGAGTTATACGCATTTTAAATTTTTCGACCCTCACCGTGGGGGGATATCCTGTCTCCAAAAGTAACACTGTCTCATAATAAATTACCAAACAAAATTTGGCCGCACTACGAAAATTAGATCGCGAGTTATAAGCATTTAAAATTTTTTGACCCTCCCCATGGGGGATTTTCTGTCACCAAAAATTAACACTGTCTCATAATAAATTACCAAACAAAATTTGGCCACGCTACGAAAATTAGTTCGCGAGTTATACGCATTTTAAATTTTTCGACCCTCACCTTGGGGGGATATCATGTCTCCAAAAGTAACACTGTCTCATAATAAATTACCAAACAAAATTTGGCCGCACTACGAAAATTAGATCGCGAGTTATAAGCATTTAAAATTTTTTGACCCTCCCCATGGGGGATTTTCTGTCACCAAAAATTAACACTGTCTCATAATAAATTACCAAACAAAATTTGGCTGCGCTACGAAAATTGATCGCGAGTTATAATCATTTTAAATTTTTCGATCCTCACCGTAGGGGGTCTCCTGTCACCAAAAATTAACACTCTCTCATAATAAATTACCAAACAAAATTTGGCCGCGATACGAAAAGTAGATCGCGAGCTATAAGCATTTTAAATTTTTTTACCCTCCCCGTGGGGGTCTCCTGCCACCAAAAACTAACACTGTCTCATAATAAATCATCAAACAAAATTTGGCCGCGCTACGAAAATTAGGTAGCGAGTTATAAGCATTTTAAATTTTTCGACCCTCAACCTGGGGTCACCTTTCACCAAAAGTAACACTGTTTCATAATAAATTACGAAACAAAATTTGGCCGCGCTACGAAAATTAGATGGCGAGTTATAAGCACTTTACATTTTTCGACCGTCACCATGGGGGATCTCCTGTCACCAAAAGTAACACTGTCTCATAATAAATTACCAAAAAAAATTTTGCTCCGCTACGAAAATTAGGTCGCGAGTTTTAAGCATTTTAAATTTTTCGACCCTTTCCATGGGGGGTGTCTCCTGTCACCAAAAATTAACACTGTCTCATAATAAATTACCAAACAAAATTTGGCCGCGCTACGAAAATTAGATCGCGAGTTATAAGCATTTTAAATTTTTCGACCCTCAACATGGGTCGTCACCTGTCACCAAAAGTAACACTGTCTCATAATAAATTACCAAACAAAATTTGGCCGCGCTACGAAAATTAGATCGCGAGTGATAAGCATTTTAAATTTTTCCATCCTCAACATGGGTCGTCACCTGTCACCAAAAGTAACACTGTCTCATAATAAATTACCAAACAAAATTTGGCCGCGCTACGAAAATTAGATCGCGAATTATAAGCATTTTAAATTTTTCGACCCTCACCGTGGGGTCTCCAGTCATCAAAAATTAACACTGTCTCATAATAAATTACCAAACAAAATTTGGCCGCGCTACGAAAATTAGATCGCGAGTTATAAGCATTTTAAATTTTTCTACCCTCACCATGGGGGATCTCCTGTTACCAAAAATTAACACTGTCTCATAATAAATTACCAAACAAAATTTGGCCACGCTACGAAAATTAGTTCGCGAGTTATACGCATTTTAAATTTTTCGACCCTCACCGTGGGGGGATATCATGTCTCCAAAAGTAACACTGTCTCATAATAAATTACCAAACAAAATTTGGCCGACCTACGAAAATTAGATCGCGAGTTTTAAGCATTTTAAATTTTTCGACCCTTTCCATGGGGGGGGTGTCTCCTGTCACCAAAAATTAACACTGTCTCATAATAAATTACCAAACAAAATTTGGCCGCGCTACGAAAATTAGAACGCGAGTTATAAGCATTTTAAATTTTTCGACCCTCAACATGGGTCGTCACCTGTCACCAAAAGTAACACTGTCTCATAATAAATTACCAAACAAAATTTGGCCGCGCTACGAAAATTAGAGCGCGAATTATAAGCATTTTAAATTTTTCGACCCTCACCGTGGGGTCTCCAGTCATCAAAAATTAACACTCTCTCATAATAAATTACCAAAAAAAATTTGGCCGCGATACGAAAATTGAATTGCGAGTTATAAGCATTTTAATTTTTTCGAACATCACCATGGGGGGGTCTCTAGTCACCAAAAATTAAAACTGTCTCATATTAAATTACCAGACAAAATTTGGCCGCGCTACGAAAATTAGATCGCGAGTTATAAGCATTTTAAATTTTTCGACCCTCACCGTGTGGGGGGGGGGTCTCCTGTCACCAAAAGTAACACTGTCTCATAACAAATTACCAAACAAAATTTGGACACACTACGAAAATTAGATCTCGAGTTATAAGCATTTTACATTTTCGACCCTCACCTTGGGGGATCTCCTGTCACCAAAAGTAACACTGTCTCATAATAAATTACCAAACAAAATTTGGCCGAGATACGAAAATTAGATCGCGAGTTATAAGCATTTAAAATTTTTCTACCCTCACAGTGGGGGTCTCCTATCACCAAAAATTAACAGTCTCATAATAAATTACCAAACAAAATTTGGCCGCACTACGAAAATTAGATCGCGAGTTATAAGCATTTTAAATTTTTCGACCCTCTCCATGGGAGATCTCCTGTCACCAAAAATTAACACTGTTTCATAATAAATTACCAAACAAAATTTGGCCGCGCTACGAAAATTAGTTCGCGAGTTATACGCATTTTAAATTTTTCGACCCTCACCGTGGGGGGATATCCTGTCTCCAAAAGTAACACTGTCTCATAATAAATTACCAAACAAAATTTGGCCGCACTACGAAAATTAGATCGCGAGTTATAAGCATTTAAAATTTTTTGACCCTCCCCATGGGGGATCTTCTGTCACAGAAAATTAACACTGTCTCATAATAAATTACCAAACAAAATTTGGCTACGCTACGAAAATTGATCGCGAGTTATAATCATTTTAAATTTTTCGATCCTCACCGTAGGGGGTCTCCTGTCACCAAAAATTAACACTCTCTCATAATAAATTACCAAACAAAATTTGGCCGCGATACGAAAAGTAGATCGCGAGCTATAAGCATTTTAAATTTTTTTACCCTCCCCGTGGGGGTTTCCTGCCACCAAAAATTAACACTGTCTCATAATAAATCATCAAACAAAATTTGGCCGCGCTACGAAAATTAGGTCGCGAGTTATAAGCATTTTAAATTTTTCGACCCTCAACCTGGGGTCGCCTTTCACCAAAAGTAACACTGTTTCATAATAAATTACGAAACAAAATTTGGCCGCGCTACGAAAATTAGATGGCGAGTTATAAGCACTTTACATTTTTCGACCGTCACCATGGGGGATCTCCTGTCACCAAAAGTAACACTGTCTCATAATAAATTACCAAAAAAAATTTCGCTCCGCTACGAAAATTAGGTCGCGAGTTTTAAGCATTTTAAATTTTTCGACCCTTTCCATGGGGGGTGTCTCCTGTCACCAAAAATTAACACTGTCTCATAATAAATTACCAAACAAAATTTGGCCGCGCTACGAAAATTAGATCGCGAGTTATAAGCATTTTAAATTTTTCGACCCTCAACATGGGTCGTCACCTGTCACCAAAAGTAACACTGTCTCATAATAAATTACCAAACAAAATTTGGCCGCGCTACGAAAATTAGATCGCGAATTATAAGCATTTTAAATTTTTCGACCCTCACCGTGGGGTCTCCAGTCACCAAAAATTAACACTGTCTCATAATAAATTACCAAACAAAATTCGGCCGCGCTACGAAAATTAGATCGCGAGTTATAAGCATTTTAAATTTTTCTACCCTCACCATGGGGGATCTCCTGTCACCAAAAATTAACACTGTCTCATAATAAATTACCAAACAAAATTTGGCCACGCTACGAAAATTAGTTCGCGAGTTATACGCATTTTAAATTTTTCGACCCTCACCGTGGGGGGATATCCTGTCTCCAAAAGTAACACTGTCTCATAATAAATTACCAAACAAAATTTGGCCGCACTACGAAAATTAGATCGCGAGTTATAAGCATTTAAAATTTTTTGACCCTCCCCATGGGGGATTTTCTGTCACCAAAAATTAACACTGTCTCATAATAAATTACTAAACAAAATTTGGCTGCGCTACGAAAATTGATCGCGAGTTATAATCATTTTAATTTTTTCGATCCTCACCGTAGGGGGTCTCCTGTCACCAAAAATTAACACTCTCTCATAATAAATTACCAAACAAAGTTTGGCCGCGATACGAAAAGTAGATCGCGAGCTATAAGCATTTTAAATTTTTTTACCCTCACCGTGGGGGTCTCCTGCCACCAAAAATTAACACTGTCTCATAATAAATCATCAAACAAAATTTGGCCGCGCTACGAAAATTAGGTCGCGAGTTATATGCATTTTAAAATTTTCGACCCTCAACCTGGGGGTCACCTTTCACCAAAAGTAACACTGTTTCATAATAAATTACGAAACAAAATTTGGCCGCGCTACGAAAATTAGATCGCGAGTTATAAGCATTTTAAATTTTTCTACCCTCACCATGGGGGATCTCCTGTCACCAAAAGTAACACTGTCTCATAATAAATTACCAAAAAAATTTCTCTCCGCTACGAAAATTAGGTCGCGAGTTATACGCATTTTAAATTTTTCGACCCACACCGTGGGGGGATATCATGTCTCCAAAAGTAACACTGCCTCATAATAAATTACCAAACAAAATTTGGCCGCACTACGAAAATTAGATCGCGAGTTATAAGCATTTAAAATTTTTTTACCCTCCCCATGGGGGATTTTCTGTCACAAAAATTAACACTGTCTCATAATAAATTACCAAACAAAATTTGGCTGCGCTACGAAAATTGATCGCGAGTTATAATCATTTTAAATTTTTCGACCCTCAACCTGGGGTCACCTTTCACCAAAAGTAACACTGTTTCATAATAAATTGCGAAACAAAATTTTGCCGCGCTACGAAAATTAGATGGCGAGTTATAAGCACTTTACATTTTTCGACCGTCACCATGGGGGATCTCCTGTCACCAAAAGTAACACTGTCTCATAATAAATTACCAAAAAAAATTTCGCTCCGCTACGAAAATTAGGTCGCGAGTTTTAAGCATTTTAAATTTTTCGACCCTTTCCATGGGGGGGTGTCTCCTGTCACCAAAAATTAACACTGTCTCATAATAAATTACCAAACAAAATTTGGCCGCGCTACGAAAATTAGATCGCGAGTTATAAGCATTTTAAATTTTTCGACCCTCAACATGGGTCGTCACCTGTCACCAAAAGTAACACTGTTTCATAATAAATTACCAAACAAAATTTGGCCGCGCTACGAAAATTAGATCGCGAGTTATAAGCACTTTAAATTTTTCGACCGTCACCATGGGGGATCTCCTGTCACCAAAAGTAACACTGTCTCATAATAAATTACCAAAAAAAATTTCGCTCCGCTACGAAAATTAGATCGCGAGTTATAAGGATTTTAAATTTTTCGACCCTTTCCATGGGGGGTGTCTCCTGTCACCAAAAATTAACACTGTCTCATAATAAATTACCAAACAAAATTTGGCCACGCTACGAAAATTAGTTCGCGAGTTATACGCATTTTAAATTTTTCGACCCTCACCTTGGGGGGATATCATGTCTCCAAAAGTAACACTGTCTCATAATAAATTACCAAACAAAATTTGGCCGCACTACGAAAATTAGATCGCGAGTTATAAGCATTTAAAATTTTTTGACCCTCCCCATGGGGGATTTTCTGTCACCAAAAATTAACACTGTCTCATAATAAATTACCAAACAAAATTTGGCTGCGCTACGAAAATTGATCGCGAGTTATAATCATTTTAAATTTTTCGATCCTCACCGTAGGGGGTCTCCTGTCACCAAAAATTAACACTCTCTCATAATAAATTACCAAACAAAATTTGGCCGCGATACGAAAAGTAGATCGCGAGCTATAAGCATTTTAAATTTTTTTACCCTCCCCGTGGGGGTCTCCTGCCACCAAAAACTAACACTGTCTCATAATAAATCATCAAACAAAATTTGGCCGCGCTACGAAAATTAGGTAGCGAGTTATAAGCATTTTAAATTTTTCGACCCTCAACCTGGGGTCACCTTTCACCAAAAGTAACACTGTTTCATAATAAATTACGAAACAAAATTTGGCCGCGCTACGAAAATTAGATGGCGAGTTATAAGCACTTTACATTTTTCGACCGTCACCATGGGGGATCTCCTGTCACCAAAAGTAACACTGTCTCATAATAAATTACCAAAAAAAATTTTGCTCCGCTACGAAAATTAGGTCGCGAGTTTTAAGCATTTTAAATTTTTCGACCCTTTCCATGGGGGGTGTCTCCTGTCACCAAAAATTAACACTGTCTCATAATAAATTACCAAACAAAATTTGGCCGCGCTACGAAAATTAGATCGCGAGTTATAAGCATTTTAAATTTTTCGACCCTCAACATGGGTCGTCACCTGTCACCAAAAGTAACACTGTCTCATAATAAATTACCAAACAAAATTTGGCCGCGCTACGAAAATTAGATCGCGAGTGATAAGCATTTTAAATTTTTCCATCCTCAACATGGGTCGTCACCTGTCACCAAAAGTAACACTGTCTCATAATAAATTACCAAACAAAATTTGGCCGCGCTACGAAAATTAGATCGCGAATTATAAGCATTTTAAATTTTTCGACCCTCACCGTGGGGTCTCCAGTCATCAAAAATTAACACTGTCTCATAATAAATTACCAAACAAAATTTGGCCGCGCTACGAAAATTAGATCGCGAGTTATAAGCATTTTAAATTTTTCTACCCTCACCATGGGGGATCTCCTGTTACCAAAAATTAACACTGTCTCATAATAAATTACCAAACAAAATTTGGCCACGCTACGAAAATTAGTTCGCGAGTTATACGCATTTTAAATTTTTCGACCCTCACCGTGGGGGGATATCATGTCTCCAAAAGTAACACTGTCTCATAATAAATTACCAAACAAAATTTGGCCGACCTACGAAAATTAGATCGCGAGTTTTAAGCATTTTAAATTTTTCGACCCTTTCCATGGGGGGGGTGTCTCCTGTCACCAAAAATTAACACTGTCTCATAATAAATTACCAAACAAAATTTGGCCGCGCTACGAAAATTAGAACGCGAGTTATAAGCATTTTAAATTTTTCGACCCTCAACATGGGTCGTCACCTGTCACCAAAAGTAACACTGTCTCATAATAAATTACCAAACAAAATTTGGCCGCGCTACGAAAATTAGAGCGCGAATTATAAGCATTTTAAATTTTTCGACCCTCACCGTGGGGTCTCCAGTCATCAAAAATTAACACTGTCTCATAATAAATTACCAAACAAAATTTGGCCGCGCTACGAAAATTAGATCGCGAGTTATAAGCATTTTAAATTTTTCTACCCTCACCATGGGGGATCTCCTGTTACCAAAAATTAACACTGTCTCATAATAAATTACCAAACAAAATTTGGCCACGCTACGAAAATTAGTTCGCGAGTTATACGCATTTTAAATTTTTCGACCCTCACCGTGAGGGGATATCCTGTCTCCAAAAGTAACACTGTGTCATAATAAATTACCAAAAAAAATTTCGCTCCGCTACGAAAATTAGATCGCGAGTTATAAGCATTTTAAATTTTTCGACCCTCACCGTGGGGTCTCCTGTCACCAAAAATTAACAGTCTCATAATAAATTACCGAACAAAAGTTGGCCGTGCTACGAAAATTAGATCGCGAGTTATAAGCATTTAAAATTTTTTGACCCTCCCCATGGGGGATCTTCTGTCACAGAAAATTAACACTGTCTCATAATAAATTACCAAAAAAAATTTCGCTCCGCTACGAAAATTAGGTCGCGAGTTATACGCATTTTAAATTTTTCGACCCTCACCGTGGGGGATCTCCTGTCACCAAAAATTAACACTGTTTCATAATAAATTACAAAACAAAATTTGGCCGCGCTACGAAAATTAGATCGCGAGTTATAAGCATTTTAAATTTTTCGACCCTCCCCATGGGGGATTTTCTGTCACCAAAAATTAACACTGTCTCATAATAAATTACCAAACAAAATTTGGCTGCGCTACGAAAATTGATCGCGAGTTATAATCATTTTAAATTTTTCGATCCTCACCGTAGGGGGTCTCCTGTCACCAAAAATTAACACTCTCTCATAATAAATTACCAAACAAAATTTGGCCGCGATACGAAAAGTAGATCGCGAGCTATAAGCATTTTAAATTTTTTTACCCTCCCCGTGGGGGTCTCCTGCCACCAAAAACTAACACTGTCTCATAATAAATCATCAAACAAAATTTGGCCGCGCTACGAAAATTAGGTAGCGAGTTATAAGCATTTTAAATTTTTCGACCCTCAACCTGGGGTCACCTTTCACCAAAAGTAACACTGTTTCATAATAAATTACGAAACAAAATTTGGCCGCGCTACGAAAATTAGATGGCGAGTTATAAGCACTTTACATTTTTCGACCGTCACCATGGGGGATCTCCTGTCACCAAAAGTAACACTGTCTCATAATAAATTACCAAAAAAAATTTTGCTCCGCTACGAAAATTAGGTCGCGAGTTTTAAGCATTTTAAATTTTTCGACCCTTTCCATGGGGGGTGTCTCCTGTCACCAAAAATTAACACTGTCTCATAATAAATTACCAAACAAAATTTGGCCGCGCTACGAAAATTAGATCGCGAGTTATAAGCATTTTAAATTTTTCGACCCTCAACATGGGTCGTCACCTGTCACCAAAAGTAACACTGTCTCATAATAAATTACCAAACAAAATTTGGCCGCGCTACGAAAATTAGATCGCGAGTGATAAGCATTTTAAATTTTTCCATCCTCAACATGGGTCGTCACCTGTCACCAAAAGTAACACTGTCTCATAATAAATTACCAAACAAAATTTGGCCGCGCTACGAAAATTAGATCGCGAATTATAAGCATTTTAAATTTTTCGACCCTCACCGTGGGGTCTCCAGTCATCAAAAATTAACACTGTCTCATAATAAATTACCAAACAAAATTTGGCCGCGCTACGAAAATTAGATCGCGAGTTATAAGCATTTTAAATTTTTCTACCCTCACCATGGGGGATCTCCTGTTACCAAAAATTAACACTGTCTCATAATAAATTACCAAACAAAATTTGGCCACGCTACGAAAATTAGTTCGCGAGTTATACGCATTTTAAATTTTTCGACCCTCACCGTGGGGGGATATCATGTCTCCAAAAGTAACACTGTCTCATAATAAATTACCAAACAAAATTTGGCCGACCTACGAAAATTAGATCGCGAGTTTTAAGCATTTTAAATTTTTCGACCCTTTCCATGGGGGGGGTGTCTCCTGTCACCAAAAATTAACACTGTCTCATAATAAATTACCAAACAAAATTTGGCCGCGCTACGAAAATTAGAACGCGAGTTATAAGCATTTTAAATTTTTCGACCCTCAACATGGGTCGTCACCTGTCACCAAAAGTAACACTGTCTCATAATAAATTACCAAACAAAATTTGGCCGCGCTACGAAAATTAGAGCGCGAATTATAAGCATTTTAAATTTTTCGACCCTCACCGTGGGGTCTCCAGTCATCAAAAATTAACACTGTCTCATAATAAATTACCAAACAAAATTTGGCCGCGCTACGAAAATTAGATCGCGAGTTATAAGCATTTTAAATTTTTCTACCCTCACCATGGGGGATCTCCTGTTACCAAAAATTAACACTGTCTCATAATAAATTACCAAACAAAATTTGGCCACGCTACGAAAATTAGTTCGCGAGTTATACGCATTTTAAATTTTTCGACCCTCACCGTGAGGGGATATCCTGTCTCCAAAAGTAACACTGTGTCATAATAAATTACCAAAAAAAATTTCGCTCCGCTACGAAAATTAGATCGCGAGTTATAAGCATTTTAAATTTTTCGACCCTCACCGTGGGGTCTCCTGTCACCAAAAATTAACAGTCTCATAATAAATTACCGAACAAAAGTTGGCCGTGCTACGAAAATTAGATCGCGAGTTATAAGCATTTAAAATTTTTTGACCCTCCCCATGGGGGATCTTCTGTCACAGAAAATTAACACTGTCTCATAATAAATTACCAAAAAAAATTTCGCTCCGCTACGAAAATTAGGTCGCGAGTTATACGCATTTTAAATTTTTCGACCCTCACCGTGGGGGATCTCCTGTCACCAAAAATTAACACTGTTTCATAATAAATTACAAAACAAAATTTGGCCGCGCTACGAAAATTAGATCGCGAGTTATAAGCATTTTAAATTTTTCTACCCTCACCATGGGGGATCTCCTGTCACCAAAAGTGACACTGTCTCATAATAAATTACCAAAAAAATTTCTCTCCGCTACGAAAATTAGGTCGCGAGTTATACGCATTTTAAATTTTTCGACCCTCACCGTGGGGGGATATCACGTCTCCAAAAGTAACACTGTCTCATAATAAATTACCAAACAAAATTTGGCCGCACTACGAAAATTAGATCGCGAGTTATAAGCATTTAAAATTTTTTGACCCTCCCCATGGGGGATTTTCTGTCACCAAAAATTAACACTGTCTCATAATAATGTACCAAACAAAATTTGGCTGCGCTACGAAAATTGATCGCGAGTTATAATCATTTTAAATTTTTCGATCCTCACCGTAGGGGGTCTCCTGTCACCAAAAATTAACACTCTCTCATAATAAATTACCAAACAAAATTTGTCCGCGATACGAAAAGTAGATCGCGAGCTATAAGCATTTTAAATTTTTTTACCCTCCCCGTGGGGGTCTCCTGCCACCAAAAATTAACACTGTCTCATAATAAATCATCAAACAAAATTTGGCCGCGCTACGAAAATTAGGTCGCGAGTTATAAGCATTTTAAATTTTTCGACCCTCAACCTGGGGTCACCTTTCACCAAAAGTAACACTGTTTCATAATAAATTGCGAAACAAAATTTTGCCGCGCTACGAAAATTAGATGGCGAGTTATAAGCACTTTACATTTTTCGACCGTCACCATGGGGGATCTCCTGTCACCAAAAGTAACACTGTCTCATAATAAATTACCAAAAAAAATTTCGCTCCGCTACGAAAATTAGGTCGCGAGTTTTAAGCATTTTAAATTTTTCGACCCTTTCCATGGGGGGTGTCTCCTGTCACCAAAAATTAACACTGTCGCATAATAAATTACCAAACAAAATTTGGCCGCGCTACGAAAATTAGATCGCGAATTATAAGCATTTTAAATTTTTCGACCCTCACCGTGGGGTCTCCAGTCATCAAAAATTAACACTGTCTCATAATAAATTACCAAACAAAATTTGGCCGCGCTACGAAAATTAGATCGCGAGTTATAAGCACTTTAAATTTTTCGACCGTCACCATGGGGGATCTCCTGTCACTAACAGTAACACTGTCTCATAATAAATTACCAAACAAAATTTGGCCGCGCTACGAAAATTAGATCGCGAGTTATAAGCATTTTAAATTTTTCTACCCTCACCATGGGGGATCTCCTGTCACCAAAAGTAACACTGTCTCATAATAAATTACCAAAAAAATTTCTCTCCGCTACGAAAATTAGGTCGCGCGTTATACGCATTTTAAATTTTTCGACCCTCACCGTGGGGGGATATCCTGTCTCCAAAAGTAACACTGTCTCATAATAAATTACCAAACAAAATTTGGCCGCACTACGAAAATTAGATCGCGAGTTATCAGCATTTAAAATTTTTTGACCCTCCCCATGGGGGATTTTCTGTCACCAAAAATTAACACTGTCTCATAATAAATTACCAAACAAAATTTGGCCACGCTACGAAAATTAGTTCGCGAGTTATACGCATTTTAAATTTTTCGACCCTCACCGTGGGGGGATATCCTGTCTCCAAAAGTAACACTGTCTCATAATAAATTACCAAACAAAATTTGGCCGCACTACGAAAATTAGATCGCGAGTTATCAGCATTTTAAATTTTTTTACCCTCCCCGTGGGGGTCTCCTGCCACCAAAAATTAACACTGTCTCATAATAAATCATCAAACAAAATTTGGCCGCGCTACGAAAATTAGGTCGCGAGTTATAAGCATTTTAAATTTTTCGACCCTCAACCTGGGGTCACCTTTCACCAAAAGTAACACTGTTTCATAATAAATTACGAAACAAAATTTGGCCGCGCTACGAAAATTAGATGGCGAGTTATAAGCACTTTACATTTTTCGACCGTCACCATGGGGGATCTCCTGTCACCAAAAGTAACACTGTCTCATAATAAATTACCAAAAAAAAATTTCGCTCCGCTACGAAAATTAGGTCGCGAGTTTTAAGCATTTTAAATTTTTCGACCCTTTCCATGGGGGGTGTCTCCTGTCACCAAAAATTAACACTGTCTCATAATAAATTACCAAACAAAATTTGGCCGCGCTACGAAAATTAGATCGCGAGTTATAAGCATTTTAAATTTTTCGACCCTCAACATGGGTCGTCACCTGTCACCAAAAGTAACACTGTCTCATAATAAATTACCAAAAAAAATTTGGCCGCGCTACGAAAATTAGATCGCGAATTATAAGCATTTTAAATTTTTCGGCCCTCACCGTTGGGTCTCCAGTCACCAAAAATTAACACTGTCTCATAATAAATTACCAAACAAAATTCGGCCGCGCTACGAAAATTAGATCGCGAGTTATAAGCATTTTAAATTTTTCTACCCTCACCATGGGGGATATCCTGTCTCCAAAAGTAACACTGTCTCATAATAAATTACCAAACAAAATTTGGCCGCACTACGAAAATTAGATCGCGAGTTATAAGCATTTAAAATTTTTTGACCCTCCCCATGGGGGATTTTCTGTCACCAAAAATTAACACTGTCTCATAATAAATTACCAAACAAAATTTGGCTGCGCTACGAAAATTGATCGCGAGTTATAATCATTTTAATTTTTTCGATCCTCACCGTAGGGGGTCTCCTGTCACCAAAAATTAACACTCTCTCATAATAAATTACCAAACAAAGTTTGGCCGCGATACGAAAAGTAGATCGCGAGCTATAAGCATTTTAAATTTTTTTACCCTCACCGTGGGGGTCTCCTGCCACCAAAAATTAACACTGTCTCATAATAAATCATCAAACAAAATTTGGCCGCGCTACGAAAATTAGGTCGCGAGTTATATGCATTTTAAATTTTTCGACCCTCAACCTGGGGGTTCACCTGTCACCAAAAGTAACACTGTCTCATAATAAATTACCAAAAAAAATTTCGCTTCGCTACGAAAATTAGATCGCGAGTTATAAGCATTTTAAATTTTTCGACCCTCCCCATGGGGGATCTTCTGTCACAGAAAATTAACACTGTCTCATAATAAATTACCAAAAAAAATTTCGCTCCGCTACGAAAATTAGGTCGCGAGTTATACGCATTTTAAATTTTTCGACCCTCACCGTGGGGGATCTCCTGTCACCAAAAATTAACACTGTTTCATAATAAATTACGAAACAAAATTTGGCCGCGCTACGAAAATTAGATCGCGAGTTATACGCATTTTAAATTTTTCGACCCTCACCGTGGGGGATCTCCTGTCACCAAAAATTAACACTGTTTCATAATAAATTACGAAACAAAATTTGGCCGCGCTACGAAAATTAGATCGCGAGTTATAAACACTTTAAATTTTTCGACCGTCACCATGGGGGATCTCCTGTCACTAACAGTAACACTGTCTCATAATAAATTACCAAACAAAATTTGGCCGCGCTACGAAAATTAGATCGCGAGTTATAAGCATTTTAAATTTTTCTACCCTCACCATGGGGGATCTCCTGTCACCAAAAGTAACACTGTCTCATAATAAATTACCAAAAAAATTTCTCTCCGCTACGAAAATTAGGTCGCGAGTTATACGCATTTTAAATTTTTCGACCCTCACCGTGGGGGGATATCATGTCTCCAAAAGTAACACTGTCTCATAATAAATTACCAAACAAAATTTGGCCGCACTACGAAAATTAGATCGCGAGTTATAAGCATTTAAAATTTTTTGACCCTCCCCATGGGGGATTTTCTGTCACCAAAAATTAACACTGTCTCATAATAAATTACCAAACAAAATTTCGCTTCGCTACGAAAATTAGATCGCGAGTTATAAGCATTTTAAATTTTTCGACCCTCCCCATGGGGGATCTCCTGTCACCAAAAATTAACAGTCTCATAATAAATTACCGAACAAAAGTTGGCCGTGCTACGAAAATTAGATCGCGAGTTATAAGCATTTAAAATTTTTTGACCCTCCCCATGGGGGATCTTCTGTCACAGAAAATTAACACTGTCTCATAATAAATTACCAAAAAAAAATTCGCTCCGCTACGAAAATTAGGTCGCGAGTTATACGCATTTTAAATTTTTCGACCCTCACCGTGGGGGATCTCCTGTCACCAAAAATTAACACTGTTTCATAATAAATTACGAAACAAAATTTGGCCGCGCTACGAAAATTAGATCGCGAGTTATAAGCACTTTAAATTTTTCTACCCTCACCATGGAGGATCTCCTGTCACCAAAAGTAACACTGTCTCATAATAAATTACCAAAAAAAATTTCTCTCCGCTACGAAAATTAGGTCGCGAGTTATACGCATTTTAAATTTTTCGACCCTCACCGTGGGGGGATATCCTGTCTCCAAAAGTAACACTGTCTCATAATAAATTACCAAACAAAATTTGGCCGCACTACGAAAATTAGATCGCGAGTTATCAGCATTTAAAATTTTTTGACCCTCCCCATGGGGGATTTTCTGTCACCAAAAATTAACACTGTCTCATAATAAATTACCAAACAAAATTTGGCCACGCTACGAAAATTAGTTCGCGAGTTATACGCATTTTAAATTTTTCGACCCTCACCGTGGGGGGATATCATGTCTCCAAAAGTAACACTGTCTCATAATAAATTACCAAACAAAATTTGGCCGCACTACGAAAATTAGATCGCGAGTTATAAGCATTTAAAATTTTTTGACCCTCCCCATGGGGGATTTTCTGTCACCAAAAATTAACACTGTCTCATAATAAATTACCAAAAAAAATTTCGCTCCGCTACGAAAATTAGGTCGCGAGTTTTAAGCATTTTAAATTTTTCGACCCTTTCCATGGGGGGTGTCTCCTGTCACCAAAAATTAACACTGTCTCATAATAAATTACCAAACAAAATTTGGCCGCGCTACGAAAATTAGATCGCGAGTTATAAGCATTTTAAATTTTTCGATCCTCAACATGGGTCGTCACCTGTCACCAAAAGTAACACTTTCTCATAATAAATTACCAAACAAAATTTGGAAGCGCTACGAAAATTAGATCGCGAATTATAAGCATTTTAAATTTTTCGACCCTCACCGTGGGGTCTCCAGTCATCAAAAATTAACACTGTCTCATAATAAATTACCAAACAAAATTTGGCCGCGCTACGAAAAGTAGATCGCGAGTTATAAGCACTTTAAATTTTTCGACCGTCACCATGGGGGATCTCCTGTCACTAACAGTAACACTGTCTCATAATAAATTACCAAACAAAATTTGGCCGCGCTACGAAAATTAGATCGCGAGTTATAAGCATTTTAAATTTTTCTACCCTCACCATGGGGGATCTCCTGTCACCAAAAGTAACACTGTCTCATAATAAATTACCAAAAAAATTTCTCTCCGCTACGAAAATTAGGTCGCGCGTTATACGCATTTTAAATTTTTCGACCCTCACCGTGGGGGGATATCCTGTCTCCAAAAGTAACACTGTCTCATAATAAATTACCAAACAAAATTTGGCCGCACTACGAAAATTAGATCGCGAGTTATCAGCATTTAAAATTTTTTGACCCTCCCCATGGGGGATTTTCTGTCACCAAAAATTAACACTGTCTCATAATAAATTACCAAACAAAATTTGGCCACGCTACGAAAATTAGTTCGCGAGTTATACGCATTTTAAATTTTTCGACCCTCACCGTGGGGGGGATATCCTGTCTCCAAAAGTAACACTGTCTCATAATAAATTACCAAACAAAATTTGGCCGCACTACGAAAATTAGATCGCGAGTTATCAGCATTTTAAATTTTTTTACCCTCCCCGTGGGGGTCTCCTGCCACCAAAAATTAACACTGTCTCATAATAAATCATCAAACAAAATTTGGCCGCGCTACGAAAATTAGGTCGCGAGTTATAAGCATTTTAAATTTTTCGACCCTCAACCTGGGGTCACCTTTCACCAAAAGTAACACTGTTTCAAAATAAATTACGAAACAAAATTTGGCCGCGCTACGAAAATTAGATGGCGAGTTATAAGCACTTTACATTTTTCGACCGTCACCATGGGGGATCTCCTGTCACCAAAAGTAACACTGTCTCATAATAAATTACCAAAAAAAAATTTCGCTCCGCTACGAAAATTAGGTCGCGAGTTTTAAGCATTTTAAATTTTTCGACCCTTTCCATGGGGGGTGTCTCCTGTCACCAAAAATTAACACTGTCTCATAATAAATTACCAAACAAAATTTGGCCGCGCTACGAAAATTAGATCGCGAGTTATAAGCATTTTAAATTTTTCGACCCTCAACATGGGTCGTCACCTGTCACCAAAAGTAACACTGTCTCATAATAAATTACCAAACAAAATTTGGCCGCGCTACGAAAATTAGATCGCGAATTATAAGCATTTTAAATTTTTCGACCCTCACCGTTGGGTCTCCAGTCACCAAAAATTAACACTGTCTCATAATAAATTACCAAACAAAATTCGGCCGCGCTACGAAAATTAGATCGCGAGTTATAAGCATTTTAAATTTTTCTACCCTCACCATGGGGGATATCCTGTCTCCAAAAGTAACACTGTCTCATAATAAATTACCAAACAAAATTTGGCCGCACTACGAAAATTAGATCGCGAGTTATAAGCATTTAAAATTTTTTGACCCTCCCCATGGGGGATTTTCTGTCACCAAAAATTAACACTGTCTCATAATAAATTACCAAACAAAATTTGGCTGCGCTACGAAAATTGATCGCGAGTTATAATCATTTTAATTTTTTCGATCCTCACCGTAGGGGGTCTCCTGTCACCAAAAATTAACACTCTCTCATAATAAATTACCAAACAAAGTTTGGCCGCGATACGAAAAGTAGATCGCGAGCTATAAGCATTTTAAATTTTTTTACCCTCACCGTGGGGGTCTCCTGCCACCAAAAATTAACACTGTCTCATAATAAATCATCAAACAAAATTTGGCCGCACTACGAAAATTAGGTCGCGAGTTATATGCATTTTAAATTTTTCGACCCTCAACCTGGGGGTTCACCTGTCACCAAAAGTAACACTGTCTCATAATAAATTACCAAAAAAAATTTCGCTTCGCTACGAAAATTAGATCGCGAGTTATAAGCATTTTAAATTTTTCGACCCTCCCCATGGGGGATCTTCTGTCACAGAAAATTAACACTGTCTCATAATAAATTACCAAAAAAAATTTCGCTCCGCTACGAAAATTAGGTCGCGAGTTATACGCATTTTAAATTTTTCGACCCTCACCGTGGGGGATCTCCTGTCACCAAAAATTAACACTGTTTCATAATAAATTACGAAACAAAATTTGGCCGCGCTACGAAAATTAGATCGCGAGTTATACGCATTTTAAATTTTTCGACCCTCACCGTGGGGGATCTCCTGTCACCAAAAATTAACACTGTTTCATAATAAATTACGAAACAAAATTTGGCCGCGCTACGAAAATTAGATCGCGAGTTATAAGCACTTTAAATTTTTCGACCGTCACCATGGGGGATCTCCTGTCACTAACAGTAACACTGTCTCATAATAAATTACCAAACAAAATTTGGCCGCGCTACGAAAATTAGATCGCGAGTTATAAGCATTTTAAATTTTTCTACCCTCACCATGGGGGATCTCCTGTCACCAAAAGTAACACTGTCTCATAATAAATTACCAAAAAAATTTCTCTCCGCTACGAAAATTAGGTCGCGAGTTATACGCATTTTAAATTTTTCGACCCTCACCGTGGGGGGATATCATGTCTCCAAAAGTAACACTGTCTCATAATAAATTACCAAACAAAATTTGGCCGCACTACGAAAATTAGATCGCGAGTTATAAGCATTTAAAATTTTTTGACCCTCCCCATGGGGGATCTTCTGTCACAGAAAATTAACACTGTCTCATAATAAATTACCAAAAAAAATTTCGCTCCGCTACGAAAATTAGGTCGCGAGTTATACGCATTTTAAATTTTTCGACCCTCACCGTGGGGGATCTCCTGTCACCAAAAATTAACACTGTTTCATAATAAATTACGAAACAAAATTTGGCAGCGCTACGAAAATTAGATCGCGAGTTATAAGCACTTTAAATTTTTCGACCGTCACCATGGGGGATCTCCTGTCACTAACAGTAACACTGTCTCATAATAAATTACCAAACAAAATTTGGCCGCGCTACGAAAATTAGATCGCGAGTTATAAGCATTTTAAATTTTTCTACCCTCACCATGGGGGATCTCCTGTCACCAAAAGTAACACTGTCTCATAATAAATTACCAAAAAAATTTCTCTCCGCTGCGAAAATTAGGTCGCGAGTTATACGCATTTTAAATTTTTCGACCCTCACCGTGGGGGGATATCATGTCTCCAAAAGTAACACTGTCTCATAATAAATTACCAAACAAAATTTGGCCGCACTACGAAAATTAGATCGCGAGTTATAAGCATTTAAAATTTTTTGACCCTCCCCATGGGGGATTTTCTGTCACCAAAAATTAACACTGTCTCATAATAAATTACCAAACAAAATTTGGCTGCGCTACGAAAATTGATCGCGAGTTATAATCATTTTAAATTTTTCGATCCTCACCGTAGGGGGTCTCTTGTCACCAAAAATTAACACTCTCTCATAATAAATTACCAAACAAAATTTGGCCGCGATACGAAAAGTAGATCGCGAGCTATAAGCATTTTAAATTTTTTTACCCTCCCCGTGGGGGTCTCCTGCCACCAAAAATTAACACTGTCTCATAATAAATCATCAAACAAAATTTGGCCGCGCTACGAAAATTAGGTCGCGAGTTATAAGCATTTTAAATTTTTCGACCCTCAACCTGGGGTCACCTTTCACCAAAAGTAACACTGTTTCATAATAAATTGCGAAACAAAATTTTGCCGCGCTACGAAAATTAGATGGCGAGTTATAAGCACTTTACATTTTTCGACCGTCACCATGGGGGATCTCCTGTCACCAAAAGTAACACTGTCTCATAATAAATTACCAAAAAAATTTCGCTCCGCTACGAAAATTAGGTCGCGAGTTTTAAGCATTTTAAATTTTTCGACCCTTTCCATGGGGGGGGGGGTGTCTCCTGTCACCAAAAATTAACACTGTCTCATAATAAATTACCAAACAAAATTTGGCCGCGCTACGAAAATTAGATCGCGAGTTATAAGCATTTTAAATTTTTAGACCCTCAACATGGGTCGTCACCTGTCACCAAAAGTAACACTGTCTCATAATAAATTACCAAACAAAATTTGGCCGCGCTACGAAAATTAGATCGCGAGTTATAAGCATTTTAAATTTTTCTCCCCTCACCATGGGGGATCTCCTGTCACCAAAAATTAACACTGTCTCATAATAAATTACCAAACAAAATTTGGCCACGCTACGAAAATTAGATCGCGAGTTATAAGCATTTAAAATTTTTTGACCCTCCCCATGGGGGATTTTCTGTCACCAAAAATTAACACTGTCTCATAATAAATTACCAAACAAAATTTGGCTGGGCAACGAAAATTGATCGCGAGTTATAATCATTTTAAATTTTTCGATCCTCACCGTAGGGGGTCTCCTGTCACCAAAAATTAACACTCTCTCATAATAAATTACCAAACAAAGTTTGGCCGCGATACGAAAAGTAGATCGCGAGCTATAAGCATTTTAAATTTTTTTACCCTCACCGTGGGGGTCTCCTGCCACCAAAAATTAACACTGTCTCATAATAAATCATCAAACAAAATTTGGCCGCGCTACGAAAATTAGGTCGCGAGTTTTATGCATTTTAAATTTTTCGACCCTCAACCTGGGGGTCACCTTTCACCAAAAGTAACACTGTTTCATAATAAATTACGAAACAAAATTTGGCCGCGCTACGAAAATTAGATCGCGAGTTATAAGCACTTTAAATTTTTCGACCGTCACCATGGGGGTTCACCTGTCACCAAAAGTAACACTGTCTCATAATAAATTACCAAAAAAAATTTCGCTCCGCTACGAAAATTAGATCGCGAGTTATAAACATTTTAAATTTTTCGACCCTCACCGTGGGGTCTCCTGTCACCAAAAATTAACAGTCTCATAATAAATTACCGAACAAAAGTTGGCCGTGCTACGAAAATTAGATCGCGAGTTATAAGCATTTTAAATTTTTCTACCCTCACCATGGGGGATCTCCTGTTACCAAAAATTAACACTGTCTCATAATAAATTACCAAACAAAATTTGGCCACGCTACGAAAATTAGTTCGCGAGTTATACGCATTTTAAAATTTTCGACCCTCACCGTGGGGGGATATCCTGTCTCCAAAAGTAACACTGTCTCATAATAAATTACCAAACAAAATTTGGCCGCACTACGAAAATTAGATCGCGAGTTATAAGCATTTAAAATTTTTTGACCCTCCCCATGGGGGATTTTCTGTCACCAAAAATTAACACTGTCTCATAATAAATTACCAAACAAAATTTGGCTGCGCTACGAAAATTGATCGCGAATTATAATCATTTTAAATTTTTCGATCCTCACCGTAGGGGTTCTCCTGTCACCAAAAATTAACACTCTCTCATAATAAATTACCAAACAAAGTTTGGCCGCGATACGAAAAGTAGATCGCGAGCTATAAGCATTTTAAATTTTTTTACCCTCCCCGTGGGGGTCTCCTGCCACCAAAAATTAACACTGTCTCATAATAAATCATCAAACAAAATTTGGCCGCGCTACGAAAATTAGGTCGCGAGTTATAAGCATTTTAAATTTTTCGACCCTCAACCTGGGGTCACCTTTCACCAAAAGTAACACTGTTTCATAATAAATTACGAAACAAAATTTGGTCGCGCTACGAAAATTAGATGGCGAGTTATAAGCACTTTACATTTTTCGACCGTCACCATGGGGGATCACCTGTCACCAAAAGTAACACTGTCTCATAATAAATTACCAAAAAAAATTTCGCTCCGCTACGAAAATTAGGTCGCGAGTTTTAAGCATTTTAAATTTTTCGACCCTTTCCATGGGAGGTGTCTCCTGTCACCAAAAATTAACACTGTCTCATAATAAATTACCAAACAAAATTTGGCAGCGCTACGAAAATTAGATCGCGAGTTATAAGCATTTTAAATTTTTCGACCCTCAACATGGGTCGTCACCTGTCACCAAAAGTAATACTGTCTCATAATAAATTACCAAACAAAATTTGGCCGCGCTACGAAAATTAGATCGCGAATTATAAGCATTTTAAATTTTTCGACCCTCACCGTGGGGTCTCCAGTCATCAAAAATTAACACTGTCTCATAATAAATTACCAAACAAAATTTGGCCGCGCTACGAAAATTAGATCGCGAGTTATAAGCATTTTAAATTTTTCTACCCTCACCATGGGGGATCTCCTGTTACCAAAAATTAACACTGTCTCATAATAAATTACCAAACAAAATTTGGCCACGCTACGAAAATTAGTTCGCGAGTTATACGCATTTTAAATTTTTCGACCCTCACCGTGGGGGGATATCCTGTCTCCAAAAGTAACCCTGTCTCATAATAAATTACCAAACAAAATTTGGCCGCACTACGAAAATTAGATCGCGAGTTATAAGCATTTAAAATTTTTTGACCCTCCCCATGGGGGATTTTCTGTCACCAAAAATTAACACTGTCTCATAATAAATTACCAAACAAAATTTGGCTGCGCTACGAAAATTGATCGCGAATTATAATCATTTTAAATTTTTCGATCCTCACCGTAGGGGGTCTCCTGTCACCAAAAATTAACACTCTCTCATAATAAATTACCAAACAAAGTTTGGCCGCGATACGAAAAGTAGATCGCGAGCTATAAGCATTTTAAATTTTTTTACCCTCACCGTGGGGGTCTCCTGCCACCAAAAATTAACAGTGTCTCATAATAAATCATCAAACAAAATTTGGCCGCGCTACGAAAATTAGGTCGCGAGTTATATGCATTTTAAATTTTTCGACCCTCAACCTGGGGGTCACCTTTCACCAAAAGTAACACTGTTTCATAATAAATTACGAAACAAAATTTGGCCGCGCTACGAAAATTAGATCGCGAGTTATAAGCACTTTAAATTTTTCGACCGTCACCATGGGGGATCTCCTGTCACCAAAAGTAACACTGTCTCATAATAAATTACGAAACAAAATTTCTCCGCTCTACGAAAATTAGATCGCGAGTTATAAGCATTTTAAATTTTTCGACCCTCGCCGTGGGGTCTCCTGTCACAAAAAATTAACACTGTCTCATAATAAATTACCGAACAAAAGTTGGCCGTGCTACGAAAATTAGGCCGCGAGTTATAAGCATTTTAAATTTTTCAATCCTCACCATTGGGCGGGTCTCCAATCACCAAATGCTACATTATCCTACCTTGTTTTATCTTAAGACGATTCTTTTCTATACACATTCTATCAGGAACTTTTATTATTGAAACTATAGATTTATAGTAACTGAAATAAGAAATATAAGTTTGAGACTTGATATCCTCTAAATATCTGAAAAATACCGCGTCAATGTCTGCCGAAGTCTACCTAAGGATACCATGCCGAAGTCTGCCGAACTGCAACGCTGTTAGCCGAGTGTTAGGTTTTTTCGTTACGGAATTTCTACATTTTTCTCGTTACGGAATTTCTACATTCGGTCGCCGCGCTCAAAGCCCGCGATAAAAGCTATGCAATAGCTTAAAAATTTATCTTCATTCGTTAGCACCTTGGTTTGAAGTTCGAATTTTGACATCCCCGAATCAATATCTGTCAACGCATATTCAAAGCTTATCCCACAAGAGAAGGAAACATTACTTGTATATTTTTAATCAAATGTCATTCTTCCCACAAATTTCGTATGTGCAAGTACGTATTTAAAATCCCCTCCCTCAAACTTGTGACAGGCCAAAAAATGACGTTGGTAGTATAAAATTGGCGCCCTATAAATTTCCGCGTCCGTCGGGACCGCATACCTTCGCCCCCCTCCCATCCCTTTTCGAATGGCTGTGTCCTCACCAAGCTATTTTTCTTTTTTTTTCAGGAAAATACAATTACAAAAGTAATGTTTTCCAACTCGTATTTTCTAACGACGCAATATTGACAAAATAATAATGATAAAAAAACAGTAATAAAAATTTTATTAAATAAAAATCATAGCGCCAGAATACCTCCCTTCCCCAAATACCATGAGTACATAGTAATATCCCTTTTAAATATTCAAACACAAAGATTGCTACCGTTTTACCCATCTAACTATATTAACGAAAGATTATGTTCCATGCCCGATCGATAAAACAGCTTTCTATCAACAATTAAATCCGTAAATCTCTTTAATTCCATTTTTCAAACAGAGATTCCTTCCCATTAAAAATATAACCAAAGATGGCCGACATTACCTCCTTGCTTTTAAATAATCTACAAGCGTCACTAACTAACTTCACGTACTCTAGAATAAAAACACACTTTCCCCCTCATTTCATTTTCAGTATTCTAACCAGTTTCCAATATTCCAGCTGTTTTTTTCAATAAATGTTGTTTTCGTTATTCTAAAAACTGATTCTATTGCTTTAATCTTTGTAACTGTGATCGTTATAAAAAATGCAAACGATAAAATATTATCTGTGAAAAACGAAGCCAGATGTTTTTAAATATTCATAGAATAATCAACAACGAATAGCTTTTGAGAGATTTTATCACGTAAACTTTTGAGATAGCAAAAGGACAAGGTTTCCTATGATTGGCTTTCTTAATTAGACCAAAAAGATTTTTAATGACTTGGACAATGCAAAAGGAAAATGGTTCCTATGATTGACTTCCTTGATTAGACCAAAAGGATTTTTAATGTCTTTGAATCGTAGATCGACAGTGACGCGTCAAAAAGAAAGTTTCATAGGGGTTTTTTTGCGCGGCGGAAATTTTTTTTCTCTCTTTATCTCAAAAGCGTTTTAATGCAGTTGGGGATTTTTGTTTTCTGCAGTAATAGAAATTCTTTGCCTCAGAATTCAAATAGATTTATAAGTTGGATTTTTTTTATTTAACTAAACTTTTATTAATTTATAAATATGTATTCCTAAAATGATTTTCAGCCTTACTATTTGTTTCTTCTTTTTAAAATGCTTATCATACGAGGCGTTCCAAAATTAACAGGGACTTTTTGGTAATCTGTTATTAAATAATAAGTTTTTGGTTAATATTACTAATATTTATCCTGTTATGTTAAATAATGCCCATCTCTAGTCTGTAGAGAGTACAGGAATAAATACAGAACTTCAGAATGGGAAGAAAAAAGAAATATTTTACTCAGAAACAAATCAATTAAGTAAAGAATCAGTATGTTTAATAAAAATTATCAAAAGCATAAAATTTAAGCAGTTTTGTCTGTTTAGAAGCACCATAAAAATACCTTTTTAAGAGCAAGATTGTAGAACTTTATATGAAAGCGCAGAAACAGATTTGGAATATATAATTGTGAATTGATATACTGGATATATAATGCCTCAAACTGCTTTATACACCTTCTAATTTAACACACTGTAATATTACAAAACAAGTTGGACTCAAATATCTTATATTAAAATTTCCTTGTACCTCCAGCTCATTAGTAAAATTGTGATATTTTCACAGCTTGTCCCTTTCCAACACTATTCTTATACACATTTTTCAATTAAATATTCTATTACTTATTTAAAGAGGATATGAAAAAGAAAATCACTCCAATTTATTAGTATATAATTTCTTACTCGATTACTGCTAACATTTCTTTCATAAATAATAAATGTTTGTACTGTACAATAAAGTAAAAAGTCCGTTTGGCTAGTGGCGGGAGGAAGAGGAAGCTTTTATATTTTTTGGCTATAATATTTCTTGGTTGGTTGCTAAATTTGGCAATATTTAGCCAAGTGTCGCCAAACTTGGTGAACATTTGAAGCTGATGGATGGTAATAATATTGAAGCATTGGGTGGCAATACATTGAGCCAATGGCTGTTTTGAAACAAGTTGGCGAAAGAAGCAAGCAAACAAACTCAGTCAAGATATTGGTATATACTATGTAATATACTATACATACAATCAATAAGATCCAAATCAATTTATAAATATGAGTGTTACAGCATGACGAAATTCAGATTGTTTCAAAACGTCTGCAACCCTAAAAATTCAAACTGTGACATCACAGCCATTTTTTGAGACAAAACAAAATATGCTTCAGAATCTTTGAAAACTCTCAAGAAAAATATATATTAAAATTTTTAATTTATTTGCAAAAGTTTTTAAACAAAAAAATTCAAATGGCCGCCATTTTTAATGAAGATGGCAAAGAAGCTGGCCAATGAATGAGTGGAGACATTATTAGTATGTACTATAGATACAATTAAACTCATCTAAATCAGTTCATAAATATGAGATTTATCACATGATGTATATCAGATACATTTAAATGGATAATGGTTTTGGGATCTGGGAGTCATGATCGCTGAAAATATACCAAACTTTTTCGGAAATGCTTTGCATCGGGTGGCTGCAATATGTAACTTTTTATTTTTTGCAATGAAAGCTACTTAAAATATTAAATATCATCCAAATTTAAATCACATATAAATGAAGTTATACTTTACAAATCAATTTACTCAATTTAGAGTAACCAGCAATAACACCGTTGTACTGTTGCCAGGCATTACTTACCTTTTATTTATAAAACACAACTGTGCTACATC
Source organism: Maratus speculifer (assembly GCA_964019185.1). Classification (NCBI taxonomy): domain Eukaryota; kingdom Metazoa; phylum Arthropoda; class Arachnida; order Araneae; family Salticidae; genus Maratus; species Maratus speculifer. Next base: position 536,540 of record CAXHSM010001557.1, read on the forward strand.
ATTAGACTTAAAATAAAACATGTGCATTAGGGTGGAGCGAAAAAAAAATTTTTTTTTTAATCAAAAACGGGTAGGTGCCAAAAGTTGCCTTTATACTAGTACATCAACTGCGTGAAATTTTACCGCTGAAAAAAAATGGCTTGAGTCTGCGCTTTTGCTCCAAAAATCAAAATTTTGGGTAAAATTTGTCATTTTTTGACATTTTTTTCAAAAAAATTAAAAAATTCCTACAGAGCTGGTTAGTATTTAAAAGTGTTGCTTAGACCTTTATATTTATCTGCTTAACATATTTAAACTATAAAACAATATCTGCAGTCTGTATAATTGGAGCAAATCTGACAAATTTTTGTGAAAAATCAGCGTTAACCTCTCTATTGGAGCATACAACGAAATGTTGTTTTGAATGCATTTCTTACCTAACTGCTTTCAAAACTACTGTGTATATAACTCATAGAGATAGTTGCATTATCCCACCCGTCTCAACCACCCAATCATCTAGGCCCAGTGTTTTATTTATGTAGTGAATTGTTATTTTTTTCCCGAAGACCCAGTATAAGTTTTCTATATATCAAAGTAATTTATCTCTTCTTTGTATTCCCTGACTTTAGATGATTTGGATCATGCTGGTGTGACCTGCTGCACGTATATTTTTATACCATGTATAACAGAAGAGAAGCTGAGTAATTTCTTGGGTATGTTCTTAATTGAACCTATTCAGCAGTCTATTATCTTCAGTAAAATTTCATGCAATTAGTACATTATGATTGGAAGTTCTGTTATCACAGCATTCTTTCAATCAATTACATTTTATATGCAATTATTTGCCTAAAAATTGATTGTATGAATTCAATTTCTAGTATCTCATCATTTATTGAACCTATTACATTGAATATATGCTGAGAAGCTAGCTGTTTAATATTATGACGATCGTCACAGAGGATTGCAAACAAAATTTGCGTGTAAAACAACAATATTTCTAAAGAAGTTTTAGTATGCTTTATGTCGTTTCTTGTATTGTTCCGTAGTCTAGTAATTCCTAATAAGATTTTAGATCTATTATTTAGGCGTGTAGTACATTTGGTATAAAACATCCGCGCTATAATCACACAAAATGTATAATCCAAGTAATGGATTATACATTTTGTGAGTGAACATATAGACGCTGATTGCCAATCTGTGCTTATATAAAGCGGAAAATTTTATTAACTTTATGAGCTGTCTTTTGTGTGAGATGTTTTCTAAATTCCTATTACCCATTCTTTCTGAGAAATAGCTTTCCTTATGAATTAGCTTTGCAATCTCCGACAGAAATTTCTAGTCTGTTCTGAGTATCTTTTTCTCAATTTGAGATAAAAAAATTTCAAAATTATTCTCTATTTTATAATTTAAAAAAATTGCAATAGGAAGTGAATAGTACGTAGACAAAGATTTTCATTATTGATCCAGTGAAACCATGTAACTTAGAACGTTTTATATCGACTTCTCTAATAATTGACGCAGAGGAAATTCACTGGAGTTGAAGTAGCGAATGATTCAATATTATACACAATTCTAAGCTTACCCCATGCAAAATGGTTCACAGTGACAAATAAAATTCTTCTAATTTTAATTAGCACTTATAGTCGATTAGAATCCGTACATTTTCTCATAAAGTACTATGCATTATAAGTTTATGCCCAGGACATTTCACCATCAAATGTTGTCCACTCATAAAAAGGGGATCTAAAAGTTAATAGGAAATTACCTGGATACGAAAACACTTAGAAAACGGCATAAAACTAATGCAAAAAAAAAAGTTGTTTACAACAGCGGTTGCTTTATACATGGAGAACAAATTTTCATTGCAATTCTCTCTGACGATCACCATCACATTAAACAGCTCGCTTCTCAACATATAAAAAATGCAAAAGTAGAATAAATGATGGCATACTTATAGTTGAAATATCTGTAATCATCTTTGAAGCAAATCATTACGTAAAAAAAATACAATTGACTGAAAAAATGTTGTGGTAACAGAACTTCCAATCACTATTCATCAACTGAATGTAAGTTTGATAAATATAATAGATGGCCAAATAGATCCTTTTAATGATATTCCCGTGCATTACTCTGCTTGTCATTTTTTTTATAAACTGTAAAAATATACATGAAGATAGTTACAGCAGCATGTGGATCCAAAGAACAGATGAACAAGGTGGAAGCATCGAAAACATGCCAAATTTTTATAAAGAAAATCACAAATCAATGTATAAATAAAACACTGTACTAAGATGATCGAATAGTTGGGTCGGGTGGTATAGGAAATATAGCCACCTCCACGACGCATATCCAAGGCAGTTTTGAAAACAAGAGCTGTATTAAAAACAACAATTCGTTGTATGACCCATTAGAGTGGTAATGCTGTTTTCTTACAAAAAGTTTTCTGTTTTACTCTAGCTATAGGGAATAAACATATTGTTTTATAGTTTAAATATGTTACGCAGATAAATATTAAGGTCTAAGCAACAATTTTAAGTACTAATCAACTCTGTAAGATTTTTTTAATTTTTTTGAAAAAATGTCAAAAAATGACAAATTTTACCCAAAATTTCGATTTTTGGAGCAAAAGCGCAGACTCAAGCCATTTTTTTTCAGCGGTAAAATTTCACGCAGTTGATATACTAGTATAAAGGCAACTTTTGGCACCTACCCGTTTTTGATTTTCAAAAAAAATTTTTTTTCGCTCCACCCTAATGTGCATGGAATTGAATGACATTATTGCGGATTTAATTACTTTAACAGAAACAGAAAAAAAAATCGAAACGAAGTTTGTTTTTTAGTCGTTTTCAATATATATATATATATATATATATATATTTCAATTTATTTTCATGTTTTTTATTAATACTCACAATTTGAAACCTATCAAAATCTTGACAATTTATTTTTTTTTAAAGGAATTATATTAATTTATAAAAAAACCTAAAAAATTAGCCAAAAAATATCCATGCTATGATTGTTAATGCAAGTCTTAAAAGAATTAAATTTCTATCGAAAGTTACCAAATTACTATTTTCAAAAGCTTTAACTTTTAGAATTATTAATAAATTAAACTTTATAAGATAAGCAGTCACGCCCAATCCATGTTAGAGGATTAGTACTTCACAAAGAGAGGGGAGAAAACAGTCAAGGCCATCTCTCGGGCGGTTTGGGATCCAGAGGGTTAAAGCACTGTTAAAAAGTTTTATTTACAGCAGATACTTTTATTTATTTATTTGTAATTAGTTAGGGAATAATATTCATGTTTAAATTTCGAAATAGAAAATTCGGTTGAGTTTTTATTAACGGTTAAATTTAAAACATTAACTTTCAGGGTTCATACAGAGTTGGAAAGAAAAAATCCAAGGAGTAATAAAAATATCAAAGGAGTCCAAAAAATTTTAAGGACATGCCACTTTTTTGTTATTTATGTGGCATGCACTTGCACAGCGCCAGTTCCGCAGGGATTCCGCGAGTTACCCCCTGCAAGAGGCGGGAATTATCCGTGATCTTCAGACAAAATCAGCGATTTATCTGCGATATTTTAGCAAAATTGGCGATTTATTGCGATCGTTTGTCGAAATCGGCGACTTTTCTGTGATCTTTTGACGAAATCGGCGTTTTCCTGTGTTTCTTTTTTATGAAATCGACGTTTTTTCGACGATTTTTAGACAAAATTTGCATTTTTACACGATCTTTTCTTGTAAACGGCGTTTTATCCCCGCAATCTTTCGACGAAATAGGCGTTTCTTCCGTGGGCTTTTGATGAAATCTGCGTTTTTTTTTCTTCAACGATCTTTTGACAAAGTATTTGTAAGCTATTTTTTTATCGAAAACGGCGTTTTTTCCCCGCGATCTTTTAACGAAATCGGCATTATAACCGCAGTCTTTTGACGAAATCGACGTTTTTCCGCGGTCTTCAGACGAAATTAGCGTTTTATCTGCGATATTTGGTGAAATTGCCATTTTAACCGCGATTCGCACAGGAAATTCGCGTTTTTCTGACAAACTTCGTTAACAAAAACGTTGAGGAAATCGTCGTTTTTCCACGAAATATTGACGAAATGTGTTCTTTTTCGGAGGTCCTTTGTCGAAATTTCCATTTCTCCACGATAGTTTTTTCCGCGCGCAAAACCGTACAAGTTGCCAACTATGTGGAATTGATAACCCAATTTCAAATTAAGAGGATGTCTTAAATTTTCGTAAATTTCAGAAGAGAATCACTCTTGAATCCACCGTTATCAGCAAAATTGAGAATGATGAATCGTATTATGAAGAAGAAATGAAAGTTGTACATCTAGCGGTGAAGGAATTAAACAGTGTAATCACTTTTTGAAATTAGAAGCTTAGAGGTGTGTCTGGATTATTATTTAAACTTTTCTTTCCCTTATGGCCGTGAAAAGTGATTAGGCTCATACTAAACACTTTGGTGGCTATTAGTATGAACCCAATCAATCACTGCTGTGCTTATGAAGAATGACGTGCATAAAAGGTTTACCGTGCGTTTTACAATTTTCTTTTTTTGGAGGGGGGGGGGGAGGGAGCAATATCGCTTGCGTGCAAAACCGCAATACAATTTAAGGAGTTTCTAACAAGTATTTTGTTTATCTAAGTAGTTTTAAGTACTACTTGGGAACGTTTTCATTTCTAAGAAGTTTTTAAGGCGTCCAAGGAGTCTGTACGAACCCTGAACTTTACCAATCAGTTTGATTGTATTAATATGCAATTTATCTAAGTACCCATCGTTCTATGGAGTCCTTTACCTACGATTTATTCTGTTGAGCTGTCTAAATGACAGACCAGGTGTTATTACCTATAAGGTTATCTGAGCAAGGAATGTTTTCTGCTTGTTGTGCCAGTTAGCTTAAACGGTAAAGCGTTGAACTTTTAAGCCAAGTATCTGGGTTCGATTCCCGGCGTGGGAAAATTTTCTCTCAGTAGGAAATATTTAATTTATACTAAAACATTGTGTTAGCTCATAGACTGATATTGGTTGTATTCTGTTCTATTGAAAGTAAATATTTTTTAATTAATTTATGGCTTAATCAAATTCTTATATAAATTTTTATCAAAAATTACATAAAATATCAAAACAATGTACGAAACCAAGAATCTGAAATTCCACTGTCTTCATCATATTAGATCCTTTGCCAATAAATGCTATGGATGCACTGATTTAAAAAACGAATATTTTATAGTTTTCCTGCATTTAGAAAAATGGTACTTGTCTATTCGCATTCTAGGATGCTACACTGTTTCAACATTCAATACTACTGATCCTTAGCTTTAAAAACGCCTGTAATATTACTTTATACAGGCTTTTCACAAAGATAAATTACACTGTCCTTTAATATTTACATATATCAAAAGAATTCATCTGCAACTGGAATCCCCTTATTGTAGCAGTGCCTCTAACTTCCATCTTCCCCCCCACTCCCAAACCCTCCTCCCCCCATTCAATAGTTTTGAGTGTCTATGTGAGATAATGGCAATAGCAAGTGTTCATCTTAGTATGAAAAAATTCTTTTGATTATAAGCAAGATGTATGGAAATGATTAAATGAATAATTAAATGACTACTATCATTTTCATACAATCTGCAGAGATAAATTCTTATATCCATCACAACAGCAAAAAAAGGAAATAAATAAATGCCCAAGATTTTTTTTTCTTCTTTCATTATAATACTGAAAAATTAATTCTTTAAAATTGCTGATAATTGATACTTCATTAAGTATTACATTTTTTAATTTCTTGTTTTGTTTCTTATTTTTTAAAAACATTTTCAAGGCTATATTATTTTGTCTATTGAAGAAAATTGTTCTTCGATTTAACCATTGTGATAAAAAAAAACTAGGGACTTTGAAAAACTATGCTTACTAATAAATATCTGATGTCAAAAATTTCATTTAGCATTGATAGTAAATGCCATCAGTATGGATCAACCCACAAAAATTATTTTAGGCGCATCCAATTTAAGCTGTTGTGTTTAATAAAAGACACTTCGGATCTGACAACTAAAAAGATGTGTTCACCCACAGAGACAATACTTAAAATAAAACAATGAACTAAGCAATAAGAAATGAGCCTTGCTGTAGAAGGGGCAAGGAAAAAAATTTATTCTTCCTTCATGAAAACACTTGAATTCAGTCATATTAACAAAAATTACACATTAAAATGTATATTGAAATGATATGAAACTAAAAAAGACAAATTTTGAGCTTATACTTAAACTTCGATGTTTCACTGTTTACCGTATACACTCGCGTATAAGTCGAGAAATTTTAGAAAAAAAAAGAACTTCAAAGTGGGGGGGGGGGGTTGACTTATACACGAGACTAAAAGAAATCTATAAATAAAATATCGGAAAATAGTTTGCTAGCGAATCGGTTCTGCAGCACCCCATTCTGTTTGTAGAGTACAAAATCCAAAATCCGGAACCATTCTAACCTCGACGATTCTGAATTTAAGATAATCTTTATTTTTCAAAAAAAAAAAAAAAAACTACCCTACCCTGTTGCAAAGAACAAACAAGTGTGTGATTCATGTCATTTCAGAACGATTCAGAGAAGTCTTCTTTTTCAGAGTCATTACATTTCGGAACGAGTCAGAGGAATTGCTTCTTTTTGGAGTCGTTTCATTTAGGAACGAATCCGAGGAATCTATCCTTTTCGGAGTCGTTTCATTTCGGAAAGAGTCTGAAGAATCGTTCGTTTTCGGAGTTGAAGCGTTTCGAAACGAGTCCAAGAATCGTTCCTTTTCAGAGTCGTTTAATTTCGGAACGAGTCAGAGCTACTGCTCCTTTCGGAATCGTTCCTTTCAGAGTCATTTCATGTCGGAACGACTCAGAGGAATTACTCCTTTTCGGACCGATTCTGATGATTCGTTCTTTTTGGGAGCCGCTAAAAAGGCTTCGTATCGATACCGCAAACTCGTTTTTTTTTCGGAATCATTCCGAAAAGGACGGATTCTTTTTTACAGACTGGCAGTTCGCCTTTAGTTCAACTGCCGGAATCGCTCCTTTTGAATCATTCCTCAACAAATGACACATCTCTACTAAATATCTGATTAATGTTTACGTTAAAACGACTTATTCAGCAAAAAGTAAGTTTAAAATAAGTAACATGTTATACCGTTGTTTTTACCCTCTCCAAATCAAGAGTAAACTGCGTTCGAGCGTCATTATTTCTTTCTGCCGACATATTAAAATATGTGACTTCGTAATGTTCCTGACGTTTGATGTTCAGATCACCGGTTACTTTGCTATTCACGGCAGTTGAAAGGAAATTTGACGTTATTGCGCACGACATGCATTCAGTACTTTACAGCCAATGGCGTTTTACATAATTTTAGCTTTTTCAATGGTAGCACTTGTTATGTAGAAATTTTGTTTGTATGTATAAATAAATTTTATTTCTCCCACCAAAAAAAAAAAAAAAAAAGAAAAAGATAGTTTTTTTTTTTTTTTTTTTTTTTTTTTTGGAGGGGGGTTGACTTATACGCAGGTTTTGAATTTTTCCTTATTTTTAACAACATAAGTTAGGGGGTCGACTTAAATGCGAGTATATACAATAATATCTGATGTCAAAAACTTAATTCTGCATTGATAGCAAATGCCATCAGAATGGATCAACCCACAAAATTGTTTTAGGCACATCCTATTTAAGCGGTAGTGCTTTGTAAAAGACTCTTTGTGTCCGACCACTAAAAAAGATGTACACCCATTGAGACAATACCTACAGTAAAACAATGAACTAAGCAACAAGAAATGAGGCTTACTGTAGAAGGGGCAAGAAAAAAAATTATTCTTCCTTCATGAAAACACTTGAATTTAGTCATATTAAAAAAAATTACAAATTAAAATGTATATTGAATTGATATGAAACTAAAAAGGACAAATTTTGCACTTGCATCTAAACTGAATGTTTTATTGCTTAATTCCTATATGTGCATATTTTAGTCAGTTGCTGATTTTAGGGTTGCAGATTTGTAGGAGTCTACTGTACAAGGAATGACATATTCATATAGAACATGTGTGACACAAGCAGTGAGAAATTAGTAGAAAGGTTTACCAGCTATTACAATGCAGCATATAGTTGAAAATTGTTATTACGAAATTTGTGCAACAGCAAAAAATATTTGGTTATTATTATTAGAATTCATTTTTAAATAATTTTCCTATTAAATTAAGAAATATGCATAAAATAGGAAAATTTAATATGAAATAGAACTTAAAACAATGCTTCAATCGCAATAATTTGCAAAGTTCCAAAATATGCTAGCTAACTTTAAAAAAATGTTTTTGGCATGGCTCTAGTTATTTTATAGAAAGTACTACAAATTTGTGCATTCTTCAGATATTTACATTAAAAAAAAAACTCATTGTACTGAAAATGTCCCTGCAAAAGAAACTGAAAGAAAAGCAGAAATACTAATTTTTGAAACTCACTCAATACAGTTTATTGTAAAACAAAAGAAATTTCTTAAACAAAAAGAATTTTCTTATATTTTATCCAGGGTTACAATAATTTTATAAAATTTCTTTTTTTGTATTTTAAAGAAGTTCCTATTTTGTATTTTAATAAAGTTTTCTTTTAGTATTTTATTAATCAAGATTTGTTTTTGCATCTATCTCATTCCTCATTAAACAAACTATATTGGATAAAAATTGCTTACATCATTTACTGTTACTCCAGAATATGTTTCATTGTACCCTGGCATATGGGGTACAATGAAACACTGTAAGACATTTACTTTTTGTAATTTTTCAAACATAAAGTTATTGTTTAGAACCAAAAAAAAATTTGTTTTGATCAAGAAAATACAAAAGTATGTATTAATTATATTTTTCTACAAGCAAAATTGTAGATGAAAAAAAAAAAAAAAAAAAGCTTAAATTTTAATTCTATGTACCCAAACTTCCCTTATATGTAACCAAGAATAGACTATATATACAGTAGACTCCCTCAAATCTGCACAGCTTGGAACCAGAGGTTGTGTGGATTTTAGAATTTTGTGGATTTCTGGTCTTTGCTTTTGTTTACATTTTTAAAACAGAAATTTGAATGTAATTAATAAAGCAATCGAACCTATAACGAATGCTTAAAGTATGATAAAATAATGAAATAAGTATTAAACTAAAATAATAAAATAAGTAGTAAAGTAAAATAATAAAATTTAGATGATTTTTAAATGATTTAAATATTAAAAACAAAGGTAAGTTAATAATCAATAATGAATAATATGTCAATATAAAGATAAAAAGTATTTTGTCAAAATTATTCAATGAAACTTGTCTCATAAAGGTACATTACTAATTCACATCAAAATCATAAAATAAGGAAGGTTTATTTCAGTTTAGCAGACCTAATAACCAAAAAAGCTTTATTAATACATAAATATATTTGGTAAGAATATTGTGAGGACCAATGATACCAGCAGTATCTTGAATTTTTTCGCAAATAAATTTATTCTTCCTTCATGTAAAAAACATGAATTCAGTAATATTTTAAAAAAAATTACAAATTGAAATATATATGGAATTGATATAAAACAAAAAAAGTCTATTTTTATCCATACATCTTAATCGAATGTTTCATTGTTTAAATCCATAAATTATGTGCAAATTTTAAGGTTGCAGATTTGAGAGTCTACTGTATGTTGATGCTTCTAATATGCACACAATTATTTAAAAAAATCTAGATGCAATTTGAACAATTTTGGAAGCATTTAAATTAATTTAAAAGGGATTTTTAGTATCAACTCCAGAGGACATCAGGACTGAGGAGTTAAAAGAAAAATAAATGATTTCATCGATTACATATAAAGCATAAATAATTACAATTACTTTTATAATCAGAAAATTGTAGTACAATTAAGTAGGTACATTGCTGAATCAAGATTTTAGCATTAGAATTGCTTTAAAATATTTAACAATGGACACATTCAAGAATAATACTATGAAAAAATATAAATTACATATAAAGCAGAAAATAATAACAGCTAATTTTAAAATTGATAACAAACTGTAAAATATTATACTTAATTAAACTTTATTTAATAATTATTATATGTTAATAATTTATATTCCGAATATTAGTCGACAGAAAAAAAAGGTATTATTTTTCCATTTGGATGCTTTTCACATTTTGTTTTGTAGCTGTTTGTTACTTGGTACAATTAGAGCTTTAGAAAATGAGATTTAGCACCAAATGATAAAAACAGCTATGGAAATAAACTTAATGAATGCTTATGAATGTTTATTTGTATATCTATATATTTATATAAATATAATAATTCTGTATTTACACACATTTATGCATACATATACATATATGCGTATACATTACAATTCTTTTTCTATATGCAATTTACTTCTGTTTGCATAATAATAATAATAATAAATGGCTTTTTCATATTAAAAAAAATAATACAAATGTTGAAAAAAAAAACTGCTTTTGTACATGAAACAGAAAATAGATTGGCAGAAAATATTTTGCTTAACTTATAGTTTTAATATTTATAATGTATATTAGTTACTTATTGAGCATATTTGCTACTTATAGAGTATATAAAAGTTTTTTAGGTAAATGAAAGAATTTGTTTAAAATATTATTTAAATTTTATTTTTTAACAACTTTAAATTCTAAAATAATAAAGAATTCGGCCTGATAATTACTATTCGGCAGGCAAAATATCTGGTTTGACAGCGTCGGGAATATTTAAAATGTCTATAAATGTCAGTAAAAATGAGTTCTGGCACATAAAATTCTGTGTCATCATACGATCAATGCACAAGTTAAAGAATTTTAAGTAGAAGAATAACTAAAGGAACATATCTTACCACAAATTTATTTTAGTAATGAAAATGGGTCAGTAATTGATTTTATAATATAGCTACTGTTTCAATCTGAGTATGCCATTTTGTCCATTTTATTACAGACGCCAGCAGAATGAATGAATCAAAAATAAAGAATTCATTCATAAATAATGAATCACTCAAAAAATGGATCACTCCTACAGTAGATGTTTTGAACTAAAATTTCAATCGCCTTTGACAAACAAAATATTTATTTATAAAAAAAAAAAAAAAAAAAAAAGGAAGAGTTTTCAAAATTCGTTAATCTAGCACTTAGATACGCCATCAGATAAACAACTGGATGCAATTTGATTTTGGAAACACAGGAAATTTTACCTTAGAATTTTTTTTTTTTTTTTTTTTTTTTTGGTTAAAGCTTGTTTGATGGCTTTTCGGTAACCAGTATAAAAAAGTACTGGCCATATTTTAATTCCATCAATATATTCGATAAATAATATTAAGAATTACTAATTCAAGAATCACTTTCAATGAATCATATTGCAATTCAAGATTGATTCTTTTATTGGCGTCGTGTCTCTTCTGTTGTGAATAATATCAGGTAGCTTTTAAAACATAAATTTATTGAACCAAAACTCATATTACTGCTAATATAGGGTAGGTTTTTTTCGTTAACTTTTCAACTAAAAACCCTACAATTTGTTATTTGATAATGACTACACAAAATTTTATATATCGCAGCATTATTTCTGATTTGTGATTAAGTCATTTAAAGCATTATTAAGATTTTTTATGTATGTAGTGGATATTTTCGCTTATAATTATTTATTTAAGTAGTTCATTTTAATATTATAACTTCAGTTTAAGTACAGCAAATTAGTTTGATTTTTTTTTCTTTTTGAATGTTCATTTTTAAAACATTGAGGTGATCATAAATGTAATTGGATTGTATTCAATTCACTTGAAACAAATTATTTTTTAAATGATTAACCGCATAATTAAGTGTGTTATATAGTTTATGGAAATTTATATATCTTGGAGCGACTTTTCACTCACTTGAAAACACCTGCTCCAGAATGTTAATCCAATGGGCAGGTTGTTTTGGAATTTCTCCTTCAAATTTGAATATTTTTCAACTTTTATTTTTTGAAAGTCTCATCTTTAATATGATAATTTCTTACTTTTCCGAAAATGGTTGCAGATTTTTTTGAAAAAGTATTTTACAATTCAAAACTGGTTCTGAAATTGAAAGTACTATTTTAAAAGAAATCTGTTACCAACATTGAGAAAGTAAAAAATAGCCATAATAAAGATCGACCTCAACTCTCTTATACAAATATTTTTTTTATATATATAAATATTCAAATTTGAATAAGAATTTTTAAAATAACTTGACCATTGGTTTAACAGTATGGAGCTAGTGTATTCAGGTGAATGAAGAATCCCTTTAAGAAAATTTGGTTGAATACTAGAACAAGAAATGCGCTGATTTTCAGGCTTATCTGATAGGACCTCAGTATCATTGTGCACTAAACAAAATTTCACACTAAGAAGGTTCAATTGTATTTGTTAAAAAAAAAAAAAAAAAAAAAAAAAAAAAACTAATAGTCTGATTGTTATTGTTTAAAATAAATCATTACCCAGTGAAATGCCCATTTTTTGATGAAAAGGCACCACAAAATTATATTTGTAAATAAAATTTTATAATTTTGGTTTAAATATCTTGCCATGTTGACCACCTTGATAACTTTTTATCATGCACTATCTTTGCAAGAAGAAAGTATTGGATTCGTGAAGAATTTCAAATTCTGGTTTCAGATGGATTTTACAGGAACGGTATTGAACACTACATGTTTCAGTGGTCAGAGAACCTGAAAAACATATTTTTACTTTGTGTATTTTAAACGTGTTTTTTTATATCTGTCTAGGCTAGGGTTTCTACAAACTCTACTTTTGAAAATATGGCAACTTTTTCCACCTCAAAAACTGTGAAAATAAAGTAGAAATTTTTCAAAATCAAATTCGTAGGTTTCTGAAGGGATTTTTTAACATTTTTCAATTTTTTATATTTATTATTAACTAATTTATAATTTTTAAGGCTTTTCTTTTAAAAAATGAAACTATTTTAATAGTTCCAATAAGTGACCTCAAAATTCACATTTTCAGAAAGTTATTCTACTGCACAATCGAAAAATATGATTTTAACTGAATTTTTTGTTACAATTTTCAAACTTCCTAATATAGGGCTTTAAAATGAACAGAGTCTCAATGCTAGGTGCCACTAACAGGTTATTTTGTAAGTCATTTTTTTAAACCAAGAATAATTATGAGAAAAACAATGATTTACACCTCTTGATATTTTTTCAGAAATTTTTACTTCTGACTTTATCTTTACAAAAAAATTCTTATAAAATTTTAAAGAATCCTACACAATTATGGCCCTTTTTTCTTTAAGCTAGTAAAACAAAAAGGCATAGAAATATTTGTAGAAGTTTTATACAAATGGTTAAAGAATTTCTATAAAAATATTTCAATATTTTCCTTAGCTTAATCTATATAAAATGTCTTGTTGCACTTGCCCGCACGAAGGAAGGGGGAGGAGATATTGAAATTTTTGTCAATAAAACAAGTGGGCAACATTCTTTCTCTTTCTCTATTATTTATTAGTAAACGCAAGCTTCATTTCAAACATACTTCACATAGGGGGAACTGGGGTACATTGATACAGCTTTTTTCTAAAATATTTTTTGGTGTCTAGAAAGCAGAAATTTCAAGTTTTTTTTTCGATGTGATGTCAGCAAAACCTGTGTAGTTTGCTATAAAAATGTTCAATTGTTGTTTTATATATTATTTTTGCATGTAATTAAAAAAAAAAAAAAAAAAAAAAGTAATTTGTATCAATGTGCCTCATCCCCGGGGCAGATTGATACTCTTTGATATGTCTTGGAAAAATGGAGACAAAATAACACCAATGCATATTTTTCATAGAAAAATAGTTAGCAAACCATTTTATATTATTTATATTTATTCAAATCACCCACACTTTATTTGTAAGCAATATTAAAGCAATCAAAATTAAATGTATAATGACCTGATGCTCTGACTGTTCCTTGTCTGATTGTTGGCTGTCGTAACTTTGTCATACCTGGTACTTCAATCCCAGCATTATCTTCTTTCTTAGGAAAGATGAAAAATTACAAAGTTTTCTGTTTATAAATCAGTTTATAAACAGAAAATAAAGGATAATTATATTAAAAATTCTGTTTTTAATATAATTATCCTGTGCTGTTCTGTAGCTTGTTTCTCTTACACAACACTTTTCATGTAGAAAATATTTTTTTCTCTGGAGAATTGATATAAATTTGAGATTTTCCAGGCTGATATCTTTTTCTTTAATTAGTTCTACTAGCACTATATGTTGGGTAAGTTCGTACATTTTCTCTTTGCAAAAATACTGTAAAATGTTCTAATATAAAGAAATTAAAGCTATTTCGCTGCAATAAAAACTAATATTAGAAATTTTTAGCAAAAAATGGTAGGATTAAAGAGTACATTGTAAAAAAAAAAATAAAAGGTAATGAAAAAATGAACTAGAAAAGGATTTAGGTTGTATCAATGTGTCCCGTCAAAGACTGTATCAATGTGCCCCATAGAGCCATTTTGAATAAAATGAGTCTAAAATCCAATACTTCATAATTTATCTAACTAAAAAGAATGAGAAACTGCTAAAGAGTAGTTTTACTTGCCAGAGAGAGTATTCTTTTCGGTTGAAAATACTGGAACAGTTTTATAATACTATTTCAATTCTACAACTCAAATTTACTTTTGACCTACAAAAACAATTAATCACCCGTCCTATTTCAACAAACTACTGAATCATTTCAAAATTTTCTGTATATAGTTGAGTGCACTAGTATCACCTTTTGGAGCTGTTGTGAAACTTCCTGTAATGACCCTGTGTGCTATACAGGGGGTTATCAATGTGCCCCATGTATCAATGTTCCCCAGTTCCCTCTATGGATTCTCGATCAGTGAGTGTATATGCGTGCACATATGAAGAAGACAAAGAAAGTTAAATGTTGGGGTATATTTTAGAATTAAATATTTTTATAGTAATTTAGCAATTTTATTAATAACTTTGTATTTTCAATTTATAGATAACAGTCTAAAAATGATAATATACTATTTTGAACTAAAAACAATGTTACAAATATTAAAAATGGTTGAATCAAATATGATATCCATATCACAGCGTTTTCCCACTCACCTATAAAATTATACTGTTGCATTTGGATGGCCTCTTCACAGTTTTTCAGCTCTTATTAGACAATTTTACATTTGTTTCTTTCGAGATTTGTGTTCCTAATCTTTAAATTCGCATAGAAATTATCTATATTTAAATCACTGATTCTCAACTGTATAATTATGAAAACCAACAGCATTTGTAGCTTTAAAAAAATCAGATTTAAGGTATGTGCATACTCTGAAATCACTGTTTTTTATGTATTAACCAAACTTTTTGGCTATTAAGTGGCTAAACTTGTAATAAAACTTCCGTATTTTATAATTATGTGCGAATTAGTAATGTATCTTTATAAAGCAAATTTCATAAGAAAAGTGCATCTTATCTTAATAATAAATATTTAATCATACATTCTTGATTATTAACTTGACCTTTGCTTTTAATGTTTTAATCATGTTAAAAATTATCAAAATTTTTATTATTTTAGTTTATTACTTATTTTAATGTTTTATTATATTGTAAGCCTTCATAATAATTTCAATTTCAATGTTAATTACATTTAGAGATGGGACGAATATTCGGCCACTATTCGGTATTCGGCCTATTCGGCCCTTTTGCCGAATACTCAGTTGGCCGAATATTGAAGGCTTGTTGACCGAATACTTCGGCCGAATACCTGTAGCCGAATATTTAGAGATATCTCGCCGAATATTGCTAAAATCTGGCCGAATAGTGAAACATATCTTGCAAAAAAAATTTAGGATTTAAAGAATTTGATTTCTTGCAATTTTTTTTTCTCTAATCCAAATTGGTTACTTCATTCATGAAGTCATTCTTACTTACAAAATATACAGTTATTCAGATACTATAAGATATACAGCTTTTCTGTATTTCCTTTAAAAGTTAGCGATATTTTAGAAAATGCTGTCCAAGTTGGATATTTAATTGTACGGGAAATGTCTTCATTAGAGAATGATATATATTACAATTCAAGATATAAAAACACTTAGAGAGAAAAAAAACACTGCCTTATTCTAAAACACTCAAATATTTATTAATGTCTGCAAATTCCATGCACATATAAAAAGGGCTCTTATGAAATTCATAACTCATTTTCTATAAAGTAAGAAATGAAAAAATTCATTCACTAGGTGTATTTTTCAAAATTAACTATCAAATATCACTATCCCAAATACAACGGTACATTTGAAAACAGAACTGATGTTAAACTAGATACGCATTAGATGACACAACTTGCTTTATGCAGATGGTTTTATAAATATTTAAAAATAAATTCTAAATACTGAACAAAATAAACACATAACTAACACATATACTGAACAAAATATACAGAATTTTTTTATTCTATAATTTCCACTTTTAAATAATTATTTGCATAATTACTGACTTAAATATGTAAATAAGTGAAATATTGAAGTTAAATATTGTATCCACCGATTCAAATGTCAAACATTTTGTTAGCATATGCATTCTACTTTAAGTATAACCTTTTGCTTAACCTTATATAATTTAAAGCTTGGCAACTGATTTCAGAACAGTCTCATTCTTATAAATTTGCTTATCATTAGGGACCCAAACTCAAAATGATCAAATTTCCTTCATTAAAAGTTATTTCAGAAAATATCTCCTCGTGAGTTCTGAGAGAGAAAGATTAAGAATATTATTATTTTGGATGGAAGAAAGAGTAAAAAGTATCATTTGACAGTAAAAGTGAAGTACATTCTTCATATTTTAATGGAAATATCTTACCATCCTGACTTACTGAAAATCAGTTTGATGTATACATTAGAATAAAAGAATATAATGCAATTTCATAATTTTTTTTATGTTAAAATAAGTTTTTCAAATTTAAAAATACATTTAAAAGCACAATTAAGAGTAATAATTATTAATGAGCTCCTATTTTTCAAATTAGACATAATCAAAATTTATTTTTTTATCTGAAAAAAAAGTTGGTATTCGGCCGCCGAATATTCGGTATTCGGCCTAAAATTTGGCCGAGTATTCGGTATTCGGCTATTCGGCCAAATCACTATTCGTCCCATCCCTAATTACATTCAAATTACTGTTTAAGAAATGTAAACAAAGCAATGATTAGAAATCTGCAAAATTCTAAAATCAGCAAAACCTTTGATCCAAATTTAAGGGAGTCTACTGTACCATTAAATCC
This sequence comes from Maratus speculifer, assembly GCA_964019185.1. Classification (NCBI taxonomy): domain Eukaryota; kingdom Metazoa; phylum Arthropoda; class Arachnida; order Araneae; family Salticidae; genus Maratus; species Maratus speculifer. Next base: position 553,807 of record CAXHSM010001557.1, read on the forward strand.
TTTAGAATACATAGGAGGCTTCTAAATTGTTGCATTACTCATTAGGGTGGGCCGAAAAAAACTTTTTTTCGATTTTCGATAGTGGTGGGTGCGGAAAAGTGGCCATTGGTGGCACTCAGTTCACACAAAAAATTTGAAATTTTTTGGACATTTCCTTACCCTGCCGCAAATGGCTTAAAGATTTGCCAAAATGCTGATTTTTGAATTTTTTTAGCAAAAAAAAATTTAAATATTAAATTAAGTTTTTTTTTGGTGATATTTATTTTAAAAGATGTAATTAATGTGCCAAATGTTTAAATAATCTCTAATTATGCATTAGTTTAGTGCTATGTTCTTTAAAAATGTACAGATTTTAACTTCTTTTGCATTCCGTACCAACTTGAAACAACCGAGAACTCCTCGCGTGGATGTCGTAGCTGCACGCCAAGTTTTACTCGCCTATAAAAATCGGCTGATTTAAAGTACATATAGCAATTAAATAATGCATTATCAGAACTTTTTTAAACATTAGGTACGTTAAATATGCCTTTCCAAATGAATACAGCCAAAATAAACTTTATTTAATATTTTTAAAGTTTTTACTAAAAAAGTTCAAAAATCAGCATTTTGGCAAAACTTCAAGCCATTTGCGGCAGGGTAAGGAATTGTCCAAAAAATCTCAAATTTTTTGTGTGAACTGAGTGCCACCAGTGGCCACTTTTCCGCACCCGCCACTATCGAAAATCGAAAAAAAGTTTTTTTCGGCCCACCCTATTACTCATACTTAAATGTCAGTACTAAATAATTTCTAGCATTACTTACAATTGTTGCTTTATTGTTTCAGAAAAGAGCTAATTTTTTGAGTTGCTGAAAAATTTTGCGAGGTAAAAAAAAGGTTTTATTATACTTTAACCTACCCTTAAAATGTGCATGCTTTTAAATTAATTTTAAACATAACTAGAGATGGGAATCCTCGGAAAAATTGGGAAAAAACCCAGTTTTTTTCGGTTTCTTTTCCGAAGGCTTGTTTTTCCATTTTTCCGAACTGGAAAAATTGAAATTTCATTTAAGAAATAATATATTGAAAATTTTGTAATAGCTACATTCTCATACTTTTTATTTTATTTATTTTTATGTTGAGTGTCTCACATGAAAATTTTAATGTGGGTAATCTGATCTCTGAGCAGAAATCTGTTTGAGAATACTTGAAAGGATCCTTCACATTTTTTTCTTGTTTGAAACACAACACCTTTTGCAAAATTTCTCTTGAAAATAGACATTTCAGAAAAAGTTTAATCAAGAAATTGAATCTTTCGCAAGTGCAGTGATTGAAGAAAAAAAATATGCCATACAACAGCTGAATCTTGTTAAGTTGCATACATGTATGTAAATAACTTTATTAAAAAGTCTAAATAGGAACCTAAATATAGTAATAATTTCTTATTCAAAAATTCTGAATATATTTTGTACAAGTATATACAAAAAGTTCACAATTTCACAAAAACTTGATTACTTGAAAAAAAAAATCTAGATATGTAATTAAATGCAACTTCTCTTTTTAAAAATTAATTCATGTGTAAAATTATTGCAATAATATGCCGATTAATGGAAATGATAAAATTAAAAATTAAACATAAAATTTTGAAGTATGCGTTTATTACTTTAATCTATCTTTTCAAGAAGTAAGTATTGAATTCGTGAAATTTTTGACTTCCGTTTTTGGTGTATTTAAACGTTTTAGAAGGTCCTGAAAACGTTTTGATGGTTTTTGGAAAATACCTGTCACTCTGTGAGTCTGTATGTGATAAATTTTATGGGCACTATCTCAAGAACTGATGCACATAATTTCACAAAATTTTAGATTCAGCTACACCTTGATATAATCTCAAGATGTTTAGTTATTAGTGTATATCGCCAAACCGATGGCACTGCTATGCTGCATTATTCATAATTTCTACAATAGTTCTATCTCAAATTAATGTATGTATTTTTATAAAATTTCATATTAAGTTAATCTTTGACATAACTTCGTGCTCGTTACTTTTTGGTGTAAATTGCTCAACAGATGACGCTGCTATGCTGCATTATTAATGGTTATCGCAATAGCTTTACCTCAAGGACGATTTTTTTTAAATCAAACTACAGCTTCATACAATTTCTGATATATATTAATGTTGTTTAGTTTTTGGTGCAAATTGCCCTATAGGTGGCACTACTATACTGCATTTTTCAAGATTTCGTTATAGCTGATTAATTGAATATTTTTTCAAAGTGTTTAATCTAAAATTGACCTCCATTTTACCTCCATAATGTACAGTAATCTTGCAAAAACATGGGCAGTGTGCATTAGAAAAGTACAACTGCGATGAATCCCCCCCCCTCCCCATATTTTATTACAAGTAACTATGTTCCAAATTATACTTCCCCTCTTGATTAGACTTTGAATTTTTGTAGTTTTCTAAAGCACAGTAGAAGTTTATCTCTGTATGTAACTGCTTTTGTTAATTCCTCAAATAGTGAGCATTTTCTATTTGTAGTGTTCTGTTTCCATAACTTTTGAATTCCACTCTTAGAAATATAAAATTACAATGCGGAAACATCATTGAATATGGTTTCTTACTCAAGAATAGAATATCAGATTTCAGGGTAAAAAGAAAAATGCTACATTTAATTAAACTTAAAATTCTGGTTTCAGTGTGTAAAAATCTAACAGTTAATAAATCCTATGCTATTTTTTAGTTTCAGACCTGAGTAAGCCAAAGTAAAACTTAGTTTTGTTTGAATTTAGATTATAAAACTATATCAAAGCTTTTTTGATTTGAGATTGGAATGCTATACCAAAACTAAACATATTTTATAAAGGAAATAAAATTATAATTCTAAGAAAAAAAGTAATAATGTAAAAATATACATTTTTTAAACAAACAATGGAATTTTTGAATACTGATATTCATAATAATGACAAAACTGCAATAATTTCTTTAAACTAGTACTATCATTTACATAAAAACTATACTTATGTAAATGGAATGCATAATTTATTTTATTCCAAACTGCAGACATATTGGTTCAGGTTTTTACATTAGGTCAATTAGCAGTTAAAAATGTAACTGAAAAATCACTTCAACAGAGATATACAAACAATAGCATTTAATAAAAATTCTTAGGCTGTGGAAAAAAAAAACTAAACTTTTAAAAGCAAGCTTTGCTACTTTCTTATTATTTTGTAATATAAAGTGAAAATAATTTTCATTTAATACATATAAATGGGAAAAAATGTTTTTTATTTAATATTCTCTAAGAAAATGTAATTTATTTGGGAGAAACAGTCATGAATAATCAATTTTTCCGAAAAAAACCGGTAAAAAACCAGTTTTTTTTCCGCCACTTATATTTTTCCGGAAAATTTACATCTCTAAACATAACAGATTCCTTAAAAGACAGTTTTAAAAATAAAAGAGAAAAAAAAATAATAAAGCAACATTACAAAAAAAAAAAAAAAAAAGTGGTATTTTAGATGTATTAAATGTTAGGAAGATTTTTTTTCTCCACTTTTATAATAACTAGTTAATTACCCATCATACGTAGTATAGGGTAAGTCTTGCAATCGTTTTGAAAATCGAAAAAAAAATTTTGACGGATTTACACGTTTTAGATAGTGAAGATTCCGAAAAACATATTTTTAGAAAAAAAAATTGCCTGTCTGTCTGTCTGTAAACGCTCTATCTCCCGAACGAATTGAGCTAGAGACTTGAAATTTTGTATGGAGTTAGTATGTAAGAATGGGACGAACCCTATTTAATATCAGCAACCTCGATTATCCGGAACTATTTTTTTCGGACTCTCGAAAAATTCGTTCTGATGAAAGGTATGTAAAACTTTTCGGATTTTTTTGTTCTAAGGAATGGACGTAAAAGGCAATAAAATAACACACATTTTTTGCATATAGAACGAAGTCAATCGGATTATTAGTTGCCGAGATATTTGTAATCCTGTTTTCCACATTCTTCGATTTTTCATGACCCTGTATTTCATTCAAATTTCAATTCAGAGGTAATTTTTTATTGGAAATGAGACGCTTAATCAGATGCAGTTAATTGTTAGTTAAAAGAGTTATTATTTTTGAAGTTATAAGGATGTTTCTTTTACGCAGTTCGGTACTACTTGAGTAGTTTGACGTTTTATATAATTTGTCGATATCGGTAATCAGCAGTTCTTTAATAAACATTACTATGTATAATAACAATATTTAAATTTTGTTTATGAATTGCAATGCATTGTATAAATAGTTTTCACACGTTTCATTTTCATATACATATCCATGATGGGTAAGTATTACGGTGGCCCCCAACGACTAGTATTCCTTTGCTTTTAATAGAAATGAAGTACGGCTGTTGCCATGATTAGAAAAACCTATTAAAAACTACAAAAAATTAATATTTCAAAAATGAATTAAGATAGGCTTTTCAAATAAATTGTATTTAAAAGTGCATTTTTTTCTCCATACGATGATGTAAAAATTGAAAATGTGCGATGTTTATAAGCTTAAAAATTAGCAGTAGCCAAAATTGCAATATTGAAATTTCATTTAAAAATTGAAAGTGTTGCCATTTGCAAAATGACGTATGCGTTACGCACAGATACATCTGGCCTTTATAATATAGATTTGGTGATGAGAGGGTTAAGAAAAGGTAAACAATATATTTTAACAGTTATTATTATTATTTTAATTTTAAACAAGATTAATCCTCTTTTTTTCATTTTTTATGTAATGTTGAGTTTAATTTAAAGTTGCGTATTTTATACAGAATACACTCTAGTGCTGTCCTACATTAAAACCTTAATTTGCAGTTTCTGTAAAGATTTGTTTTTTCTTGTTTACATTATGAGAAAACTCATTTCTTAAAAAGTTTCTAATATATTGAAATAAAATTTTGTCACAAGGTTCTCTTCAATTGATATGGTATAGTGCAAAATAATAATTTTTAATTATGTCTACATTTATTTCAGAGCTTTTTTTATTAAAAAAACGCATTTTTAAAAGTTATACTTTGTATAACAAATTAGGTTTATGTTAGTAAATTTAAGTTAAAATACAAATCTTTTGCTTCATAACACATATAATGACATGTGATGATATACACACATTAATATAAGTGGTGTATATCATGATATATATCCATTGATACATATCAACAAACCCAAGTGGCATCATATATAAGATTGAATTAGAAATAAAAAGAAATAAATGTCCAGATTACAGAAGTTTCTGGATTAAAATTGTTACTAGTATATATATTTTTTAATTCTTGAGGACCTCTTGACACATAAGCTCATAATTTTTATACAATTTTTTGAATGTTTGAGGGGTTTTTTTTGGCTAGAAAACTGTACACATTTTTACTTATTCTATTTAAGGAATAATTATTTTTTTATTATGTAAGCTGAAAATTTCTAGTAAATTTTGGGTGGTGTTAATAGGCTGCACCTATGCGCCAATTTTCCACCACTGATAATCTTTTTTCACATTATAATACTTATCAAGTATGTTAATATTACTACATAAGCTTCAAAAATCAGATTTAGGATCACGTTCTTTATTTGTAATCATTTAGTCTTTTACATTTCATAGTAAATAGAAATAATATATTTATACAAGATGTGATTTTGTTATATAATTAAATGCGTTTACTGTAACATTAGGTGAAACATTATTGTATTTAAACAAGCAAAAAATTTATATGACTGTATACTACAGTAAATTGTACTATCATTGAAATTTCTAGCCAGAATTATAATCCATATACAAGACTATTCTACTTAAAAATATATATACAATCTAGTCTCTTTCTAACGAAACTGCATCCAACAAATTTCTCTATTTAACGAATTTTTTATAAGAACGGTTAATTTTTTTCATGATTGCATTAAAAATAATCTCCATATAACGAAATATATATCTCCATTTATTGAATTTTTTCGAAAATGTTCTATTATAAGTTCAGAAAACACTTCAAATTATTTGTAGAATATTTTTTTTTTCGATGATTCCAGGTTTATATTTCATAGCTACATTCCTCTACTTTATCCCCCATGTCCAAAAAAAGGTATTCAACTCCCCCCCCCCCCCCAAGAGAAACATCTTTTTGAATGGTTACATTTGACTTTGTTTTAGCGGAGATAGGCAAAGCATGCGTTCTTGGAAAAGATTGAAATATTTGCTTGCTAGTGGGGCGATTTGCAACTATCACAAAGCATCCTAAAAGATAAAACTATTCTATTATTGTCTTTAAAATGGTGTTTGTTTCTTGGTTTGGATAGTAAGGCAGGAATAAGGAAAAAATGCAAAAAAGGTCGGTTTTCAGCAGATTTTCATCTACCTAAATTAACTCTCATTACTTATAGAGTTTAGAGAGGATGTTTGTTGTTTGTGGCGACTCGGAGCATTTTTTGTTGTGAGAGATCATTTGAATAAAGAATTGTTACTAAATATCATTTTTGCTAGTGTTATCTTGTACTGTATTTGTATACAATCGCTTCTAGTTTAAACACAACTCTCTCTGATAAAATAATAATTTTGAAAATAGTCTATAAGATACTGAGAAAAAAAAAGTGGCGAAGACGTTTGAGATTCTGAAAAAAATTCCGTTAAATAATTTAAAAACTCAATTAAACACCTCAAAATCAATTTTGTTTCAAAATTTAAACATTAAATGAAAAATTTTTGACGTTCTCTATTCAACGAATTTTTATATATAGCTAATTTTTTTGTCTAAACGATGGATTTCTTTATATAGAGACTTGACTTTATATTATAAAAAATGTAGCATTTGTATGTAAAAATCGCTTTCAGAAAGTTTGAATGGCTGTATGCTACATTCTTTTAAAAATGAACTAATTAACTGTTGTTAATTTCAGTAAACTCTCATTATTTTCGAAAATGTTGAATTTGATAATTTTCACTGTATACTGTCGTTGTTTTGGTGTCCATTCGTAACAATTTAAAATCTGATTCCAAAAAAATTTATGGGCTCAGAATCATAATTTCAATTCAATTATAAATGGATTTCCATCAAAATGTCAGTGACCATCCATCTTTCAACGTAATGTAGGACTTCTTGATCAAGCATGAACCCTGATTATGAAAATTTCACTGCTTTAATTTATGTTTAGTAAAAATCACGAAATGAATTAATTTTATTTATTTATTTTTTGTTTAATTTCTTTTTAGGATAGATAATAGGGAAGAAAATAGGCAATTTTGTATTACAACGAATTTCGCTTATTTGCAATAAACAAACATTTATTATTCAGTTATGTTTAATCGATTAAAATAACAATTTTGTCAATTTTCTTTTTAAGATATGGTAAAAACTAAAAATAAAGAACAAGATTATAGTTTTTCAGGTATTTTAATAAAGTTTTATATTTACACAGGAGACATATCACGGTGATGTTTGGCGTTAAAATCTACGGGGGAAATCAGTAATTTTCACCAGAAATTTAGATAACTATTTAACTCTTCTGGAAGAAAATTTTGATGTGTATTTTACGTTCCCATTAACCAGCATACATTGCAATTTGGCATGATTTATGGTTTATTGTTTACATGAAAAAATATTAGTATTTTTGAAAAGTTATTCAGAATGTTTTTATGAAAAGCCATATGAACTATATTCTGGACTCGCTATTTAAATGTAAAAAGATGCAACTTGCAGTTACAATTATTGGAATGATATTGAATCAAATAGTACTTCTTTTACAAATAAATGAATTTTTTCAGTTAAATTTGATTGTTGAACTGATTGAGTTACAACTATTTGAAGAGTCGTAAAATATGGTAAATTAACATACTTTTATCTATTGCAGATGTACAAACCATAAAGGAGAGAAAAACCATTAATTAGAAAAGGTCACTTTTATATCCATTATATTAGTCAAAGAAGACCGAAACATTTAAAGAGGGAAATATGGAACAAAACAATTCTTTACAAGAGCATTTAGAAAGACGATCTTCTAACTTGCACCAAAGAAAGTCCTTTGTTTGTGAGGTATGCCACAAGAATTTCCTTCAAAAGAGTCATTTGGACAGACATCTATTAATTCATAAAGGTGATAAACCTTTTATTTGTGAGGTATGCGAAAAGCAATTTTCTGACAAGAGTAATTTGAAAAACCATTTGGTAATTCATACTGGTGAGAAAGCTTTTGCATGTGATATGTGCAATAAATGTTTTTCTCGAAAATGCACATTAAAGAACCATTTGTTAATTCACATTAGTGAAAAATCTTTTGTGACTGGTGTAGTCTTTTGTGTGCAACATATGCAGAAGTTCTCTCATAAGAGTAATTCTCTCATAATTCTCTCATAAAAAATTCTCTCATAAGAGTAATTTAAACAAACATATGATGATTCATAGTGGTAAAAAACACTTTCTGTGCGAGTTATGTAACAAGCAGTTCTCTCAAAAGAGCACATTACGCAGTCATCTTTTAATTCACACTGGGGAGAAACCTTTTGTATGTGAGATATGCAACAAGAAATTCTCCCAGAAGAGTACGTTGAATAGCCATCTATTGACTCACTCTGGTAAGAATACTTTTGTGTGTGAAATATGCAATTTGAAATTCTCTCGCAAGGCTGCTTTAAGTAAGCATCTGTTAATTCATACTGGTGAGAAACCGTTTGTTTGTGAGATATGCTACAAGCAATTTTCTGAGAACGGTAGCTTGAAAAAGCATTTATTAATTCACACAGGTGAGAAACCTTTTGTATGTGAAATATGCAACAAGAAGTTTTCTTTAAAAATACATTTAAATAGACATCAATTAGTTCATACTGGTGAAAAACCTTTTGTATGTAAAATATGCAAGAAGAAATTCTCATTAAAATTTAATTTAAAAACCCATCTTTTAATTCATTCTAATAATCTGTAAATAACTTTTTGTTTGCTAGATGTACAAAAGGAAATTTTTACAATGTGTTATCTAAATAATTACTTAAACTAACTGAATATTAACTTTTTTACTTATTTTTTTATATATAAGTTTGTCTGGGGACGTAATGTTTTTCGCCTAAGAATAAATGATATGAATGAAATGGTAGTTAATAAAAAATTCTCATTTTATACTACTAATTTATTTAGAAATATATCTTATATTTAATATTGATGGTGTTTTGAATTTTAATATTTGTGTTTTATTTATGCATACATTAAATTTCAATTGTGTCTCAAAATGTAATGTGCAATTATTAAAAAAATGCTTGTGTGTTTCATGTGCTGATTTTTATTTCATATCACAATCATAATATTCGAGATTATAAAATATAAATAAAGCTAGCTAGAAAAAGTTTTAGAATCTTCTCTTGAAACGCACCAAAAACCAGGGAAACATGCGGCAAAAATCATGAGAGAGGAGATAAATTCTACTGTTCAAACCGGCTTTTCCTTTGTTAGAGTCTTTGTGAGAGTGTGTCTCGAATTTTTTGTTAAATGTCTTACTGGTGTGTGGCGCGCCTTCTTGATTGTGTTTTATAAAAACAAAAAATACTACTTGGTTATCCCGTCGACCAAAAATTTATCGCCAAACCATAAGATTGAATGCCATTAATGGATGATTGTGAATGTCACATTAAATATGATACACGTGTTTAAAACGTCATTGATTTTTATTTCGACTTTTATTTTCAATTTTTATTTATATTCTACTAATTATTTTTTAGTCATTTAAAAACACAAATTATGTTAATGTCCATAATTTGGGTACTAGTTTGGGGATTTGTATAATTTGGAGAAATTGGTTGACGGGATAACATAGTAGTACCAAACAAAATATTATAATTTTATTATGATGTCACTACTAATACATTAAATATTTTTAAGTTTCTTATTTTCAAATTATGGCATCATCTGTATTTAAACTATGCTAATTTTAAAAATTCCTTAAAGTTATATGCAATACAGTTATAGCTACTGTTCAAAAGTAGTGTGATTAAAAATCATCATAACTATTCATTAGTTGACATTGGCTTGGATCGCTGGAAGCAAAGATAAATTTTGACAAACGTTCGATTTTTTTTCATATTAAATTTATATTAATCATGAATTAGATAAAAATACAAATCTTTTTTAAAAGCTCTTGTATTTCACACATTTTGATGTAATTTCATACATTTTGTTTTAATAATTATTATATAATAAATAGAAAAGTTTATCCATATACATGTTGCATATTCTGAAAAGACTATTTGCATACACGTACAAAATTTGGCAGGAAGAAATCTGAAGTTATACATGAAAGATAGTTTTTGGATTTTTTTATTATTAGTTTTTTTAATTTTATGTGTCATTATTTTCATACAAATAACATACCAAATGTTTACATCTTATTGAAAAATGAGAGTCATATCGTTTCCCACATTGTTATCATACCACCATTACAGACATGCACAAGTGTGTTTTATTTTTTAGATTGACTTGTATTTTGTTTTTAAGAATGAGCAGATAGATAGCCAAATTAAACCTTGCATTTTTTGTAACTTACAAATCGATAATTTTTTAAAGTTAAAAATTAATATATTCAAATACCGAATGTATAAAAAAATTCATCATTAAATTTTATTACTGCTTCAGTTAAACTCAAGTTAAAAAAATTGAAATCAGTTGTACTTGAATGACGAACATGATTTTTTTAAATAACAAGTTTAAAAATAACACAACAATTTAATACCGAACTACGGAATCGATTTCAAAAGCAATGGTACCAAAATAGAAATGTTCGCCCCGAATCAAACATAGCTATGTCGATGAGTTTAACCCAAAGGGAATCCGTAGAGTTACGGAATTTAACATGTTAATTACTTATAAGATATAAATAGTCTCTACGGAGCCTTTCCTAAAATATACGAAATTTAAAAAGAGTGAAAATGCACGAAAAACGTTCTAAATTGCGATTTTTGAGCAATCTCGGTAAGTAACGGATCGATTTAAAAAATAATGATGTCAAAATGATAGTGACAGTTTTTGCTTCAACATAGGCCATATCTTATCTAAGTGTCACTACCCCAAAGAGAATGTAGAAGCAAAGAAAACTATTTTAAAAATGCGAATTTTGTATAATTGAAGGGTCTAGAAACATATGATTTGGCATTTTAAAACTATATACCTATAAGATATAAATGATCTCTAAGAACATTTCCTAAAAAATACGAAACTTAAAATGGGTGCAATTGCACGAAAAGTGTTCAAAAAACGCCCTACATTGCTAATTTAAGCAATCTGAAATAAACGTATAGATTAAGCATAAAAGTTTCAAAATATTTTCTAAATTATCATTCATTTAGAATTAGCTTTAGTTATTCTCATTTATTTCATTTCTTTTCTGTTTGATGCAGCCCGATGATGTATTAGGTCAGCCGGAAAGTTCTGTCGTGTAAGAATATTTCATTTTAACTTTTTTAGGATTCAGATTTCATTATTTGCACCACTTTTTTGAAACAGGAATTTTCCATTCTTTTCATTTTAACGTAAAATGTGAAAACTATGCGAATTTTAATATTTCAAAAAAGTGAAGCTAATGAAAAAGTACGAAGTTTTAAAAATTAGGTGTGAAATGACATTATACGGTAAAACTTTCTGGTCGATTTAAAAATTTAGTCAAACTTTGATGCTAATACTTCATTGAAATTAAATACTTCAGGTGAATTAAAAAAATGTATGAATTGACCATAAAAGTTTCAATATATTATCTAATTGATCGTTTATGTAGATTTATCTTCAATTCTTCTTATTATTTTAAGTCTCATTTCGGAATAATGCATGTAATAATGAAATTTATTCAAACTTTAGCTTGAATTGAAGTTTTGGAATCATCCCTAAAAGTATTATTTCTTTTAATAAAATTTAGACACAGAACTACCACTTGGCTTATTTCAACTATTACACGAGCAAAGCCGCGGGTTTGCTAATAAATAAATAAATTTTAAATCCTAATATTTTACTCTAAAACAATATTACAGTAAACATCTTTAATTTTTCTGTGGATGGGGCTGTTTGTTTAGAAAATCGCAACTTTAGTTTTAAGTTGCAATGTTTGATTTAAACTACGTTGGATTAAACCATGCTTTAAACCCAATGTTTCTCTTTCATCTTTTTTTTCCCTAATATTTTCACGTATTTTACACATTCTTGAAAAATGCAAAATCATAATTATGTAGAAGCTACAAACAAAGCTTTAGAACTTTCCGAATTTTCTTATAACCTATAAATATGTATATCTCAGTAACTAATTTTTGTATAATTAGCTGTAGAAATAAAAGTAGTTTTCTTTATTATTTTTTTTATGGTTTTTATTTTTTAAAATAGCCGAAATTGCAGATTCGAGCTAAAAATCCACTTTTACTACTAAAATTACTTATTCAGTTAAGGTTTACTGAGGATTACATCATGCCTCAAAGCATCAATGATAAAATAATCATAAGTAATTTCCTCCGTTGGTTACATTTTTTCTATGTATAATAAATGATTGGCTGTATGTTTTATTTGCTGTGTGACTATTGAGTTTAGTAAACCCTTCTTCTTATATTCCTACATTGGGATTGGGTTTTTTTATTATGAATTTATGCTGTTACCAGCAAGATTTTTGATGTTTTAACAAATTGGTTTTTAACAAACTGAATTTTTTAAGCCAATTTCTTTCAGAATAAATCTAATTCAATATTTTCTAATTTAAGTATTTCAAATTATTGGATATAAATTATTTTTACTTTTAATAATCTTACCCCAAAAGTCTGATGTTTAGTGAGTCTTGGTCATATTTGTATGCATATTGAATGCAAATAACATGTGTTGATGAATATATCTGAAGTTCTAAAGAGAAAACTTAAAACATGCGAATCTAGCAAAGATAAAACAGTTAAAAAATATTCAATATTTAGAATAACGTATTTTCCTTTAAAAGAAAACGGTGATTTACAATTAATAACATAAAATGGCATTTTAGATTTCATTCAAGATGCAAAAGGACATTTTTTTGATTGGGGAAATTATCTTTTAAGAATAAGAAAAAAACTTACGATATGAAATCAAATAAGAAGACTTTGAAAAATTGGGTGCTAGTGAAGCACTTGTTTACTTTTTAAATTAAAATATGTGGTGAGATATATTTAAATCCTCTATTGCAGCTTCCCAACCTTTTTTATTTCACTTAACTCTTTCTTAGGCTTACTATTTCCGAGTACCCCTATTTCTCATACACACGCCTCCTCCTCTCCCCCTCCACTCAGCTAGTTTAAAACAAACATGCTTTTTTCCAGTAGTAATCTTCGTATCACAGTAATGTAATAAACCGATGCAAATTACATTGACATTCCTAATATTTGTGTGTGTTTCCCGAGGTGGAGCCAGTAGCCATTCCACAATACATTTCTTTTCGTACATTATAAATTAAGAAGGGAATATTTACATAATATCCTGTTCGCACTGAAAACATAAAATATATAGATTGCTACTTTAGAAGTGGTACCTTCTCGGAATTTAATGTCTGTTTATATCGCAAAACTTAGGTTAGAAATCGCAATGAATGTCACTGCATCTGTAAACTTAACAAATGTATCGCATGCGTATGCGCTTAAAATAAAGACGGTCCCAACAACCAGTCAGTAAAAGTGAAGTTTTATAGCCAACGAGAGTGAGTAGTAATTCCTGTACCTAGCCAAAGCAAGTTGAAACTCACTAAAAAAGTTTGTGGAACTTCTTCAGAGAGTTCGGCGGCCTGAGATATCTTCAGAGATGTAGAGGAGGGTACACGGGGGTATACGCCGTATACCTTCTGGATTTTTTAAAGGAACATTGTATACAATATGTTTCTCAAGAAAGGTATAGTACACGCACTCTAGGGTATACCCTCTGTCTCGAGCCTATACCCTCTGTTTAGAGCGTAAATCCTCTGATATTTTTACGACTACACCCCTGGATATCTTAATCCCTTAACTAGTTAATTCTTTTCCGTTCAATAAATTGAAAATAGTGGACTTACACCACTATTATTTAAATAAAATATTCGTAAAATTTAGTCTAAAAATTTCTGCCATTCAATAGTATAAAAAGTTTCTTTAAAATAATAGTGGTGTATAAAAATTTTAAATGATACAATAAGCAAATTCGTCTTGCTCGAACTGCGTTTGGTCAAACCAGTTAAGGGGTTAAGTATCCCAGTGCGAACAGAATGTCACACATGTAGTACTTTCCCTTCTGTCATTGTTTGGACGGTTTATTTGAAGTAGCCATACTTTTAGTTTTTCATATGCATCTATATAGTGTGTCTTTGAGACATGGATACCACATTATTCTGAATTTGTATTATAAAAAACTTTGGGCAGTTTGGAGCTAGATAGGAAGCTTAACTTAATCCTGTAATGCACTAAACCAAATTTGAATTTACTATAGCACAGTGATGTGTAAGTGAAGTGGTCACTAACTTAATTAAGTTCAGAAAAAAATTCAAATTAATATTTCAATAATTTTAGTTGAAAGTAAATTTGCTTTGTACGTACATTTTTTGAAAATTAACTTGAATACTTGTAAAGACTCTGGCATTTAACACGAGCAAAATTTTCTTAAGCAGTCATGGATGGAAAAAAGGATTTTTTTAATCAAAAGAGCCAGATTTTCTAAATATTTAAATGTATTTTTAAAAAAATTAAATGATATTTTAATTTTTTTAAGCTTTTAACAACATTGATAGCAAATAAAAAGTCGCCAGTGATATTATTCAAACTAAGGTAACTTTTATTATGACGGATGACAAACATTTATTGCAGTAAGGTATTTGTACCCTATATGGACAAGGCTCTCAATATGAACACCCCTAATATTTTTAAAGGTAATAATATTAATCGAGAGATGGCTCAACATTTTCGCGAAGAAAAGCAGTTGAAAAGATAATTAAGGCTGGAAAGTGTAAAAAAGCGCGCTGTTCGTCATTTAGGAGTAAACCTGTTGTTTCGAGATGTGCTGATCTTAATTACTCGTAAGCTTAAATTCTTATTAGATATGGTAAAATTACATTAAATGTTGAAAAGTGGAGTATTTTAGAAAGCTAATAAAACATATTTTCGATTGCTATTGCATATTTTGCTTAAAAATATTTTCCTTATTCATTTGTTACTAGATTTAGTAAAACTACGCCCGGTTCTCAGTATGGACAGCTTATGTCCCCATCGACTACTACTGTAAGAAAGAAGAAAATTCAACGTTGCCAAGCAATAGATTGAAAAGGCATCAAAGTGGTAAAATCTTTGTTCAACAAGATGCCCTTTGAACAATCCCCCCAAAACCTTCCTCCAAATAACCCTTGCAGAAAAATAAAAATAAGCCCCCCCCCCGCCAGTTGGTTATCTGTTGGCGAAATCGTAGGCACTAATGGTATGACTTCCTCAACAAAGGAGAGCTGGTACTGCTTCTTTTGCAGTATTTATGCTTTTTCAAACATGCGGCCATGCATCACATGTGGCAGATATGTTCATGGGGATTATGTGGGACTTACTGCCCATGGTGAAAAAGTTTCTTTTTGTCCATGCTGTGAGGACTGAGTAATAACATATGTAAATTCGCAGACAGATGCTATAAAGCTAAGCAAAACCAACAATATTATTTCATTATATTAGTAACTAAGGGGCTTTGCATGGGTCTTCGAAGGGTAAAAACTGAGAATGATCCTCCCCTTTTGAAAATGCATTTCTGAAGATATTTACTGTCCCCATCCTCCTCCGAATACTTTAAGATACATTTTTTTATTCCCTCTCCTTTAAAATTCCTTTGAAAAGTGGCTCTTCCATACACACTGTGTAGAAAGTCATATATTAGTAACAAGGAAACACCTGTCCATAATAGGGACAGGTAGTTCCTTATATGGACACTTGTAAACATTTTTTGTTTTTATCATATAAATTAAACCAGAATAATTACAAGGTCGCTAATTTTAATAATGATAGTCAATAGTCCAAGGATAGTGGACACACATTTTTGGAGTCCTCTGACTTGAACATGGGGGTGAAAAAAATACATTTTCCTTAAGGTGTTCATATAGGGTACAGGTACTATACTACTAATTGTATAATGAGAAATAAATGATATTCTTATACTTTTTAATCCATTGCCAACAAAACTCATACAAGTTGCAACAGATAAAATCTTACACATTAATATCGAAAAGGAAATTTTCACGTCTGAGACAGTAAAGTCCTTATCAAGTAATCCATGTATTTCTAGGGTATAACACATTTCTCTTTATTTATAGATACAGACGAATCTCATTAACACGAACACACTTAACACGAATTACTTTTAACACAAACTATTTACAATTGTCCGGTTAAGTTCTAGGGTCATTTAGTGTGATTTTAGTCTTTTTAACACGAACATGCTTAATGCAAAATACTGTTTATCATGAACTGAGGGATGAACGTTACAGCATTTATGATTTGTAGCACGAACGGAGTATATTAGTGAAACTTTTCAATGCAGTTGTACCGATTTCTATTTTTTTTTTCGAACTCCACATTTTTGAAAGAATGTTAACCTTTGGAAAAAAAATGTCTTTCATTTCGACAGCTGCATACAAGCGATTGTAACAATGTCAGGCGATTGCTCATTCTACCCACTCATAATATAAAATTACATTGTAAGTATTCCATTAAGAGGTGAAAAAAAGTACGTAACGCTAATTAAAGTTTTCTTTCACATAGCTGTTTACGTACGTATAGTTATACAATGAGATCGCTGTCGCGTAATGACCCAGATTCTAATCTGACAAACAAGTCATATATTAAAGAATTAAAGTCAATTCCTCCTAGGTCAACAAAGAAAAATTTTATGAAATCTTGGACTTACGCTGTAAACATTATAAGATAAAAGCAAAAATTATTACTTATCAGTGTAAAAAACAATTTATTATAGATTAAAAATTCCTAACGTTTCGAACTCAATCTAATGAGTCATCTTCAGAGGTTTATTTTTAAAGGAGAAATAATTTACATTAAAAACAGATTGGCATACTATAAATTGACAAAAATTATACTAAATAAACATTAAAGGCCAAGATTCAAAAACGTTGGAATCGTTTGGAAACGTTTTTGAATCTTGGCCTTTAATGTTTATTTAGTATAATTTTTGTCAATCTGTTTTCATCTGTTTTTAATGTAAATTATTTCTCCTTTAAAAATATACCTCTGAAGATGACTCATTAGATTGAGTTCGAAACGTTAGGAATTTTTAATCTATAATAAATTGTTTTTTACGCTGATAAGTAATAATTTTTGCTTTTATCTTATAAGAAAAATTTTATTACTAAGATACTATTAGTTGACACTTTCCCTATATATATATTTATATATCTTGTTCAAAGTATCGTTAATTATTATTATGTATTTTCTTTCTCTAATCGCCGCTTGCGTTGTGTTGTAGTTTTTTCCCATATAAAATTAAAATTAAATAATTAAATTTAATGAAATAATATTTGAAAAAACTGAATTATCATCAAGTGTCATGTACTGCAAATTAAAAAAAATGAATTTGAATTTGATTGAGCGAATAAAAAGTACTTTATTAAAGATTGAAAATTTGAACAAGATATATAAATATGTACAGAACCTGATTACTGCTAGGACCAACTACGCTGTCTCCTTAGTGTCACTGCCTTTGGAGGCGCCAAATTGAGAAAAATGATTTTAAAAAAATGTCTTAAAATAACATTTTTCGCAATTATTTTCTAAAAAATCAAAATGTATTTTGGTTAACATTCCAGTGTATCTTAATGTCTAATAATATCCTCATTTTATTATGCTACCCCCCCCCCACAAAAAAATAAAATAAATCAGCAACTATTTCGTCGCAAGGGGCCGTCTAAAAGGTGCTGTGCCTTAGGCCCTGTACCACCTTAATCGGTTTCTGAATATATATATAGTGAGAGTGTGAACTAATAGTTGGAATTGAAAAAAAAAGAATCCAGTTGGTTGCCCGGAGATTTTATGGATTTCTTCAGATGTGTCGTTTCTACTGGTCAGTTCTCCTTGAAAAAATTTCTACCAAGATATATTCCACGTGGAGGTCTATAATCTTCACTGATCGATCTTAGAAAACAAAATCAAAAACAGCAACGCAATAGATTTTAAAGATAACGTATGTATATTTATTCTTGTTGCATGGAATATATAATATTTTTTAATTATGGATAACGCGAACTTCTTTTATTCGAAAAAAAAATGCCCGTTAACGAGGTTCGACTGCACAATGTTATCGAAGCAGCTTTACACGAACGTAAACATAAAACAAAATATAAATGAATAGACATTTATTGATTCAATAAGAAAAAATTGCTAAACATGAACATAATTTTCTTTTTCCCGTGGTCTAAAATACTAAGTTGAATTTCCAAAAGAAAATTTGAATGGAAATGCCAGTCAAATGCCAGTGAAACACGTTCCAACACATTCAACCAACATTATTCTGATTCAACAATTTGGAAATGCATTTTCTATTACACAGAAAGTAATTTATTTACCACAAGTTACCTCTTGTGTCATAGAAAAAAAGAGCTTAACGAACACATATCAATTTCATTATAGGAGAAATAGTTTAATTAAAATATGCCGCAAATAATGTCTCCCATCCAGGGTTCTCCCTATCGCTCGCCATTGCGCCAAATTGCGACTAAATTATTCATTTGGCGAGTAAACAAGTGATTAGATTCGCCAAATTGCTAGTGCTCATTTTGTGCTTTTTTGTGTGTGATCAATTGCTTGCTTTTTATTTTCTCTTTCTTTGCTTTTTCGTATTTCATATAAATGCATATACATATATTTTTAGTATATTTGTAGCGGATAGTTGGAATTAGAATAATAACAATCGTTGTCGCAGTTATAAAATTGCAGGTTATTTTAAAACATATTCATAAAAAGGGGGGGTTACTAAAGGATTAAAGGTATTTTTTGTGCTACACGGCGAGTCTATTTTGCTAATACTTTTTCATTTGGTGAATGATTTTTATTTTTAATTAGTCAAGTTGCTAATGTTGATCAAATGTCAGAATGAACATTGTCCTATCTATACATTATGTAACAGAATTCTTTTGTGTGGCCTTGTAAATGAATATTAAACATTCTCTGTGCGCCATTTTTGACAAAATGTATATTTTAGTGTCATTAAAAAATGCATTTTAATTTTATTGTTTTTTGACGGGTGTAATATCATTAATAAGCACTTGAAACTATTTTATAACATCGGACATAATGGAACTTCTTTCATTTGTGATTGCCACTTGGCAGTTTTTCTGAGAACAAGCAATCCACTCGTAAACGGAAATATTTTAATTTTGTATGTGTGGATATTAGATACTGTTAAAAAGCTAAACAAATATCTTAAAATGCCAGATTGATGTGATTAAGACAGTTAACAGTGCAGCCCAAGATGAATGATTAGCCAGTGCATTGAAATTTATCCATGTATGCTTATTTTTCTGTGATTTTATTACGTTAATGCTATTAAGAAGATTAGTCTTAATTTAAATTAAAATTTAAACTTGCAAAAAGTGAAAAAGTGTATTTAAAGGCATGTAAGTGATTTTTAATAAACTAATCTGAGAATGTGGAAAGAATTGCTTTTCAAATGTTAAAAAAAAAGAATGAAATAATTTATGTTCACCTATGACCCTTTTGTAATTTTTGTTTCCTCAAATTCTCTTAACCCTGTAAATTTTGTTTTACTAAATTCATTTTTGTAAAGTTAATTTTTTTAATCAATATTGGTGTGCAAAAGTTACTGATTATGCCTACAAGACATGTAGATCAATTTATCATTAATCCCTCAATAATCGTACTTATAAGACTGACGATTAAGGGACATTATCTTATTTATATGCCCGTAAATGTATATATTTTTTTCACTTTCAGCTTGTTATAATTTTAGTTTAAGGATAATGAACTTATTTTCTTGCTCGATTTTATGAATTATTTTCTTGATCTATCTTATTTACTTGATTCTAACTTATTTTCTTGATCTGTTTAGTTAAGATCTAACATCTATGAACATCATAACTTTCTCCAGAAACAAAAATTATAAAACTACTAGATTTTATATGGGCATTATATATGAGTAATTATAATATATAATTATATATGAGTTAGGTAGAATAGATTAGTTTAAATTAATTTTTCTTTTTTGAATATTTCCTTTCATTATTTATTTCTGTTGAAAACTTCTAAAAATGTTATATAAGGAATAATTATGTAATGTAAAAATAAATAAAAATGCATATCGTAGGATATTGAATATTATGTAGAATGTGATTAAAATACAATGACTTACAGAGCTGATGCCAAGGTTCTATATCTGCGGATTTAGTAGTTAAACAACTGATGGCCACTCACCAAAATTTGGGAAGAAATTCAATTTAGATCTAGAAATGAAGCTCCAATGAGTCTAATAAAAAATAGAGTTATTTTACAGTGTTTTAGAGGACGTTTTAAACCCATGGAGAGGGAAGGGTTTAGTATGTGAAGTGTCGTATCGTTTCTTATATACCTTTTAATTATGAGTCGAATGGCGTCATCTGCAACTCTAAGTACCATCATTCATTACAAAGTAAATACAGGCTTTATAAATAGAATATTGAAAATTATGATTTTTTATGCAGCCTGGTTTTGTCGCATTTATTTAATTTTTAAAATAGGTTCTTATATACAATGCTCAAAACAATTAAAGGATATTTGAAGTTTTATATAAAATAGATATAAACGAAATTTTTTTTGCCGAGAATAGAAGAAGAGAATCACAAATGCAAATTTTTCTGGTTTTCAAACTGTGGAGTATGCAAAATTTGAGTTCGACGTCAAAAACGTAGCTTCAGCGGCAGCGAATGAAATTTGACTTTCAACTGGATAAAAGAGAATGAAGACAAGGATGATCGGCATTCAGTGATTGCTTTGTTTCGATGAGTACGATGTCTCAGCGAAGTCATTTGACAGATTCAGAAGCTTGGAGAATTGTTGGTAGGTTAGAAGTGTGCCAAACTCAAGCCAAAGTTGCGCAAGCCATTGGAGTGTCACAAAGTGTCATTTCCAGGATCTGGAACCGTTATTTTGGAGAGTGGATGTGCAGGCCGAAGACCAGGGCAAGGTCGTAGACGGGCAACAACGCCCAATGAAGATCGGTATTTAGCGTTAACAGCTCGGAGACACCGAAACATGAACGCTACTCTTCTCCAACAACACCTTCGCTCGGCTACAGGCACCACGATTTCAACTCAGACTGTTCGAAACCGGTTCCATGCTGTATGTCTGTATGCTCGCCGACCGATGGTATGTATTAGATTAACATCAGTGCATCGTCGTGACTGCAGGGAGTGGGCAACCGAGCATGTCAACTGGAGGAGAAATGAATGGAGCAATATTCTGTTTTCTGACGAGTCCCATTTTTCTGTGCATCTGGATAATAGGCGTATTTTCATCTGGAGGGACCGTGGCAGTAGGAATAATCCTGCGTTCGTGCACGAAAGTGTCAGATTTGGCGGTGGAGGAGTGTTGGTGTATGGTGGTATCTCCATTGACGGACGCACTGACCTCTACATCATTCGAGATGGAGCTCTGACTGGTCGCCGATATAGGGATGAGATCCTCAAACTTATTATAGTCCCTTACGCTGCAGCAATCGGAGATAACTTCATTTTTAATGGACGATAACTGCAGGCCACATCGTGCAAACTTGGTGGAGGATTTCCTTTTCGAGGAAGGAATCGTTCCAATGGAATGGCCAGCGTGTTCTCCAGACATGAATCCAATCGAGCACGTTTGGGATGCTCTAGGAAGACGAGTTTCTGGCCGCCAACAACCCCCACAAACTCTCCAAGAACTGGAAAGAGCTCTTCTGGAAGAGTGGGACAGAATACCCGAAATCGTCATTAATAGCCTCATTGAGTCCATGCCTCAAAGGTGTTCAACGTTGTTGGCCGCCCGTGGAAACCATACCCCCTACTGAAAATGATTTTCTTTGAAGAAAACACCTTTCCTTATTCTTTTTTTCTCATATGCACAAATTGTGTTTTTTTCCTTTTGTACACAAATGCGCAATAAAATTCATTTTTTTCTGCCAAACATGTGTAATTTATTTTCATATAACCTACTGTGTCTGTCGACCATGTATCAATCAGCTAAAAAGTTTCCCAGATACAAAATCCACCTAAAATTGCAACATCCTTTAATTGTTTTGAGCAGGGTACATTTCAAATAATCTCAAACCAATAGTGAATCTAGGTGGGGAGGGGGGGGAAAGGGATGATCACCCTACCCCCTTGTAATAATAAAGTTTTTGCAAAGCATGAATCTTCACAGGAAGATTCGGACGGAAGGTGAAGCTCGAGCCCAACGTGGACCATGCCAGTTCAAATCTACAAGGTTCGGGCTGGGTCAGGTATTTTTGTTGTAGAGCTGGACCGAGTCCTGGTCATATATTTTTCTTCAGATTCGGGTCGAGCCAGACATCTTTTTTTTCAATTATAGCACGGTGACTTCTTTCTTTATAGAGGTCTGCACTGGATAAAATTTCCAGGTAGAGGTTAAACCTAGAATAAAAGATAAAACATTTCATCTGTGTCCAACTCAACTCATGCGAAAAACATTAGTGGCCCGACTGCGCCCCATGCACTTCTTCAAATTCTCCCTCTCAAGCCCATGTTCGGATTGTGTCATATTTATTTGTTATTTGTAAAAAATATATTGATGTTATACGTTTGTTTAGCCAAATCTTTTGAAATTCATTTCGGTTTAATATATTACAGAGATGCATTTTTAAAATTCTGCTTTTATCTATTTATTAATATTTTTTTTATAAAGTAGTAAAATTATCATTTTCTTTTTTTGTCCATTTTGTGCATACTAAAGTAATTTTCTTACTGGATTTTCCTTATTACTGTCTAAGTCACATTTTTATGTAATGCATATGTAGCTAATTGTTTAAATTTTTTTTTATTCATGCTTTTCGAACACAATTTGAGAGATCGAATGAATGATGAAAACCGAAAATAAAATTTTAGCATAAGTAAGTGATCTTCATGAATATTGTAGGATGCAAGTTGAGCTTCAGTCTTTTTTAGTTTCTATACAGGGCCAAGAGAATAAATTGTTTGTGAGAGTTCGACCTGAGTTTGGGATCTGAAGTTTCAGTACAAGTAATCCTCTAACCAACGTACCAAGGTCAGTTTTATCTTTTCAGCCCTAAACCCAGAGCGGCTAAACATATTGGATATCTTAAAATGGATTGACAGATTTTAAAATTCAATAATCTGCAAATGGTCACAGCTATTTAAAAAGTACTTGCAGGAGAACTATGTAAAATGTCAAAATTTTTTTATTGCGATTGTTGATTTGAGTTAAAAATAGTAACGATAAATTGTGCTCCAAGCAATAGGCAGTAAATTGAGGCCCAAATTTTATCCTCTCTAATCTCTGTGTATTGGTGTGAAAGAAGGTTAATTATATGCAACGGGCCCCACAGAACAAAATTACACGGTTGAGTAAGAACCACTCCATATGTTTAACCTCTTTCTTTCACATTAATACCGAGAGAAGAAGGGCAGAAACGAGACCCTGGTTTAATGACTATTACTTGCAGCACCATATAACGCTGCCATAATAAAGTAAATTCGAAAATCGCTGTAAAAAATCTTATATAAAAATCGTCCAAGAATTTAAAAAAAACTGTCAATCTTCACATGTTACTGAATTTTAAAATATATTTCATTCAAGACCAGTCTATTTTAGGACACATAAAACTTTCTTTAATAAGTTTCGAATCATTCTGTACTGAATTCAGTTGATCTTAGATATAAAGAGACAAGCAGCCTTATACCAAATTAGTGTTTTATTACATAATTCTGATATCTGTCGAGGCATCAAAACTTCTTATTCTATACTGTTCACCTGTTCCAAATGCATAAACATCCTCAATATTTTTCCCAACCACAGAAAAATTTAAGATATGTTAACAAACTCCTTTTTTAAATAAAAAAAAAAAGAATGATTTGGAATCGAATAGATTCTTACATTTTTTGATAAATAAGTTACAAGTTAATAGTGCTTAATTAATATTTAAAAATTTTTTCGGGATGTCACATGCGTAAATTTTGTACAAAACACCAAACTTGACAGCAATTTTGGAAAAAACCTCTGCTTTATCAAAATGGAGACATAAATTGTTCGATTACGTAGAATCTAAATTACGTAGAGTCAAAAAGCAGCCGGTTTAGATTAAAAAAACAACATTTTTCTTTTTCTATTTAAATGTATGCAAAACTTATTTATAAACACGAAATTATACTTAAATTAGCATTTTCAGTAGACTGTAGTAAATAGAAAGTGGTTTGATAGTTTTCTTTCTTTCTATTTTCTCTCCACTTAAATATTTAATCTCACAAAAGTCTTGTTTTTTATTTTCATCTAAAGTACTAAAACTAAAATGTTGCATCTTGAGAAAATAATTTTCCACTTTCCAGAATTTCTTTAAAAATGAAAATTAGAAATAATAAAGGCTTTAAAACAGTGTATTTAAAAACAGTTATGGGTTTAGTTTTGAAAATGCTGGAAATATCTATTTAGATGTTTTAAAAAAATTATTCTAAACACCAAACATTGCACTGTATTTTCACGTTATTTGTAAGAAATGCTCAATACAAAGGAATCATTAGGTCTGCATATCAATTAATCCACAAATAACAAATTAAATTTACAAAGCAAAAAAAAGCAATATTACATGTTAAAAATCTGTGTTTGGCTCAGCCACACATAACAGTAAATGCTTCTATATGACATGGTATCTGTAAACAATCAAAACTTCTTTATTCTGTTCAAAAATACTCTAATTATTCTTAAATTTTTCTTTTAATAAATTTTATTATATACTTAGAATTATAGTATGAAGAAATATTGAATTCAAATTATTTACATAATATGTACAAAATGTATAATATGAACAAAATATAAATTCCTTTTACCTTGATAATTTCTGATCATCGTATTTAAACTGGAAAGATGATCCTATATCCATTTATGCGTGCCTTTTCATAAAAATAGCATAATTCTTCCATAAAACTTAAGACACGCACGACACAAAAAAATATAAACATTCTCTCTAAAAAAAATCTTTTTTTTCATTCCATCAAAAACTGATGTCAACTTTTTTTTATCTAACTTTTAACTCATCTCATAAGATAAAAAAATGTAAAAGTCAAGCAAACGAAAAAAACAGCTTCGCTGCCATAGCAACGAGTCGCTTCTTATAAATAAAATAAATATCCAAGTAGCAAAATTTGCAAACGATTTTCTGTGAATAAAGTGATATATTAATTTATCAATTACTAACATACTCCCACCTTTAATTTAGGCGGAAGCCAAATTAAACTTAAGATCACTTATGATCAAACTAAACCCTAATTCAAAATAAAAAATATAGAAATAAATGAAGACAATAACTAAACAATAATAAAATAATAACGAAACATTTAGAGTTCTAGAAAAGTTATTTCAGAGTTTTAGAAAAGTCATTTCAGAGTTCTAGAAAAAGTCATTTCACAATTCTCTTTACTACTCTGCCACTTCTAGTTTTACTGTTACTCACAGCCTGTATTACAGGGTCATCAGGACTTGATATCTCTAATGAGTACAGCTTACGAAGTGGACGCACCAAGGTCCCTGAACTTATTTTAACTTCAGCCACTCTAGCTGCTCCTTCTCGACTTGGGAAAATGTTTACAATTTTTACTATAGGCCAATGAAGTCTCTTTTGGTTTAGTTCTATCAAGACTACTTCACCTAGTCTGACATCTTGTCCTTTCTGTTTTGATTTTTGGACCAATTCAGCTAAATATTCTTTTCTAAATCTATTTCTAAGTTGTTGCCGACTATTTTGACAGTGTTTATATCTAGATTGAAGTTTATTTGAATCTATTGCATCTAAATCAGGAACACCTATTTCTTCAATGTCTTGTAAAAATGATGATGGAGTCAAAGGTACAAATTTATCTGTTTCTTCAAAAATATAAGTTAGAGGCCTTTTATTTACTGTTGCTTCGACATCACATAGAACAATCATAAGTTCTTCAAAAGTTAAAGTTGAAGTGCCATGTGTTCTGATCAAGGGAATTTTAACACATCTAATCAGACGCTCCCACCATCCACCCCATAAAGCTGCTGCTGGAAGGATGAACCTCCATTTCATAGGAGACAGATCCTTCGAAGAAACTATTGCCTTCCAATCCACTGATTTTAAAAGGTTATTGATTCCTCTAAAATTTGAGCCATTATCAGAGTATACAGTAGTCGGCCTTCCTCTCCGGCATATAAATCTTCAAAGTGACTGAATGAATCCTTCTGTTGAGAGACTGGATACAAGTTCCAAATATATTGCCCTATATACTGCACATGTAAAAAGTACAACCCAAACTTTGGATCTTTGCTTTACGAAAAGAGGGCCAAAAAGATCAGCTCCAACAACTTCAGAAACTTTGGAATCTCTGACTCGATCTAGAGGTAGGTGAATTGGAGGTGTAGTATATGGTTTTGCAGAATATCTTTTGCATCTGTAACACTTAGACAATTGACTTCTAATGCTGCGTCTAGAAGAAATTATCCAATATTTTTCTCTTAAAATGGATCCAACTGTTTGAAGTCCAGCATGACAATTCTTTAAATGACATTCTTGAATCAGACAATTCACTACATGATGTTTCGATGGTAATAAAATTGGATATCTGAAAGAAAACTCATCAGCCCGCTCTAACATCTTTGTTTTTACTCTCAACAATCCTTCTTGATCTTTCATAACCTTTAATCCTTTTATTGCATCAGTAGTATTACCAAAACTTTCAGATTGTATTATTGACCAGAGCGACCTTTCTGCATCTTCCTTTTCTTCAATCGACAATTCTGATGGAAAACATATATTTCGATTTCTGCACTTCATTATGAATCTCTTCACCCAACATACGACTTTAATAAATCTACCAAATTTTGAAATTCTACTATATATCATAAATTCATGTAAATTAGAACATAAAAGAGTAGGTACTGCAGTTTTCTTCTTTTCCATCATTACTAATTCTTCGTTGGGGCTTGTTTCTGAATGTGGCCAATTTTCTTCTGATAACTTCAACCATTCTGGTCCCTCCCACCATCTCATCTTCAGCAGCTGTTTAGGACTACAACCGCGAGAAGGTAGATCAGCAGGGTTGAGATGACCAGGTACGAAGTTCCATTGTTGAGATTCGGAAAATTTACAAATTTCTCTAACTCTATTGCCTACAAACGTTCCCCATTGATCATTTCTTCGAATCCAAGAGAGAACAGTCGAAGAGTCGGTCCAATACTTTATTGGTATGGAAATACAATTAAAGGCTTTCAAGACAAAGTTAGTCATGATTTCTGTAGATTTTGAAATCAAATTTTCTAATTCAGGCACATTGTCGACTGAACTGACGCAGTTATCTATATAGTATGACTTCATAAGCTTCTCAGCTATCTGTTTATTTTCTTCATCAACATTACTCAAATGATATCTTATAACTGCACCTAGCAAAAATGGGCTACAAGTTGCTCCAAAAACTACTCTATTGTGTTGATAAACTTGAAATTCGTCCGGACTCTTCCACCATAAAAATCGCAAGAAATGCCGATCTGATTCTTTGACTTCAATTTGAAGAAATGCTCTTCTTATATCGGCTACTACCCCAATAGCTTTCTCACGAAATCTTATTAACACTGCAGGAATTTGTTCGATGAGGTTTGGTCCTTTGAAGAGGCAATCATTTAAAGAAGGAGACCTCCCTACCTTACACGATGCATCAAAAACTGGTCGAACACTTGTAGTAAGACTATCTGGTTTGATGACGGGATGATGAGGTAAAAAATGTCCTGGAATCTTGAGTGTTTCATCTGGTACTTTACTGATAACGCCTTCTTCTTCCCATTCACAAAAAACTTTAGCATATTCTTCAAACATTTTCATTGATTTGAATTTCTTTGTTGAATTTATCAATTTTCGTTCAGCTATGTGTCTATTTGAGGGAATCTCACGTTTGCCGTTAATCCAAGGAAGACCTACAATATAGCGACCTTCTATATTTCTATCAACTTCTTTTATAAAATTATCATGAGCGAGTTCTTCTTCTTCTGCTTTAGACAAAGTTTGACAGGGATCTGTTATACCGATTGTCTCTAACTTCCATAATTCTGGAATCTTCATATCTTTTAGCGCTAGGTTCGTGACAAACATATTTCCATAATTTAGACAAGACTGTGATGTACTTTCTAAACGACCACAAAGTGTCCATCCAAACTTCGTCTCTATTGCTGTAAGACCGCTCTTTAACTGATTTACTCGACCTGTAAGAAGTTGTCCGTAGTAATCGCTTCCAATCAAAATTTCAATTTTTGGACTTCCTGCTCCTAAATTTGAAATCCATAGTTTATTTTGTTTAAGCTCTTTAATTACTGATTCTTTCGGTATCCGAGGAATATTATTACAAATTATATCTTGATCCAAAAGTTCTTTCGTTTGTTTCTGTCTATCAGAAGAACTTAACTCAACTTGGAATTTATTGTGAGATTTAGCTTCTGTTTGCGTACCACCAAACAAAGTGTGTACAATAGCTTCAGAAGAAATGGGATGTAAACCCAATTCTTCAGCTGTACCTTTTAAAATATAGCTCTTTTGAGACCCACAATCAAGTAACGCTCGTACTTTCTTTGTTATTCGACCTTTAATAACTATTTCTAAAGTCATAAGGGCTACTTCAGCAGAACACTGCTTACTTGCTATGGTGCTTTGAATTACTTCTGGGGTCTTAGTTGTATTTTCTGGTTCTTTACACATTGAAATTTCAGGACATAATAACTCGGTATGGGGTTTAGAACAAACGTGGCAACGAATAAAAACTTTGCAAACTTTAGCGTGGTGACCAAAACGAAGACATTTTAAACAGCAATTTTTATTCTTAATTTCGGCCTTCCGTTCATTAAAGGAAAGAGATCTAGCCCTAACATAGTCAATGCTTTCTTGAGATTTACTGCAAAATAAACAAAGGCGTTCTTTTGCGCTACATAGCCCTGCTGCAGTAGGTATTTTACTTTCATCTTTTCTCAATTTTTCTTTAGGTTTGTCTTTAGAGCTCAGCTCTATAAAACTCGATTTGGCTAATTTGAATCTTAAAACTGTTGTTAGCTTTCGTTTTTTAAAACAAAAAACTAAAACAAAATCACTTCACCTTTTTCATTCACGTATAAAAACATTTCATATTTATTTACTTAGAACAGGTGTCACAAATAAAAATTAAATTAAAAAGTTGACATGTTTCGGTTCATTCATAAGAACCGTATTCATAACACAAAATCAGTAGAAAACTAAATGACATGTTTTGTTTTGGTTTTTAAATTATATTTATATCCAGTGTCATTTAGTTTTCTACTGATTTTATGTGTTATGAATACGGTTCTTATGAATGAACCGAAACATGTCAACTTTTTAATTTAATTTTTATTTGTGACACCTGTTCTAAGTATATAAATATGAAATGTTTTTAATTTGAATCTTTCCTCGTTTGCAACTTCTTGTTTCAGAAATTCCATGAAACTTACTATATTTGCTTTTGTTGACAATGCATTATTATTACTAACAACATTTGATGTAATTGAAATATTATATCGCTGCCATGCTTTTAATACATCTTCCGATAAGCTAGATTCTATCATGGGATAGAGCCACGCCGAATTGCTTTCTAAACTTAAACCCATTGATTCTAACGATCTTAAATATGCCTCGACTTTCGTGAATAAATCTGATAAGGAAAGTTTATCTTTGCCGTGCGCCTGTACATTAGCTACAACCAATTTCAGGAATTCTCTTACGTACACTTCTATTAGTAAATCTTTATTCCCATAACGCTCTTGAAATGCCTCGACAGCTTTGGGGTAATTAACTGAGGTCATTGGATAGCTCTCTAACAAACGCCTGGCACTGGTTCCAGGTTCTACCGATTGTATAAGATACTGAAATTTGTCACTATCATCCAAATCTATGTCTTCATGAATTTTCTGAAACTGGGACCAAAATGAAAGATAATTTATCAACTGCGAATCGAATGGCTTAGTATTTAGTTTAGGTAATTTATAATGCTTTGATTTGGAATAACCGTGATCTGTGCTTTTTTCACAATCATGTTGATTACGTTTATTTGTACCCAATGCTTCACTAACTTTACGCTTAATGGTAATAAATTGATCTGAATAACTTTCATTTTCCACTACTTCATTTTCAATAGCCTCTTCGTTGCATTTGTCATCATCTAACATGAGCTCAATTATAGCTTCATCAATAGATTTAATTTCATGAATCAAATTTTCTAATTTACTAAAATCGTCTGAAATTTTACCCTTATCTAATGACTCGCTGTTAATTTCTTCATTCAAAACATTTAAAGTTCTGGTAAATGACGAACGTAGTAGTGTACGCTTTTTCTTTAGCTTATTCATCTTAGAAAAATTAAGTAGTAATGCACAGCTTATGAAAATACCATACGCTATAAAAACAATTCAATATCTCAACATTATTATTCAAATGTCCCTGTTCGGAAGCCAGATGTTTTGTAAACAATCAAAACTTTATTATTTGGGTTCAAAAATCTTCTAAATATTCTTGAATTTTTCTTTTAATAAATTTTATTACATACTTAGAATTATAGAATAAAGAAATATTGAATTCAAATTATTTACATACTATGTACAAAATGTATAATATGTACAAAATATAAATGCTTTTACCTTGATAATTTCTGATCATCATACTAAAAACTGGAAAGATGATCATATATGCATTTCTGCGTGCCTTTTCATAAAAATAACATAATTCTTCAATAAAACTCAAGACACGCAAGACAAACAAAAAATATAAACATTCTCTCTAAAAGACTCTTTTTCATTCCATCAAAAATTGATGCCAACTTTTTTATCCAAACTTTTTCCTCATCTCATAAGATAAAAAATGTAAAACTAAAGAAGCAGACGAAAAAATAGTTTCGCTGCCATAGCAACGAGTCGCTTCTTATAAATAAAATAAATATCACAGGAGCAAAATTTGCAAACGATTTTCTGTGAATAAACTGATATATTAATTTATCAATTCCTAACATTTACCTTTTAATAATAATAATCACTCTATCAAACCTTTAATTATTTTTATTTCCAATATTATTTTCAATAATACCCCTTAAAAAACAGTTATTTTCAGCTGAAAAGCTTATAAAAAAACAATTTAAACACATTCACTGGCAACTACGAGAATACTCGTAGTTGGTAAACTGGTTTTCCTTCCCGGCTACGAGACAACTTGTTATTGATATCCTTATCTAAATCGCCTATTACGAGTATTGCCATTCCAAAAAAAGGAACATTGTTTAGCTGTTTGACACACAAAAAGAAACTACACAATACAATTGCGTACTGAAATGGATCATTTATTTCTTGAAACTTAAATACAATAACTAAATATAACAGAAATGTTCAATTTGGCACCTGTGAACAGATGCACAACATCAGCTTTGGCAGCGATCGTGTTAAAATAAAAGAACTTCATTGTGAGAATTATTTTTAACAAGTCTTTTGATTCAAATATTCTCAAACATACGGTTAATTTTACAGACTTATAAATAAATATTCTGTCAAAAAAAAGAGAGAATTGCAATATTTTTTAGATAATATACAGATAAAGATAAATAGATAAAAAATATGGTTTGTCAAAAATGATTTTGAACATCCTTACTTGCTGATTTACTAGTTTCAATTGAAAAAACTTTGATTGGTCGTCGTTTCATTTTAGTCTCTCTAATATTTTACATAAAATACTATTTTAATACTAGAAATTTCAAATTAGAAGTTTCTAAATACAAGAGTATAAAAATTAGTTAATCGCAATTAACAAATTATGGAAGCAAAAACAAAAGATTGCTCTTACGTGATTTTTTTTTACATCTCACATAAATTAGCTCTATAGTATAGATTAAGCGATTCTTCCTTAAAACTCTCTTTTAAGAGAAATTCCTGTTATATATTTCACACAAAACAATTCTCCCGAGTATGAATTAAAAAATGTCAGCTTAAACTACACTTCTGGGAAAAATTTTTGTCCCATATCTCACACACAAGTCTTTTCATCAGTATGAATTGACAGATGTGAGTTTAAAATGCTCTTTCGAGAGAATTTCTTGTTACATTTCTCACAAAAAACGCTTTCTCACCACTATGTATTAATAGATGATGGCTTAATTGACACTTTTTAGAAAATTTCTTGTTGCATGTCTCACAAATAAAAGGTCTCTCACCAATATGAATTAACAGATGTGTGCTTAAACTACTCTTTTGAGAAAATTTCCTGCTGCATATTTCACATACAAATTGTTTCTAGCCAGTATGAAGTAATAGACGTGTGTAGGTGTGTGATAGATTGTGTCAAAAAAAATAATTGCAATATTTTTTAGATACTATATAGATAAAGCCAAATAGATATAAAATATGGTTTACCAAAAGTGATTTTGAAGACCCTTACTTGTGATTTATTAGTTTAAATTGAAAAAATTTTTGTTGGTCGTCGTTTCATATTAGTTAATCTAATATTTTAAATAAAAGACTATTTTAATACTAGAATTTGTTAATTAGCAGATTCTAGATACAAGAAGTATAACAATTAGTTAATCGAAATTAACAAATTATGAGAGCAAAACCAAACGATTGCTCATACGTTATTTTTTTTTATATCTCACATAAATTAGCTCAATAGTACAGATTATATGAAGTTTCCTTAAAACACTCTTTTTTATAGAAATTCCTGTTGCATATTCACACAAAACATTTCACTTTCGTATGTATTAAACGATGTCTGTTTAAACTACGCTTGTGAAAGAATTTCTTGCTGCATATCTCACACACAAAAAGTTTCTCACCAGTATGAATTAAGAGATGTGTACTTAAATGGCTCTTTTGAGAGAATTTCTTGTTGCATATTTCATAAACAAAAGGTTTTTCATCAGTATGAGTTAACATATGTTTCTTTAAGTCACTCTTTCGTGAGCATTTCTTGTTGCATATCTCACACTCAAAAGGTCTCTCACCCGTATGAATTAACAGATGCTTTCTTAAATCACTCTTTTGGGTGAATTTCTTGTTGCATATTTCACAAACAAAAGGTTTCTCACCAGTATGAGTTAATAGATGGCTGCTTAAACTACCCTTTTGAGTGAATTTCTTGTTGCATATTTCACATAAAAAAGAATTCTCACCACTGTGAATTAGCAGATGCGTGCTTAAACTACTCTTTTGTGAGAATTTCTTGTTGCATATCTTACAGACAAAAGGTTTCTCACCAGCATGAATTGACCTGTGTGTGCTTAAATGACCCTTTCGAGAGAAACTCTTGTTACATATTTCACACACAAAAGATTTTCCACCTGTGTGAATTAACAGATGTGTGCTTAAATGACTCTTTTGAGAGAATTTCTTTTTGCATATCTCACATACAAATTGTTTCTCGCCAGTATGAATTGACAGATGCGTGTTTAAACTACTCTTTCGTGAGAAATTCTTGTTGCATATCTCACACACGAAAAGTTTCTCGCCAGTATGAATTAACAGATGCTGCCTTAAATGACTCTTCCGAGAAAATCTTTTGCTGCATACCTCACAATCACAAATAAACAATTTTCCTTGCTGGGCGTCAGAACCTGCTTCTCCTAAGCAGTCTTGCAAAGGAATATCTTGCTGCATATTTCGCACTTTAAAGACAGTTTTGAGTGATGTGATGCGGATCTACATTCATAGTTTTTTGCATCTGCAATGAATATAAGTAACACAATGTATCACTTTTTAAGATTCATGAAAAATAAATTTACAAAAAATAAAGGTTTTATGAAATGTTACAAAAACGCACAAAACTGAATTGAAATTCATTTAAAATACCTGATGCTTGTAGAACAAATGATGTTTCAGATTAATTTTTTTAATTAAAAAAAATTAAACTATTAACAAATTTATAATAAATAAGTGCCACTATAAAATAAAAAAAAAACTTATCACAAAGAAAATATTAATAATAAAAATTAGATATAAATGCTTTAAATGAAGAATAAATCAAATATTTATGAATAAAGTACTTATAAATAAAAGTATTTTTTTAAACGTTTATAAATAAAAAATAAAGGTAACTTATGCAAAAAAAATTATAATTTCATATCGTCTATGAAAACAATGATACATTATACAAGCAATGTGGATAAAATCATTCATTTTTACGAAAGGAGAACTATAATATTGAGAAGCATTTAGTCAAAATTCCTCCAGCTATAAAGATTTTTTAAATTATTATAGATGATTTCTGGGGAAAACTTTTTTGCATTATCAATTCAATTTACATTGTATAGCAAAAATTCAACCATTTATTAGCATTTTAACCGTGTTTAAAGTCACTTTTAATAAATTATAAATAAAACAAAATACATTTTTAAACGTTTTAATGTACAAGCTTTGGAATGCATTTACAGATCTGTGTATGCAAATTGGATTATAAACTGTGGGAAGAGTATCATTAATCACTTTTGAAATAGAGCATCTTATAACACAGCCTGTAGAGAGTACAGGAATGAATACAGAACTTTAGATAGGAATGAAAAAAAATTATTCAGAAGCAAATCAATCAACAAAACGTTCAGTATGCTTAATAAAAATGATTAAAAGAATAACATTTAAAATTAATAATGTTGCAGTTAAGTGTATTTAGAAGCAACAAAAAAATTTCTTTTTAAGATCAAGATATTAGGATTTTAGAATATTAAATGAAATTGCAGAAATATATTTGAAAAAAAAATATATATATTGGCTTTATAGGGTGGATACAAATGCTTCAAACTGTGGCCAAATACCTAGCAATTTAAGGCATTATAGCATTAAAATAAAGGTTGGTTTCAAATAATTTATGTTAAAATTTCCTTGTATCTCCAGCAGTATTAAAATTTATATTTTCATAGCTAGTACCTTTCATAACACCACCCTTATAAGTCCACATTTCATTGAAATGGGTATAAAAAAGAAAATCACACTAAAAACTGTTAAATATCATATAATTTAATTCATTTATCAATGAAATTATACTTTACAAATAAATTTATTCAATTTGACGAAATTAGCAATAACATATTGGAAATGTATATATTAGTTATCATTTATTTATAAAAGATAACAATACCCTTATAAAAATTATTTAACTAAATATTATATAATTTAATTAAAATGAATATGAAAAAGGAAATCACACTAAAAATAGTCTTTTTGGCCAATGCCTGCCGGGGGATACAGTTAGATTTACATTTCTTGGTTTAAAAATTTTGCAATTTTTTCTTAAAACTAATTTTACTTAAAATTTAAGAAGCTAAAATAAGACGAACCCGATTAGAGATTATTCGTCAGTACTGAACTTAAATGAGAATTGCGCCTAATTAGCTATAGTTAAGTTTGCATCATTTAAGGTTACTTATTTTGAATGCCAAATTTGGTGATACTTCGCCAACTGACGCCAAGCTTGGTGATAATTTAAAGCCAGCGGATATTGATAATATTTAAGCATTGCACAACAATGTATGGTGCAAGTGGCCGCTATTTTGAAGCAAGATGACAGGTGAAGCTGGTCAAAGAACTCGATCGAGACATTGGTAGGGGAAAGGGGGGGGGCACGTTTGAACACTTTTTCCAAGATAATCAGCACATTTCTTACTTGAATTATATTTCTTGTGTTTTAAATATTACATAATAATACAAAAGCATTTTTTAATCAAATGAGCTTGTAATTAAATTTCTTCTAAAATAAATTAAACATGTTGTGAGGATTTAAAAAGCTGAATGATTTCTGTCCTTCGTAGTAACCTTTGAACAAGTAAGGGGCACCCAGTGGAGTAGGAACTTTGAAAAAATAGAGGGAGCCGGAGCATCAGCGCTGTGTGAAAGGGGGTGGTTGCCCCAAGCATGTAATTTTAAGGGGTGCCAAATTTATACTACCAACGCCATTTTTTGGCTTGTCAGAAGAAAAAGTTTGGAAAGGGGCCGCCTAATTGATCTTTGCCACGGGCGCAGTTTTCTCTTCGCACGCCATTGCGGAGCATATTGTCAAAAGCTAGTGATGAGGATAATATCATTCAATTCACTTCGGAGGATTTCTTTTGTTGCTCTTTTCACAAAAAATAGTATGAAATAGAAGCATATAAAAAGATCGCCGACTTTTATACTGTTTAAATAATTTTATTCGATATACTTGATGATGACACTTAATTTATGGACGATCCCGTATACAATATTCAAATTTTAAGCTTCTCCCACTCCCATTTACGAAAAGTCAAAGTTTTTTCTGTTGTTTTGCTTACAAATTTTTTACAAATCTCTTCCAAATCAGTTTTAAAAGCTTCCTCTTTATAGATATGCAATAGCATCAAGTGATCGAGCCTATGTTGACCCACTGACTGATGGCGATTTGCCTGTTTGAAGAAGAGCATTGAAAGATCTCTAAGCAATCACTAATGATACCGGAATAACCAATATAAATTTTGCCAAAAGTTAAACTTCAGAAAATATTTTTTTTACTAATTCCTGCAATGACAACACTTTAATTATGATCGACAATGCATTTCTGTCAGTTCCATTCAGGACTAGTGTTGGTAGAAAT
Source organism: Maratus speculifer (assembly GCA_964019185.1). Classification (NCBI taxonomy): domain Eukaryota; kingdom Metazoa; phylum Arthropoda; class Arachnida; order Araneae; family Salticidae; genus Maratus; species Maratus speculifer. The sequence goes on from CAXHSM010001557.1 coordinate 590,580, forward strand.
GTCAACTTTACAGAAAGGTTTGTCAAACCAAAATCATCAGCATGTATTCTAAGCTTTTGTTTCATATCTTCTGACGTGGTTGAAACTGTATCTGTGATTATAGATTCGATCATCATGAGAGCGTAAAAAGTTTTTTGATTAAATCTTCTTATTAATTCATTGGTAGTAAGATTCAGTGCTTCACTGAAAATTCTCAATTTTTCTTATTGTTCGAATTGTGTTGGAGAGAAGGGATTGCTTGTATGCGCATATCTTATTAAAGCTATCTTTAGTTTGGAGATTTTTTATCTTTATTTTTTAATTTCTTCCGGGGGAGCTGAGCCTGTCTGAAATATCCCAGGGGGAGCTATAGCTCCCCCAGCTTCCCCGGTTCCTACGCCTATGGGGGCACCTTTGACCAAATGAATAAAATATGAAAATATTAAAGGTTTTAATGAAAACTGCATATCTTTTAGAAATATAAATTTTTTCAAAAATAAAATTGCACATTTATATTTCATAGAAATTAATATTTTTTGCCAACATGCTATCAAAGCCTGAGAGCTTTTGTACCTGCCTGCTCTCTATGTATATGTGTAATGCAATAACTCATGATAAAAATATTCCATTTACTTGAAATTTTAGATGTAGATTTATTAAGATAAGGCGCTTACCAAATTAGTTTTGGAAGTTCATTTGATAAGTACTATTGGGGAAACATATGCTAATGTTCCTCCCATTAATTTATACAAATGGTTTTCCATGCAGATTTAACTGATTTCATTCAAATTTTAGACGAAGGATCGTTCTGATAAGGGCACCTGCATGACAGTTTTGGGATTCATTGGATAAGTCTAAGAGAGAAGACAGGGGCTAACCCCCCACTCTTAATTTAGATAAATCGGTTTTTCATGATGAATTATGAGATTTCCTTCTAATTTTAGATATCGGATCATTCTGATGAGATGCCACCGTGAATAATATTGGGTGTTCATTGAACAAGTATAAAAGGGAGAGATGGGGTTAACCTCCCCCCCTCCCTTAAGTTAGGTTAATGGTTTTTTAATGCAAAATTTACCGATTTGCTTTAAATTTTGGATAAAAGTTCATTCTAATAAGACGCTTTTCTGATTTTTTTAGAATTCACTGGATAAGTATGAAAGGAGGCGGGGGGACTGCAGCTTTTAACTTAGGTACAATGTATTTCATGCAGAATTAACCAGTTTGCTTCAATTTTTCAGTATAGGTCAACAGTGATATGTTTTCCTGATTAATTCTGGGGTTCTTTCTTTAAGTGTAAAAAGGGGTACGGACAACATTGAAGTGTGAAACTAGAATAAAGAAATTGCCTCAGAATGAATAAAATTTAGTGTCATTAAATGAAGCTACAAAAACATTACAAACTGTATGTGTCATTATGGATGAAAAGGATACTTTTCAAGCTTTGTACAAATTAGATTATCATCATACATTCCTAAAAATAAGTTATCTACAAAAATTGAGCAAAAGTCAATATCGAATTTAAGATAAATAATGTTATTATTGATAAAAATGATAATCAATTGGTTTTATTTCTTAATTAAATTTTACGCTTCTTATTAATTTATAATTTTAAAGCAGGGATATGTCTGTAGGTTAATGTACTTAGTTTTTATATCTAACATAGACGGTGTCAGTATTTTGATGGTTAAAATTAAATCTCAAGTAGCACAAAAAAAATTCAAATTCTCTTTAAGTATGCTTTAAAGAAGTTCAACTGTAATTTCGACGGAGAATGGTTTTGGTGTCTGGAGGTCATGATCAATGAAAATATACCAAAATGTTTCTGAAGTACTTTCCTCAATAGATAGCTTTTTACTATTTGAAATGAAAGTTACCTAAAATGTTAATATCATCTAACTTAAATTCATTCATCATTGAAACTACAAATCAATTTAGTGTAACCAGCAATAAGACATTAGTACTGTTGTCCTTTAATACTTACATTTTTATCTATAAAAGACAACTATGCTACATCAGGTGCGCCCTAAAAACGACAATAATAAAAAAGGCCAACAAGTAAAAATGGCAACATCTAAAGTTCAAATATGTTAGTTATAAAAGGCTATATGTCCCGTTTTAGAAAACGAGTTCTATATTTCATGCAAGCAAATATTAAACACGTGTAAAAGTTATTTGAACTCGATTGATTAAATAACCAATACACATGTTTATAGTTTATGTATAAAGGCAGCGACTTCTATATATTTATGTAAACTTTTACCAAGGAGTGAGAAAAAGGGGGAAAACATGAAATGAAAAAAATAAAAATATACGCACAGCTACAGATATTTTAATAAAGTGAAAAAAAAATCACAAAAAAATGATTTTTTTCCCTTGATATTTAGAATGCAAAAGTGTTAAAGGTGATAACAGAAAATGAGTTAAAATTTTGAGATTTGGCACAAGAAAACTCAATTTTGACAACATGCAGCATAAACCGTTTAAAATTAAAATTAAAATACAGTCGAATCTCCCTATAACGAAACTCCATACATCGAATTTTTCTATATAACGAATTTTTTGTAGGAACGGTCCCCTTTTCGTAAGATTACATTAAAAATAGGCTCTATATAGCGAAATATCTCCATATAATGAATTTTTTCATAAATTGGTCTTAACTTATTCAGTTTTAAAAAAGATTCGAAATCATATGGAATCAATTTTCCATCACTTATTTTTGATTTATCGTTCAGTGCAGAGATTTTTTTAAATATTATTTATCTCCTTGTTCTTTAAATCCAACGAATTCATCCCACCTCCTGCACACCTTTCAACATCCTTCTCAAAACAGAGTCAATTAGATTCTTACACATATAAGAAAGGAATCGATGAGAGGCACATAACAGAGGCCTTCAAATGGTGGAAAATGTTAACTACAATTTTTCATTCCTTGCTAAAATTTGAGCATTTTTTTTAAGAGCGTAACAATTTTAAAATCAAAACAACAAAAAATTACAGATTTCTTCGTTTGAAATTAATGTAAGTCTTCATTCTTTGATTTTCATAAAGCTTTTAAATAAATGTCTGTACTCTTTTTTTTGAAACTGCTTAAATAATTAAGAAATAGAATGTTAGATTAATATTTACTTTTAAACATGTCAAATTCTTAATTAAAGACATCAAAAATATATTTGTTCAAAATTTACACATTAAATACGATTTTTAACATCATTTTCTATACATCGAATTTCTCTATACAGTAGACTCCCTCAAATCCGCAAACCAGAAATCCGCAACTCTCTAAAATCCGCACATATTTTATGGGTGTAAACAATGAAACTCTCATTTCGGATATTGGGAAAAAATTTGATTTTTTTAGTTTTGTATCAATTCCAAATATTTTTTAGTTTGTAATTTTCTTAATAATACTCTATTCATGTTTTTTTCACGAAGAAAGAATAAATGTTTTTGTAAAAAATTCAAGATATTGCTGATATCACTGGTAATCACAGGCTTCTTACCAAATATATTTATGCATTAATCAAGATTTTTTGATTATTAAGCCTGGCTAAACTTGAAAAAAAATCTTTATTTTATGATTTTGATGTGAATTAGTAATGAACTCTTATGAGGCAAGTTGCACTGAATAATTTTGGAAAAATATATTTAATCTTTATAATGAATATTTAATCACATACTATTGATTATTAACTTGACCTTTGCTATTAGTATTTTAATCATTTTAAAAATTATCTAAATTTTTATTTTATTTTATTACTTATTTTAATATTTTATTACATTGTAAGCATTTATTATAGTTCCGATTGCACTCAAATTACTGTTTAAAAAATGTAAACAAAGCAATGATCAGAAATCTGCAAAATTCTAAAATCCACACAACCTCTGGTCCCAAGCTGTGCGGATTTGAGGGAGTCTACTGTATAACGAATTTTTTACTGGAATGATGGATTTCGTTATACAGAGACTCGACTGTATAAGGATATTTGCTATGGCAGTTCTATTAATAATAACAAGAAGAACATGAAGAAACAAATAAAAGTTTCTGTATATATATATATTTATGTATAGGGGAGAGTGGGGATACTTGAGCCACCCCAGTTTTCTCTACAGTTGGTTAATTTTTCTTTCTAGAACTGGCAATATGGTAACATATTTATAGCTCTGAACATGTAAAAAAGAAATCACATATCTTGGTACCATTTTGAAAGTATGGTGATTAATAGTTGTTTTTACCCTGTCTGAAGTAAATATTTAGGTGCATGGGTTTTTTTTATTTTTTTATAATCAAAGTTTTGTTTAAAGTTGCAACAATATAGATAAATTTAATAAGTATAATTTCAATTGTATTTTGAATCTAAAATAGTTCAAATAGCTGCATGCTTCACTTAGTAAAACTCTGATAAACAAAAATAGTGGTAATGGGGATACTTAAGCCAGTAAGATTGGGGATACTAGAGCCATGGCTCAACCATCCCCACTAGGAAATTAGACATGGATGAAACAAACAAAAAATAAAATTGCGTTCTTATATCCACTAATAAATTTTTTCTGGATAAAAGGGATAATAATTTTTAATTTTTTTTCCTTAAAAAAATAATGATTAAAAAAAAAGATTAAAAATGTATATTTTTTAATGAAAATATCCATTTTATTTTTCATTTTGAGAAACATAATAGCCTGTTTAGATAAATGTAAACATAGTTTACAATTTAACATTTATTACATTAAAATAAATTCTTTAAACTGTTTTACAGGTTATAACCTCTAATACTTTAATCAGTTAAGTCCGACATATTAAAATATTTATTTTTCAATATAATGTATTAAGATTAATATTTTATATTGAAATTGTAACCTCTGTTACTGAATCTTTTTTTTTTTTTTGAAAGAAATTTAAAGAAGAATTTGTAAAAAGAGCGCTCAAAAAACAAAAAAAAGCAACAAAAATCACAGTTCAAACTTACCTGCATGTAGCCAAAGGTGAAGGCAAAATTTTTTCCTGTGAATTCAAAAAAGTGTTTGAAAGAGTGGAATAATACATCTGGCTCAGATTCCGACAGCTTTCAATTAAAAGCATGAGTTAGACAATGTCATTATATGAAAATTCTATCAATGATGGTGATGTTATGAACAGAAAACCTTCTATTGGTGATTGGTCGCTAGTAAAATATGCGGCAAGAAAACTGTAAAAAACATGTTGGACAAGTGCTTATAATTTCAGAAGATTAATTGAAAATTAAATTTGCTCGAAGAACTGCAGATTCCAAATTTAAATGGCCCCCAACTGAGTATATTGCTACCATTGATATAACTGAAGTTGAAATGATCCTTTTACCATCAGTTATAACAACAAAAAATGATCGTATTACTAGCTTTGTTTTCTCAGTTTGTTTTGAAGGACTTTATGTATCATAATTTATCATTATGTGAAATATTTGTGCAAAAATAAAGCGAAAAAAATACTTTTGTTGTTATTTTTCCGTACTGGCTCAAGTATCTCTTCACCATGGCTCAAGTATCCCCCTCATGGGGATACTTAAGCCCTAATGTACAACAAATGTAAAAATTTATTATACATAGAAAACTAGTTCAAAATTAATTGAAAGTGGTTTTCAGTTGAAGAAAAAATATCAAATTTTCATTTTCAATATTTTATTTTTCTCATAGAAATTTTTAAAAAAATTAAAAATTTAAATTTAAAAAGTGGCTCAAATATCCCCATCTTCCCCTACTCTTTTTTTTCGACAAGTGAATTGCATTTTTAGTTAAAAGTGCGTATTTTCTCACGATGATCTTTATCAGGTTGTCACATGCAAAAATTTTGTCAAAAACACTAATTTTCACAGCATTTTCTAGAAAACAACATTTATTGACATTTAAAACTCACATCAGATATTTATTTTTCTATGAAAAGTCAATCAGGATTCAGAAGATCTTGAAACTAAATAATTTAACAACTACAGGTATTAGTAATGACATTTTTATCAAATTAGGATATTTTCTATTAATACATTCCTGATGAGAACAACATAATTTTAAACACTTTTAAGCAAGCTTTATTTAAATTTTAAAACCTCATTAGACATTTTAAAATAACAATCAGTGTATCGAGCACATTTAATTATATCTTATTTTCATCATTATGGGTTATTCGAAGCAGTACCCCTTCGAAAACAGTACTTTCAACATAACCTCCTCAGTCCTGATATCGATGGACAATACTAAAGAAATATTTTAAATTAATTTAAATACTTCAAGAATTGTTGAAATTATTTCCGAATATTTTCAATAAATGCATGATAAGCATTCATATATTGACTAGTACATTTTTGGAGATGTTTTATAGAAATTTTAGACTGATTTTCGTACTCCCACGAAACATTCGTCTCAGGACTAAAGAAGTACAAATTTTACGATAAAGACAGTTTTAAAATCAGAGAACTTCACTGTGAGAAATTACTTTTAACAAATTTCTGAATTAAATATTCTCAATCGATAAGAGACTTAATTTTACAGCCTTATAAATATATGCTACGCAAAATAAATAATAGAAAAAAATATTGCAATATTTTTGTGTTGATATAAAATAAAAAACTTGATAAAAATGAATTTGCAAGGAATTATCTTTGAAGATGCCTCCTTAAAACACTCTGAAGAGAAATTACTATCTCACACCAAACTTTTTTTCCTAGTATGTGTTAAAATATGTCTACTTAGTTTATAATTACAAGAGAATTTCTTGTTGCATGTTTCACACAAAAAAGGTTTCTCACCAGTATGAATTAACAGATGCTTGCTTAAACCACCCTGTTGGGAGAATTTTTTGTTGCATATTTCACAGACAAAAGGTTTCTTACCAGTATGAATTAACAGATGTGTGCTTAAACTACTCTTTTGAGAAAATTTCTTGTTGCATATTTCACATACAAATGGTTTCTCACCAGTATGAATTAACAGATGCTTCCTTAAAGTACTGCTATCAGAGAATTTCTTGTTGCATATTTCACAAACAAAAGGTTTTTCACCAGTATGAATTAACAGATGTGTGCTTAAATGACTCTTTTCAGAGAATTTCTTGTTGCATATATCACACACAAAAGATTTTTCACCAGCATGAAATAAGAGGTGTGTGCTTAAATAACTCTTTCGAGCGAATTTCTTGCTGCATATTTCACATACAAAAGGTTTTTCATCAGTATGAATTAACAGATGCTTGCTTAAATAATTTCTTAGAGCGAATTTCGCGTTACATATTTCACATACAAAAGGTTTAACACCAGTATGAATTAACAGATGTGTTGTTAAACTATTCTTTTGTGAAAATTTCTTGTTGCATATCTCACATACAAAAGGTTTTTCATCAGTATGAATTAACAGATGCTTGCTTAAATAATTTCTTAGAGCGAATTTCGCGTTACATATTTCACATACAAAAGGTTTAACACCAGTATGAATTAACAGATGTGTTGTTAAACTATTCTTTTGTGAAAATTTCTTGTTGCATATCTCACACACAAAAGGTTTTTCACCACTATGAATCAACAGATGTGTGCTTAAACTAATCTTTTGAGAAAATTTCTTGTTGCATATCTCACACACATAAGGTTTCTCACCAGTATGAATTAAGAGATGTTTGCTTAAATTATGTTTTCTCGAAAACCCTTTGCTGCATATCTCACAAACAAACAGTTTTTCTTGATGTGAATCAGAACCTGCTTTTCCTAAAACTTCTTGTAAAGAAATATTTTGCTGCATATTTTGCACTTCAAAGACAGTTTTGAATGATGTGATGTACATCTACATTCATAGCTTTTTTCATCTGTAATAGATGTAAGTAACACAATCTATCACTTTTAAGATTCATGAAAAAAAATTAAACACGTTATAAAATGTTAAAGTAACGCAGAAAACTGAATTGAAATAAACTTCAAATACCTGATGCTTGCAAAACCACTGATGAGTCAATGAGTCAAATTAATTTTCTAATTGCTCAAAGATTTAAACTATAAACAAATTTAGAACAAATAAAACAAATAATTGCCATCATAAAACAAAAAACTAATCATAAAGAAAATATTTTTGATACAAATTACAAATAATCGTTTTACATGAAGAATAAAACAAATATTTATCAAGAAAGCATTTATAAATAAAAATATTTTATAAAACATTTATAAATAAAAAGAAAAACTTATAGAGAAACTTTTATAATTTTATATCGTCTATGAAGATACTGATACATTCTATTAGTAATGAAGATAAAAGAATTTAGTTTTATGGCAAGGGGAAATATAATATCATTTAGTGGAATTCCTCCAGATTTCAGAATTTTTTTTAACTAACATAAAAGTCTACTGCGGAAAACATATTTAATTAATAATGCAATTTATACTGTATTGCAATAATTTGACCATTTATTTGTATTTTAATCACGTTGAAACTCGTATATAAAAATTATAAATAAATCAAAATACATTTTTTAAATTTTAAAATACAGCTTTGGAATGCATTTATCGATCTGTCAATGCAAATCCAATTACAAACTTTGTGAAGAGTATCTATAAAAAGATTTAAACAAGAACATCTTATAACACGGTCTGTAGAGAGTACAATAATATTTACAGAACTTCAAATGGGAAGTAAAAAAATATTCAAAAACAAATCAATCAAGAAAACGTTCAGTATATTTAATAAAAATGATCAAAAGAATAACATTTAACATTAATAATGTTGCAGTTAAGTGTGTTTAGAAGCAACATAGAAACTTCTTTTTACGATCAAGATATTAGAATTAGGATAGTAGAATTTTAGAATATTAAATGAAATTGCAGAAATAGATTAAAAAATAATAATAAATATATATTGGCTTTATAAGGTGGATACAAATGCTGCAAACTGCGTCATATACCTAGCAATTTAAGAAGTTGTAGCATTAAAATACAGGTTGGTCTCAAATAACTTATGTTAAATATTCCTTATATCTCCAGCTCATTATTAAAATTGATATTTTCATTGCTAGTGCATTTCATATCATCAACCTTATAAGTTCACATTTTATTCAAGTGGGTATAAAAAAGAAAATCACACTAAAATCTGATAAATATCATATAATTTAAATTCATTTATCAATGAAATTATACTTTACAAATCAATTTATTCAATTTCGCAAAATTGGCAATAACACATTAGAACTCTTTACATGTATTTGTTACCTTTTATTTATAAAAGATAACAATAGCCTTATCTAAATTATTTAACTAAATATTATATATTTTAATTAAAGTGAACATGAAAAAGGAAATCGCATTAAAAAGAGTCCTTTCGGCCAATGCGCGGAATAGTATTGGGTGTTCATTTAATAAATATAAAAGGGAGAGATGGAGTCAACCCCTCCCCCCTTAATTTAGGTTAATGATTTTTTAATTCAAAATTTCCCGAT